>OY992538.1:165627678-165729253 GCA_963921195.1 Pegoplata infirma
CACAGAAGTCTAATAAAACGTCCATTTAGAGGGTTAAAATGTTCTACAAATATTTTCCTCATAAAATTTCACTAAGGGTTGTCAAATGTTCAAAGTTTGTGCGACATGCGCAAAGTGCTTAAAAAGGGTCAAGTATAAATAATCAATGTTTGTTATTTATTTTTACCAAAGCAGTGTTAAAAAATATCGACAAAAAACAGTGCAAATATACTTTTGAGCTAAAAATGATGTTCTGATGTGTTTTATAAAATTTTATGATGATTCTTTTCTTTGACCAAATTAACCCTCTAGCTCCCGTTTTAAAGGGTCATTTTTGTCCTTTTTTAAAAGAAATACAAAAAAATCTATAAAAAAAATGCAGTTAAAGGGTTAAAATGTTTTACAAATATTTTCTGCATCAAATTTTACTAGGGCACGTCTAAGACAGAAAGTTCGTCCAACATATAGAAAATTCTAAAAAATTTTAAAGTATTCAAATTTTTTTTTTTATATTTTTTTTTTTTGGCCGAAAAAAAAAAAACAAGTAACAAAGTTAAATTCGACTTTGTCGAATGTATTAATACCCTCCACGATGTAAAAAAGTTTATTTGCAAAAAAACAAAAAAAAAAATAAAAAAAAAAATCCGCGAAAAAAAAATTTGGGTAAAAAAAAAATTCGACGAAAATGTTTTTTTTTTTTTTAAATATGTTTATACTTGTTTAAATACCATTCGGTGATCGATTCTGTTAACATGTGTACCACAATTTTCGAGGTGTTCTTACATTTTCGTTCATAACTTTTGAACCGCTGAACCGATTTCGTTCAAATGCAATGCCAAATTGCTTAGGGCAACAAGAAGTAAATACGCTTTGTTATATCTGTTTAATACATTGGCCGTGATCACCATTTCCACAGACGGACAGGTATCGCTAGAATGTCTCGCTAGAATGTCTTAAAATCGATCACTTAAATGTCTTAAAATCGATCAACGGACACAACTTTTGATCCCGATCTACTATCCTATTGGATAGTAGTGCAGACACAATTTTTCAACGAGATCGGTCAAGGACTCTCTGGGTTAGAGGGGGTCGAATTTGATATTTTGGCCAAAGAGGTGTTTTTCTCATCCATGTAACTTCTTAAGGGTACTTTTCACTATCACACATTTCCATTTTCAAGCGTAATTTCACCATGTTAGCGAAATATTTTTTTAAAAAATTTGGCCAGAAATTGTTCACTTATTAGATATTCATTAAAAAAAGAATCCAAAAATCTTTAGGAAGTTGGTAAATTTTGATGTGTATAATGGAAAAGTGTGATAGTGGAAAGTACCCTTTACCAATTGTTTTTAGCAAAATGTGTCCCAAATAGTTTAGATAGCTATTTCCTCAATCTTGCGAAAAAAAATTATAAAAAATAAAAAAAAAAATTTATTTTTTTTTTAATCCAAAACTTTTTTGACTTTTTTGTCAAATAGGACCCTTTTTTGACTAAAAAGAAAGCTTAGGTCTTTTCCTAACCTAATTCTTCTTCGTCCTCAAATATATTTTTGCTCCGCCAACAAATTTCCGCTAGAACGGCATCACGCGACTTTTTCCCAAGATATCTGAAATGGTGATCACGGCCAAAGTATTAAACAGATATTACAAAGAGTTAGCATATTTACTTGTTGTTGCCCTAAGCAGTTTGGTATTGCATTTGAGCGAAATCGGTTCAGCGGTTCAAAAGTTATGAACGAAATAACATAACCTGAAATCACAAAATGCTTTTATTCGGCGGCTGGTTGACACATGTGAACGGAACCGATCATTTCTCATTTTAAACATTTTCGTCGAATTTTTTTTTTAACAAAAATTTTTTTTCGCGATTTTTCTTTTTTGCAAATAAACTTTTTTACATCGAGGAGGGTATAAATACATTCAACAAAGTCGAATTTAACTTGGTTAGTTGTTTTTTTTTTTTATTTCGGCCCAAAAAAAATATAAAAAAAAAAATTTGAATACTTTAAAATTTTTAAGCATTTTCTATATGCTGGACAAACTTTATGTCTTAGACGTGCCCTAGTAAAATTTGATGCAGAAAATATTTGTAAAACATTTTAACCCTTTAACTGCATTTTTTTGTAGACTTTTTTGTATTTCTTTTAAAAATGGACAAAAATGACCCTTTAAAACGGGAGCTAGAGGGTTAATTTGGTCAAAGAAAAGAATCATCATAAAATTTTATAAAACACATCAGAACATCATTTTTAGCTCAAAAGTATATTTGCACTGTTTTTTGTCGATATTTTTTAACACTGCTTTGGTAAAAATAAATAACAAACATTGATTATTTATACTTGACCCTTTTTAAGCACTTTGCGCATGTCGCACAAACTTTGAATATTCGACAACCCCTAGTGAAATTTTATGAGGAAAATATTTGTAGAACATTTTAACCCTCTAAATGGACGTTTTATTAGACTTCTGTGTTTAGTTTTTGAAAAAGGACTAAAATGACCCCTTAAAATGGCAGTTAGAGGGTTAAAATGTTCTAAGAAAAAAACCGCCATAAAATTTCACTGAAGAAACCAAATCATATTTTGAAGCTCAGATGTGTTCTTATTATAGTATTTTTGACGTTTTCCAAACGCCTTTGATAAAAAAATAAAAACTTCAGTGGGCTATAAAAAAGAAATCCGAACTGACTTTGCAAAACCCTTTGGTGATTTTGTCCATTTGATTGTCTACTTTCATATGGCGTTGAAGGCATTGAGGCTCAATGCGATGACCCGAAATTTGTTGCACAGTGTTATTAATGTTCAATAATTTGTAAATAAAACAGATTTTTTTCAACTATTTATGTCAATAAACGACTTTGTCAAATAAAAGTCATATTTTCAACAATTTAAATCAATAAATATAAAGAACTTTGTCAATCTAACAAAATCGTAAATTTTTTTTAACAATTGCTGTCTATAAAGAATTTGGTAGCTTTTGTAAAGTATAAAACAAAAACACAAACATACTATTACGACCAGTGTTGCCAGAAAATATTTGGCTCTTGTCCCCAATTTGAAAAATGAAATCCCCAAAAATACCCTACAAATTATATAAAATCCCCAAAAAAAAATTAATGGATATTCAAATATAAACTCTCTTTAAAAAAAAAAATGGTGTTTTTAAACAATATTTTTATGTTAATTTTAAGGTTAGACCTTTTTATGATATTTAAATATTAAATTTTAAATAAAAAAGTTGTATTAAATCGCCTCTAGAGACATGGGAATTTCATTTTTTTGTGAATCAAGCCCTCAAATCCAAGAATTCTGTTGATATTAAAAAAGTGTAAATGTGTCTTTTTATTCCTCTTTCCTACAAAATTACATAACTTTTGAAAAAAAATCCGGCCTCGATAAGATCAGGAATACCATCAGAACATTGTAAGGAAGTTAAAAATGTATTTTTTTGCTTTTATCCTATAACTATTCGAATTTTGAAAAAAAGGAAAAAATACTTTTCAAATCAGATATTTGCTTTTGCAAATATTTCTGGATATACTCAACGAAATTTGGATTTTAACCCCACGTTCTCTTTATTTGAGTATCTACAGGATTTTTTTTCGCAATTCGAATAGTTAAGGATAAAACTAAAAAAGGGCATTTTGAACTTCCTTACATGTCCTGATGGTATCGAGACTGGATTTCTTGCAAAAAAATAGGTAATTTTATTGGAAGGGGAGGGGGGGGGGGTAATATAACTTTAACACACACTTCTCCAATCTTAAGAAATTTAATTTTTCTGATGACTGATTCGTATTCAGGAGGCAGGAATACTTAAGAAAGTGTCTTTTAAAATTTTTTCTCTCAATATTACCAAAAAAAAATATTAGAATTGGTACAAAAAAATTTATCTTTCATAATTTTGACTTTTTTTGCAAATATTTTTGGATATAATCAATGGATTTTAAATTTTAACCTCAGGTTCTCTTTATTGGAGTGTCCACTTTACATATCTTGTTTGAACAGGAAATTTCTTGCAAAATTTGGATATTTATTGCAAAAAGGACCTTGTCAACTTCCTTGACATTACCCTGATAGTATCGAGCCTGGATTTCTTGGATATGTTAGAATTTTTATAACAAATTTGAATAAAAAAATATATTCCTTTAACATACACTTTTCCAATATTAAAAGAATTGTTGGTTTTAAAGGCTTGGCCCACAAAATATTAAAATGCCTATATGTCGAGAAGGCTATTTGATACAACTTTTCTGATGACAGATTCGTGCTAGGAGGTAATACTCCAACAGTTTCTATTCGTTTGTCAAATAATTTTTTAAACGACCCACAAAAATACTAAATGTCAATCAATACAGCTGGAGACAACAGTACCTATTTTTTGGCCTCCAATACTTTTGACCACCAATTTTTTTGTAAACAAAGAAATATTTTTTTTATTATGATATCTCATTACTTTGCACGTAAGAAGATGTTGTAAAATAAATAAACAAAATATTTTTTTATTGTTCCCAAATAAATTGGTGGTCAAAAGTATTGGAGGTAAAAAAATAATGGTTTCTTTAGCTGACTTTTAGTATTTTACTAAATATAAACTATTCTGAGTTTGAAAAAAATTAACTTTGTTCGACCCTGGTAAAACATTTATTATTTACTAAAATTACTCCCGATCTAAATTATTTTATCTTGCCCAATCCAAATGATGGGATTAAGGACAGTTTTACGGGGAAAATAACAAAAAAAAAAAACAGATGTCTACCAGCTTCTAAAGACTGCAATCTTAGTTCATTTAAAATCAATATTTTTGTTTTTCAAAAAACGTCAAAAAATAATTAAAGCATTGTTATTACAATTTTACTACTTTGACATTAGCAAATGAATGCAGTTGTAATTTTTGACTGCATTCTGTACCAATGTCAATCTCATTAATTGGTAATAGTCTTAACAATTTTAAAAACCAAATTTTTTATTTTTGAAATAAAAAAAATCCCAAAATTTTAGAAGAAATCCCCAAAAATTAGCGAAATCCCCAAATCCCTCCCCTGGAAATCTTGTCCCCAAACCAAACTCGAAATCCCCATTTTGGGGACAAATCCCCTTATCTGGCAACACTGATTACGACAACATGCTCTCTCTCGTCGTGTAGTTTGTTTTTTATTTGTGTTTTTTATTTGTGTCTGTACTTCTTTTTAAAAAAGCAGACAATGAAAAAAGAAGACAATTAAAACAAAAAAAAGATTATGAATTTAGTTTTATCTGAGCTAGCAAGGGGTACGGCAGCAATTGAAATTATGTCTTAGAAAATATTACTGGCGCCCTATGCTCCAGTGGGAGTTAGAGGAATATATATATATATATACCAATTTAGATAAGCGAAATCAGTCAAAAACAAAGCGAAAATAATACAATAAACCGTGAAATATTCGAAGTAAAATAGTCCAATGAATAGGTAAGATGTCATATATTATTCCTGGATACATTTGTAATTGAAGAGTTGCCATCTGAGAGGCATAAATGTTACTGTGAAGGGATTCTAATTTATAAAGAATTCCCTTGCTAACACTGCATACAGAATTTAGGCTTTAGGCACATGATAATCCTTTCTTCGCATGTCATTTCAGGAGATTTCAGCTGAACCCGCTTAGATTATATAAGAATGTTGGCTTAACTGACATGGAGGTTAACAATTAGTAACACCAGGATAGAATTAAGTCATTTTCCATTTTAATTTTATTTAGAATTAAGCGGAATCTGGAAGCATTTAATGAGTGTCCGAGTTATTTTTTGAGGTGATTTTACAAGTTATTTTAGTATTCGCTGATTTGCTAAAAACTTAGCTATCATTTTGATTCAAGAACAACTGATTCTTAAAGTGTAAAAACTGATCTTTAAGATGGTACCAACACATTTTGGAATTTCATGAATTTTAACCACCAAATTTAATGAAAGAAATTGAGGTTATGAGTGTCCGACTACTTTTTTTACCCACTGCACATAAATAAAAAAAACACACAGACTTTGAGAATAAAAAAAAAACTGAGGTTCTGAGGACTTTTTGCTTAAGTTTTGATAACTCTTCCTTTCAGAAAGCTTCCCAAATAATAATCACTTGCCTTTTTCAATAAATGCTATTGATATTACCTCATCGAACAACTTATAATAATTTGAGCTCATGCCATTACAATAGTTTTCTAAAAAAGTATGAAAAATCCATTATCCCGTGAACTTTTCGTTATATAAAACCTTAAAGATTTTGTGCGGCTTTTCATATACATTTAAAAAGATCAAAAATACCTCATGCGCTTAAGAACCGCTTGATTCACGAAATATAATCTACTTGGAATTATTTCATTATAAATTATATCATTGTCTGACCTACGTTATAAAAACTACTCTACACAGAAAAAAAAAAAAAATTGAGTAAATTTTTAATACTATTGAGTAAAAAATTACTCAATTTTGCACCAGTTAACGATTTAATAGTATTGAGTAAATTTTTAATAAAAAATTATTAAATTCCTACTAAAAACAATTTAACGGATACTATTAAAAATTTAACTAAAAATTTTTAAATTTTTTAAGTAACTTTTTAATTGTGTCAAGTAAAAATTTACTCAAAATTTATCAATTTATTTTTTTAAAAAGTTTAAAAAACTTTCACATTTTTTTCGAAAAAAATGTTTTTTCAAACTTTACCAAATATATTTGTGTCTTGAAGACATTGGAAAATTTCATAAAGATGATTTCAAACTTTCATATACATACACAAAAAACTATAAACTAAACGAGAATTCAAAACACGAAGAGAATTAAAAAAAATTATTAAATTTTGTATTAAATTATTTACTCAATTTTTTTTTTAGTTTTTGAGTAAATTTTTAATAGCGTCAATTAAAAAATTACTCAAATCTTATTTAAAAATTTAAACAAGTGATTACTCAAATTGTTTTTCTCAATATTTTTTTCTGTGTAACGACTTATTTTATGGCAATTCAAGTTTTTGTATAGAATTTTCAAATTAAAATATTTTTTATGTTGAAATGTTCAAAAATCAGTACAATCAGTATATTTTTCAAAAAATCAGTACAAATCAGTACAACGTTTTTTGATTAGTACACGTGATTAAAAATCAGTACATGTACTGATTAAATCGGTACGAATGGTCAGCCTATTTATACTAGGGTTTTACTTTTTTTTATTGTCGGCAACATATTGGAAAGCAAAAAATATGAATTTCTTCATAAACAAAAGTTAGTTCAAAAAATTCAGTTTTAGGACGTAATTTACTACCAGTTAGTTCATCATATTTATCTTCTTTAATTTGAGGAAGTTTTTTCCACATGTTTAGTAAATTTTTCATAACATGTAATTGTTTTGTTGATTTATTTTTTTTTCGTGCTTGCTTGTAGTTCACATTTTGTTTATTATTTGTAGTACATGAATACAAAAAGTTTGATCTTGTTTAAAAAGTAATAAATTTAATATTTACTTTTTTTTCTACACATGTATGTGTTAGAAAAAAAATAATATTTTAATCACAACAAAGACCGTGGCTTTGGCGTGTTTTCCCATAGTCTGGGAGCAAACGTCAAATACAAAGTTTTTGTTGTAATTTAACTAAAAAAACAAATGAAATTTTTTACTTGACTATAAGAAACAAACGTTTCTTTATATTTATAATAAAATATGTACCCAATGAGAATTATGTGTGTATTTACATGCTATTCTATAAATAAACCATTAAAAAATATAAATTAAATAATTTTTAGGAAAAATTTTATTACCAGAAATGTTTTTTTAACCAAAAAATGGGAAATTTTTTTCCATTTTCTAGTTCAAATTGGTCCTTCTTTTAAAGAAAAATATGGACTAAAAAGTAGATATACATGGCAATGGAGCTAAATCATTATCAATTTTTCTTGGATTTAGATAAATTTCCCATTTTTTAGTTAGATTTTTCTGAGTGTTTATATTTTTCTTAAAAATAAGGAAAGAAAAAAAAAAGTTGACGAAAATGCAATAAAAAAATGCATTTGCATTTAAAATTTATTTTTTTTAATGACACATTTTTTTTAACTTTTACGTTTAATGTTTTTTTAACTTTTACGTTTAATTTCCATTTTGATTATTAAAATCGGATATTTACTTAAAAAGTTAAAGCTCATCGAACAACACCACTTTTTAATTTTTTGTGATTTTTAAAAAATGAAAATCGTGAATAAAATCGCGAGATTTTGGAATTTAATAAAACTGTAAATGGGAATGTCTAAATGGCTCCTAGTGTACACAATATAAAAAAATCTGAAGACCCCAGATCAAAAAATACTTTTTTTCTCATGCTAATTGATGGAAAACGCGTATATCGTACAAAATTATTTTTAAAAATTTGGGGGGGGGGGGGGGTTCAAAACTGTTTTTTGAGATATGGTTTGTTCGGCATTTTTTCTTAGAATTTTATGCAGAATTCAAATATTCTAGACGATTTTGTCAAAAATTTTGCCCCGAACATTTCACTCCGCTCTAGTGTATAGTTAATTGTTCTATACCAGCGGTTACCAACCTTTTTGGCTCGCGTACCCCTAATTTTAAATTTTGTCAGCCGCGTACCCCCTAACGAGCTTTTTGTTTTCGTTAAAAAACTTCTCATATAAATATTAGAGTTAATTTTGAAATTTTTGATCTGCGGGTATTATCATTTTTTTATTAAGGATTTAGGGGAGATCAAAAAATGGTGGTATTTTTTTGGAAAAATTTTCGCTTCTTGCATCTAAAAACGCGGATTTTGACCTGATTTTTCTGCAGAGCAAAAACAGCTGAAAATATTGCAAATCTGATTTCACCAGTCTTTTTTACACCAAAAATTTTAACAACGGACGTTTTATGAACTCTTAAAAAAAGTTCAAAAAACACATCACAGGAGGCGGAAATATAATGTTTTTTTAATTTTTTGTAAATGTTTTTTTTTTTTTAATACAAGGGCAGATCAACAATTCCGTGACTTTTCGAATGAAACACCCTCGTATATACAATGATAGGGCATTTTGAGCTTTACAAAATGGTACCGAAATTTCCATGGATATCACTGACTACGTGCAGGATATCTAGAACCCTGTGGCTACTGTCAAATCCTAAGAGGACAAAAAGTCGTCTTACTTTTGGCAAACGGACGGTTAGTCTATTAGTAGGAGTACTTACAGGACATTGTATAATTGGCCAAATGGCCGTGCGTATGGGAATTTCTGATAGGGACTATTGTAGAAGCTGTGGGGAAGTGGAGGAAGAGGAGTCAGTAAAGCACTTGCTATGCGAATGTCCAGGCCTAATGAGGAGACGCCTTAAGCATTTGGGGCAAAGACTTTTCGATGACCAGGGGGCTAATCACGTAAAACGAAAACGATAGACGATGCATAAACGACATCAAAATACATATCGTTTTGAAGGGAAATTTTAAAGTTTTTCTTTATTAAATTGTTAAAGAGTGTTGCCTAATCCAGAAATGTAAAAAAAAATTGGAAATATTTTGATTAGTTTAGGAGCAACAAGGCTCCAAAAATCGACGATAGCTAACTATCGTTTTACGTGATCACTGTCCTGGATTGCCTAAGCGGAATCCCTCAGGGAAACGGGGTGGTTTAAAAAGTAGAATTTTGTATCAGAGGGGGAGTAGGGAAATATGATTAAGGGAATCACAATGAGCCTTATTGCCTCCGAGTGAATTCGCCAAATGGCGAGCACCCATCCAACCTAACTTAACCTAAATTTCCACTCTATCACAACCCGTCTCAAAAATGCATAAAAACGCGTTTTTTTTTGAGAACTTTGACATACATTTTCTTAATAACCTGACATCATAGAAAAATTTCGGAACCATATTTAGAATCAGCATCGAAAAGTTAATCGAAAACAAGTGGTCAGATCTCAAAATATCGCAAAAAAATGCTCCCTAAATTGCACTAAAATATTTTTTTGGAAGCCAGATGAGGAACCAGCATAGAAAGGTTAATCTAAAACAAATGTCAAAATCACTAAAATTTTGCGTACCCCGCGGACAGTTTCGCGTACCCCCTAGAGGTACGCGTACCATAGGTTGGTAACCGCTGTTCTATACTATTATCTCATTGACGTTTTAATTATCTATACTATCTATATCTATACTTCTATATCTATCTATATCTATACTAATATTATAAAGAGGTAATGTTTGTATGTTTTTTTGTTTGTTTGTTTGTTTGTAGAAAGTAATCTCCGGAACTACTCATCCGATTTCAAAAAAGTTTTCAGCAATATTTAGAGTGTTCCTCCCGGACGGACATAGGCTAGGTTTCATCGACCACGCCCACTTCTACGCCCACTTCTACACCAACTTTTTGACAAAAAACGTAAAATTTAAAAATCTTCAAAACTTCTAAACCGATTTCAAAATTTTTTTTACCAATACATACTTGGAATGGTCCTTCATGATGGACATATGCAGGGTTTCATCGACCACGCCCACTTCTATGCCCACTTTTGGCAAAAAACTTAAAATTTAAATATCTTTGAAACTACTTATCCGACTTAAAAAATGCTTTTACCAATATTTAGAGTGCTCCTCTAGAGTGGACATATAGTAGGATTTTTCGACCACGCCCACTTCAACGCCCACTTTTGGCAAACAACTTAAAATTTAATTATCTATGAGGCTACTCATCCGATTTCAAACATTTTTTCACCAATATTTAGAGTGTTCTTCCAGGGTGGACATAGGCTAGGAATCATCGATCCCTTCTTCGCCTACTTTTTGGCCAAAAAACCTAAAATTTAAAAATCTCCTAAATTACTCATACGATACCCAAAATTTGTCCACCAATGCTTAGTATGGTTCTTTAGTGTGGAAATATGCTGAGTTTCATTGACCACGCCAATTTATACGCCCACTGTTGGTACGAAAAACGTAAAATTCAAATATTATAAATCTACTCATCCGATTTCAAAAATTTTATCTCCAATATACATTTAGAATGGTCCTTCAGGGTAGACATGGGCTAGCTTTCATCAACCACACCCTTTCTACGCCCAGTTTTGGTTCAAAAAACGTAAAATTTCAAAATCTCCGAAACTACTAATTCGGTTTAAAAAATTTTTTTCTCCAATATTAAGAATTGTCCTAGGGATCGTCGACGTAAAACTTTAAAATTGATGAAACCTTTTATGATGTTTCAAAAATGATTTCACTAATATTTATAAATCTCCTTCAGGGTGAGTTAGGGTAGGTTTCATTGACCGCACCCATTTAAAAGATCACTTTGGTTCAAAACATTCCGAAAACGCCCTTTTTGGAAATTCCGATTTTAATGGAGCAAATATTTGCAAGATAGTGAACTTTGTAACCTTTTCTATCTCCTGAAATATTGGTCATAGAAACTTGAAAATTGGGATCCTCCTGCCCAAAAAATCATTATTTCTTCAACGCATGTTTTGGAACGCAATGAATTGAAACGAATAGAACAAGGACCGAAATGGAATAGAACGGGGAACGAAATGGAATGATACGGGGAATGAAAGTATATCAATAATAACAATATAAGAGCTCGAAAATGTTCAAGAAATTGTTTTACCGGAACGAACATGATTCCGGGCTAAAAGGGGCTGTTTGAATTTTATTGTTTGTTTTAAATAGTTTTTATTAAGACTTCAACGATAAAAATTTAATAAAATAAAGATTCTGCAGGGGACAATTTTAGAAATGGGGAATCAAATCCTTGATGCTTCTTTAATTCCGTATTTATAATTACCGGTGACAAAGTTCCGGGCGGGCCTGCTAGTTTTTTATAACTTCAGATTAATTTTTATAAATAAATAAAAAAAAAAATTTATTCGACCTTTAAAATATTATATTTTGAGTAGGTTTATTCTAGCTCGAGGTCATTATTTCCTTTACTAATTAAAACTATGATATTCTCATAGAATAATTTTCAAGAAAATTATTTTTCTGTTTTAAATTTATTTGAGTTGGGCATTTTTGCAAGACTTAGGACTAAACCTACTTAAAATATAATATTTTAAAGGTCAAATAAAAACAGTATTTATTTTTTAATCAATAAACCTACTCAAAATATTTTTTTATAACTTTTAATAAAACTACTCGATTTTGAGATATTTTTTTAAAATATATTTTTTCCATTGCTTTTTGCAAGTTATATCAAAATATTTTCATTTAGTGGAACAACACATTAATTACATATGAAAGCAATTACACAAAATGATACAAATCCACCATAACCTGTACTTAAACATATTTTTTTTTTTCAATTTCAAACAATTTTTCTTTATAAGCTTTTTTTGCTTACAAAGACGAAATTTTTAAATTTTGTTATAAGAATTATAAATTACTTCTCTTGAAAGACTGACAATTATCTTTACAAATCTCTTGGCATTTGAGTCGAAGTACTCATAGATTTTATAAAGGTAAATGAACTTCCGGTTATTCAACAATACTTAACAAAAAAATTCTTAGAAAAAAAAAACAAAAAATTATGGAAATACCATAAACCAAATCGTGCGAATATTTTATTTAAAAGTTAACGATCACTTCCATAATCAACGACTTTTTCAAACGTTACATACTCAGCAAAAATGTTCGCACAACTTTTACTTGTAGAGCTTTTATTACACTGTACAACACGAAATTATAGATAAAATAAGACCAAAACAGGTAAAAAAGTTGAATTAGGCCTTGCCAAATGTATTGATACTACACTCAAAAAAAGACTTAACTTAAAATTTGGAAAAAGATTTAAAAAATAGTTAATAAATTTTCCCACAATTTAGTTAAATTTAACTAAAAGTTGGGAAATTTTATTAACTGTTAGGAAAAATTTTAGTTCATGTACTGTTAAATAGTCCAATACTTTCCTTAAATGGAATTCCCTAATATATGGAAGAAATTCTTACCGCCAAAGAAATTTTCCCTAAAAAAAAGCTTTGTTTTTAAGACATGTTCCTCTTCTTTAGTTTTAAGACGTAATTTTCTACCAATTAGTTCATCTTCTTTGATTCGAGGAAGTTTTTTCCACTATTTTAGTAAAATGTTTATAACTCGGAGATTTTTTTTTTCAAAAAACTTAAAATGGAGATATCTCGAAAACTAAGCCAGATAGAGCAACATGGGGGCCATTTTTGGTTCTTTGTATCTCCATAGTATCGCTGGTTTTCTTCTCATGTGTGGACCTTAATGGGACCTAACTCTGGTATTAAAAAATTTGTCATTCCCGAACATTTTTAAATGCTCATATCTCGGAAAATATTGCCAACACAACAAAGTTATCGAGTTCTTAAAAGTCTCAAGACTTCAGTGGTCTCCTAAATTCACGTATCTCAAAATCTAAGCAAGTTAGAGCGAAACGGACAAAAATTTTGGATTAAAAACTGTGACGATTCTTAAGGAACCCAACTCTGTTTGGGCTCATCGGGGTCTGAACCTATCGGGTCCGAACCCAATGGGGTATTCACCCAATCGTGTCCTCAAATGTGTATGAACTAAATTGAAATAAAATTTTTCTCATTTTTTAGTTCAAATTGGCATAATATTGAAAAAGTTTTTCTTTCCTTATTTTTAAGAAAAATATGAACTTAAAAGAAGGAAAACATGGCAATGGAGCTAAATCATTATCAATTTTCCTTGAATTTAGTTAGTTTTCCTATTTCTTAGTTAATTTTTTTCTGAGTTTAGGGTATTCAATTATTCGGGTTTCTAGTTTAATCGATAAAATACAACTCCCATATATGCGCAGGGGCTTTAAAGTCTATTGTGGAGCTCTTGGACCGCGTGCACCAATGCCATCTCCTTTCATTCCATTTAAGTTTCCTTTCTCTCTGTATAATATGCGTTAAAGAAATAAAAAATTCTATTGTCTTTATCTGTTAGATATAAAAAAGTACAATTTCACCTTACTTTTCCAGGTAATCCTTTTTACATTTTTCAAATTTTAAAAAAATATGTCCTTCTCTTGGTTGATATTTCTACTGGAGAATGCTACCCGTAAAATTTTGAGATTCTAGGGATTTTAGTTTAAAAGTAAAATCGGTAAAAAAATCATTTGCCACCTTTCCCCATTAAAATTAAATTTTCCAAAAACTTTTATTTTTGCTAGGTGGTCCTAAATTCAAAATATCAAGTTTTTGTACCATTATTTCAAGAAGTACCAAATTTACACCTTTTTTATCCCCTTTATGGCCCTTAGAAACAGAATTTTCAAAAAGAACTTTTTCAAAATAGTTTTTCACTGAAGGATCCAACATTTAAAATTTCAATGCCTATCCTAGGAATTTCAGGAAATATAAGAAGTATCAAAAAACTATTTTTTACACCTCTAGGAACGACATTTTTAAATGCCATATTTTAAGTTTCTAGACACATTACGTCAGAAAATATCAAAATACCGAAAGTACACTTTTTTAGCCATTTTAGTCCACTTACAATTAGAAGCGGAATTTCCAAAAAGTACTTTTTCTAGAATGTTTTTTTTTTCACTAAAGAATTCTTCATTCCAAATTCCCAGTTTCTATGATCATTATTTCAAAATATATAAAAAGTACCAAAACTATTTTTACCCCTTTAGAACAAGGAATTTTCAAAAAGTACTTTTTCTAGAATGTTTTTTCCGCTAAAGGAGCCTATAATCCAAATTTCAAGTTTCTGCAACCATTATATATTTATGTGAATTAACAAAAAAAAAAACATTTATAATACAACTGATGATTGGAGTGTTTGATAACTAGAGCCTCCGAAACCGGAACCAGAAAGGTCTATTATTTTTAGAAATTTAAATTTTCTTCAGCATTTTTTCAATTTAAACCCATATAAAAGATTTTTTTTTCTATTCTTTTTGTTTTTTGAATTCTCATTTAGTTTATAGTTTTTTATAGATGTATATAAAAGTTTGTAATAATCTTTATGAAATTTTTCTTTGTCTTTAGAAATAAATATATTAGCTAGAGTTTAGAAACAACAAGTTTTTCTTTTTTTTAAAGTGATTTTTTTTTAAACTTTTATAAAAACAAATTTTTACATTTTGATTAAATTTTTACTTGACACAATTAAAAGAACCCAAAAATTTTAAGTAAGGTATTAATTGTGTCAATTAAAACTTTACTAAAATTTTTGGTAAGCATTTAATATATTTTTATTAAAAGAAATCTTTTACTCAGTAGTATTAAAAATTTATTAATTTTTTTTCTGTGAACTAATGTGCCTTGTAGTGTTTATAAACCGGTTAACCGAAAAACAGGTTTTTCCCAAAATTTCGGGTTTTTTTCTGTCGGTTAACCGGTTTTTTTTTAAATATATTCAAACGGAATATTTTGCAAATATTAGGGGTTTGCACATTTTTTTTATGATATTTTCAAAATTTCATTAAAAAGACCTTGAAAATCAGTGAGAAAGGAAGTATATAATACTTTTTGTCTTCAAGAAACAATTTTCCAAATAGGAATTTTAATCTGGTAAATAATGAATTATCCCCGTTATGAGCGTTTTTTGGACAGTTTCATTGAAAACTTAATAAGTGACTGTTAACCAAGTACTAAAATTCTTATTAATGGAGAAAATGTCAATAAAAGAACATTAATATAAAATACGGACTACAATTTATAACGAATTGATGTATTTGTTTTAAATAAAACCAATAAAAATTAAAATAAAGCTCCGGTGAATATAGGAAAATAAAGCACCGTATTTAAATACCGCTATTTTCAAAGGATAACAGTTTCTAACTTTGCTGAAAGCAGGGTCGCCATTTTTTTTTTGGATGCCATCCCCAAATTAAAATTTCTCATCCCCAAAAATCCCCAAAAAAAAATTTCTCAAAATTTACTACTCGCAAAAAACACTTGCAACTCATCAAGTGCTTTTGAGTAATTTAGCCAATTTTTTGGTGGTGGTTTGTATTTTACACAGAAACTTGGCTAAAAAGTGTAAGTGTATTTTGCGTGTTGAGCGATAAGCACATCGTTTGAAGCCGCCAATATTTCGATAAGTATAATGATAAAATTAAAAGCAACGGAAATGGTTTATCACGGATGGATAACTCAGGAATTTTTAATTTGCACACCAGCGATAGAGTACTTTATTGGTCCAAATTTGATTTAATCTTGTTTTATATCTTGAATTCCCTCAAAAGTTTTCTCAGCAAACATAAGTCATCGGCCCTAAGAAATTGTTTGTACCCTTTAAAAAAACAACGAAAATTCTTTTAAGGTTTGATATACATATTGCCGTAAAACCCCTTAAATTTTTATAAATACTAACTCCGAAATAGTTATCTAAAACGTTGTATTGCTTTTTAAGAATTTAAGAAGTTGTAAAAGTCCAGTATGTTCAATTGGTGTACTTTTAAACTTTTTTCTACAAAAAAAACTAGTGAATTTTGAAAATTTTCTATAATAGATTTAAAGGATATACCTACTATAGAAAATGTACAAAAATTTACAATTTGGTTTAAAGAAAAATTAAAGCATGATAACATGATACCACTACGATCCAGGTTTTGACAGACACCATATAATTTTATTTTTTTCTATATAAATGTCAAATTATTCCTAGGTTTGCGGTTTTTTTTGTATGCTTTAATGTCCACGATTTATCAAAAATAAAGTAGAGTTAATTTTACCGATTTTAGCATTATTTTATGATTAATGTATTTAAAAAACACTTGTTTATCTAAAATATTTCATCCCCTAAAAATTCCCGAAAAAATCAGTGTCATCCCCATGAAATCCCCGGATCCCCAAATCAAATTTTTCATCCCCAATTTCCAAAAAAATCCCCTATTTGGGGACAAAACCCCTAAACTGGCAGTTACATTCGATTTTTTTATTTAATAAAAATTAGCAATTTTAAAGTATTTTTGGGTTTTGTCAGTTAAAGAAAAAAAAAAAACACTAAGAAAATTATGTCATTAACTGTTTGTAGGTTATTTTAAAAGGTAATCAGTAAAGTTATTTTAAAAGAAAAATCATTAATTTTATTATGGATTTCTTGTTTTCTACTGTTTCTGTAGTTAAAAAAAAATAATTTACTGTCTTAAAACTGAATTTTCTGTTACATTCAATTTCGGTAGTAAAAATTTCTTCTATAGTTTTACTGTTTTTCAATATAAAATAAGTGAATATTCACTAGTTTTTGAATGTTTTGGATAGTCATTAAATTAACATTAAAAATTGACTGTATTATGTTTTTATTTTAAAAGAAAAAACCCTGGAATGGTTTTTAAATAAAAATTTATTTGTTTTAAGTGAATATTCACTGGAATTTACCTACATAATTTTTTGAGTGAACCGGTTAACTGGTTTTTTTATTCCGGTTAAACCGAGAAAACCGGTTAACCGAAAAAGCTGAATTTCGGTTAACCGAGAAACCGGTTTTCCACAATGTCGGTTTTTTATAAACACTAGTGCCTTAATAAAAAATAGTTGTTTTAATTTTTCTTTTAAATTCTGGAGAGTATTAAATTTTACACTCCCCCTATTTTCTACTTAATTTTTCAAATGTTAAAAGTTTCTGTTTGTTTTTATAACCTTCTACCCCACTTTATGTAAAATTTTTTTTGTGGTAATTTATACATAAATTATTTCCAGTCATTTAATTTATTTATATCACTTATTAGAAAATATAAATAATAATTTTAGGATATTAATTTGACAACAGAACTAAATATGTGCGTTAGACCTCTTCTTAAAATCAATGTTCCTTGGATTGGCCCAGATTTGCTCATTAGCATCTAAAAATAATAAATTCAAAATTTTAAGACAATCGGATTAAAGAAACACGTGCCGAAAATCGGCTGAAAATTACAAAAAGAGATTTTAAAGAAAAAAAAATACTTTTTTTTAGTATCACCTTCCGATATTCATGAAATTTGGATATGTTGTTAAAAACAAAAATTCATTAGATACATATTTTATTTTTTAGCGGCCAAAATTAATTTTTAGGGGGTTGCTATGTTGGTACGCCCAGGACATAGCACCCAAGGTAGTTGAGATGTTGCTTTATATGTTCATAAAAAAAAATATAATTCCTATCTGTGACATCTTTATCGTGTTCTAAAAAAGGGTAAAACATTAAAAGCAACATCTCAACTAAAACCCTTTCTTGTCAAAACTAAAAACAAAATTAAATATTTTTAGAGTAGGACTCTCAATTTTTTTAGAGCTGAAAGCCTTATTCCACCAATTTCAAATTTTTTGTCGTTATCAAGCAAAACAATAATAAAAAAAGTAAATTTTTTAGTTTGTATGGAAAAATGATTTATTAGGCCCTGCTCTTTAAGGCCCCTTCGCTTAGGGAAGGCGTGTTAGTAGGGGCGTTAAATGACTCATGAGTTATTTTTAAGTCAAATGGAAAAAGGCAAACAAAATTTTACCGTTTCTGCCCTCCTTTTTTTAGCAATCTTAATATAAATTTTGGCCGCTTAAAATATACAGGTCCTTAATTTTTTTTGCTCTAAAAAATAAAACCAATTCAATGAAGATTGGAGGGTGACACTAGAAAGACTTTCTTTGTAAGATGACATTACACATTAAAAGTTTTTTTTTTGGAAAGGTAAATAATAAATTTTAAAGTTGTCTAACGGATTTAACATCATGTTCATACATTGATTTTTTATGGAGTTATTGAGGTTTGAACTCGGGGAAATTCAGAATATGAGGCATTCCACACCAAATGTCCAGCGAAACAAAAAAAAAATGTGTACCGTAAACTTCTGAATAGGTGATATGGATAGCCCTATATGGAACTTAGAAAATTGCGTTTTTGGTTTTTCAATTTTTCAAAAACTGGGCTTAGGAGGCGTGGTCAAATATTGGAAAAATGGTCAAATTTGTGGCGAGTTGCCTTGATTAAATATTTATCACATTAAAACGGAATGCACCACAATGTCAAAAATTTACGTTCTTATATAGTTTTGTATAGGCTATCGATTAAAAATTTTTTTTTTTGGAATATTTTCAGAACCCGTTCTGAAATTTTCCATTTTTTAAAAAAGTCAATTTATCAAAAATCCGGCCACTTTTTTTTTCTTTTTTATTTATTTTTATAAAAGTTTAGATGTTTGTCCATCCACACAAAAAAAATCAGAAACACGTTCATCTTTTTTTTCGAGAAAATCGCATTTGAACTTTAAATTTCATAACAATTTAGTAATTTTTATAAGTGGTCAAATATTGGAAAAATGGTCAAATTTGTGGCGAGTTGCCTTGATTAAATATTTATCACATTAAAACGGAATGCACCACAATGTCAAAAATTTACGTTCTTATATAGTTTTGTATGGGCTATCGATTAAATTTTTTTTTTTTTTGAAAAATTTTCAGAACCCGTTCTGAAATTTTCCATTTTTTAAAAAAGTCAATTTATCAAAAATCCGGCCACTTTTTTTTTTTTATTTATTTTTTTAAAAGTTTAGATGTTTGTCCATCCACACAAAAAAAAATCAGAAACACGTTCATCTTTTTTTTCGAGAAAATCGCATTTGAACTTTAAATTTCATAACAATTTAGTAATTTGCTTGTATTTTCTTGTGTCAACAGAGCGTATGACGAATATTTTGCAATTAATATTACTCATTCGCAACTTTAAAACAAAGAAATACAAGCAAATAACAAAATTGTTATGAAATTTAAAGTTCAAATGCTATTTTCTCGAAAAAAAGATGAACGTGTTTCTGATTTTTTTTGTGTGGATGGACAAACATCTAAACTTTTAAAAAAATAAATAAAAAAAAAAAAAGTGGCCGGATTTTTGATAAATTGACTTTTTTAAAAAATGGAAAATTTCAGAACGGGTTCTGAAAATTTTTCAAAAAAAAAAAAAATTAATCGATAGCCCATACAAAACTATATAAGAACGTAAATTTTTGACATTGTGGTGCATTCCGTTTTAATGTGATAAATATTTAATCAAGGAAACTCGCCACAAATTTAACCATTTTTCCAATATTTGACCACGCCTCCTAAGCCCAGTTTTCGAAAATTTGAAAAACCAAAAACGCAATTTTCTTAGTTACATATAGGGCTATCCAAACAACCTATTCAGAAATTTACGGGACACATGTTTTTCTGTAGCGGGACATTTGGTGTGGAATGCCTCATATATAATTTTAAAATAAACCCAATTCCATGAAGATCGGAGGTTGACACTTTCTTTGTAAGACAACCTTAAAATGAAAATTATAAGTTTTTTTTTTTGGAAAGTTAAATAATAAATTTTAAAGTTGTCTAACGGATTAAACATCATGTTCATACATTGCTTATTTCTCGAGTTATTGAGGTTTGAACTCGGAGAAATTCGGAATTTTTAATTTTAAGGACACCTTAGTGTCACTTGGACTCATGCATTTTTACCGCGATTTTTTCAAAAATTAGGCTAGCAATAGTCAGAAGTGATTTATCCGGTTTTGTAAAAAATGACACCAGAGAGAAAATATAAAAAAATTATGTTGTATAACCTCATTTTTCAATTTGATCGAGTACTTCCCGACCTTTCAAAAATCTCAAAAATTCTTAAAAATATAAGAATTCACATTTTTCCGCAAAAGTTGCAAAAAAAAAGCATTTTTAATGAAAAGTCCTAATAAACACATTTGTAAATAAATGAATAAATAATTTTATGTTATTTCAAATTGAACTTAATGATTTTCAGGAAAAATTAAAATTTATTAAATCATCACTAATCATCACAGTATGATATTTAAAGAATTAAGTTTTAAACAAAATCCATACTAGTAAACAATAAAATTTTGGACAAAATTTATATTTGTTTTAACAGACAATATTTAAATGATTTACAATGAAACACATATAACTAGTACGTTACGTTCTTAATTAAAACGACTGAATTTTAAATGATTACTAGTGATGGTAACGTGACCTAAAAAGGCAACGAGTTGCCAGAGATTAATATATATTTTACTTCACGTTAGTGTGAGTTGAAAAAAGTTTTCTATAAATACAACTGACGGAGCAGTTTTATTTACTCTCTAAACGCAGTATGGGGCAAAGTCGGATTAAGAGGGCGGAGGAAACGCACCCCAAACCGATTCAAAAAAAAAAAAAAAAAACGGAGGAAAAAGCACGGAAGTGAAGAAAAAAAAAGGGAATATTAAAAAGATGAAAAGGAAAAAGAAGAAAAGACACTCCAAAATGTAAAAAAATATATTTAAAAAAAAAAAAAAAAAACAATTTGCAGTGGTGTTTTCCAGGGTAGGGGGAGATTTTGGTAGGGGACAACGTTCCCTTCGCAATAACAAGGCTTGGCATACTCATTAGGGTGGTGCGTATTCCAATAAAGTGCTCAGATCAACTATTAATAGTGCGGAAAAGTTAGTTTAAGTAAATACAAGCATTTTAAAACCAAAATGATCAAAATCGGTCCATATCTTCTGTTCGCGCATCGCGGGTCAAAATTGGGGTTTTTGAAAAAATGGACGTTATTAAAAAAAAAAAAAATAAAAAAAATATTCTGTTTTAATTTTTAAATTAATAAAAATTATTTATTATTCGACCTTTAAAATTCTATTTTTGAGAAAGATTATTCTAGCTCAAGGTCATATTTCTTTTACTAATCATTACGATGATATTTAAACAAAAGGATAGCACGCCTCACCTTCTGTTCATATTATGAATAAGAGGGAATACAACAAAAGCAGTGAACACCTTACTCGCGTAAGAAATCTACTGTCTGTATGTATATACTAGCCTGTAATACAAGCTGTATATATGAAGGTATGTTTGAATTAAATAGTGATGGTTTGGTTATGACTTTTTGTTTGAAATTTAGAGCTGTATTATGTTGTGTATTTAGTACATTTCTCGTTATTACTATTTACATACGAATATAAGTCTTTATGTTTTGCCACAAACGATTGTCAATTTGCTAAATACTCTTGATGCTGGAATTTGACGAATTCCGAAACACGTGTCGAGTAAGTCTTGCAAAATGACCAAACCAATCAATTTAAAACAAACAACTTTATAAAAAGTTTCTTGAAAATTGTTACTTTGACAATACCATCGTAATGATTAGTAAAAGAAATATGACCTTGAGCTAGAATAATCTTTCTCAAAAATTAAAAAAAATAATTAAAAAAAAAAAAAATTATGTAGCATTAATTCGTAAGTATTCAGATAAATTTTTTTTATTTTTTTCGGATATCGATAACCCACCCAAAGGTGAGTGCAAAAAAAAAAGGAACATTTTTAGCATGGAGGTCAAAACTACTTTTTCACAATTTTAAAAATTTAGTTAGGGTTTTCACAGTGACGATTAAATTTGCCTTTTTATACCCTCCACTCCAGTGATATAGGGTATATATAAGTTTGTCATTCCGTTTGTAACACATCGAAATATTGGTCTAGGACCCCATAAAGTATATATATTCATGATGCTTGATCGATTTTAAGTCGATCTAGCGATGTCCGTCCGTCCGTCCGTCCGTCTGTCTGTCTGTCTGTCCGTTGAAAACACGCTAACTTTTGAAAGACTTTATGGAGGCTTCTGAAGTTTGACATATATGTTGAGTATTTACCGGGTCAGGTTGGTATTGTAATCCAGCCAAATCAGTCCAGTGGTTCAAAAGTTATGAGCAAAAGAGTAAATTTCGGCAAGGGAATTTTGCGAACTTACGAGATTAAAACCACTCTAACTTTCGAAATACAATTCTGAGGGTGCTAAAACGTGTTACATATCTTTGCCGTTCCCCAAGTCTATTTGGTTTTGAATTTCAGCATAATCGGTTCAGTGGTTCAAAAGTTATAAGCAAGGCTCTGAATTTCAGATTTTTTTCACCTTAAACTGTTGAAAACTCGTTAAACAAGTTTTAAAAGCATGGTGAAATACCAGTTTTTTTTAATCTTGTTGTTGTTTGTTTTCCTGCCGTAGGGTGCAGTTTAGTTGTTAGACAAGTAAATATTTGTTATTGTTTTTGTTTTTGTAACTGTATGTAACGGTGTATAGTAAGTATTTTTGGAAAAAAATCAAATATTAGTTTGTTTTGGGTTTTTAAAGACGAGGATGGTAAAATAAAATCAGGGAAATATGTGAAATATTTTTTTTAACATATACGTATAGTAGAGTGTCCCTTATTTTGGAAATGTTGGAAATGTTGAGACGGTACCCCCTCATTTTTTTCCTTTTGACTAAAAAATAACTCAGGAAAAATTTTACGCCCCTACGACCACGCCTTCCCTACGCGACGGGGCCGTAAAGAGCGGGGCCTTAAAAATCATTTTTCCATACAAAGCAAAAAATTTTTTTTTTGATTTTTAATTTTTTTGTTATTAATTATAATATTACTTGATTAGCTTATTCACGACAAAAAATTTGATTTTGGTGGGATGAAGCTTTCAGTTCTAAAAAATTTTTCGAAAAAAAAATTTAGAGCTTTTGGGGTCCTACAGTAAAAATTTTTTAAAAAATATTTTTTTTTTTTAATTTTGGCAAGCAACCGTTTTAGTTGAATTGTTGCTTTTAATGATATATTTTCATAAAAAAATATTATTAAAAGCAAAAAAATAAAAAAATATTATTAAAAGCAACAAAATATCATTAGGCCCGGACATTCGCATAGTAAGTGCTTCACTGACTCCTCTTCCTCCACTTCCCCACAGCTTCTAAATAGTCCCTATCAGAAATTCCCATACGAACGGCCATTTGGGCAATTATACTGTGTCCTGTAAGTACTCCAACTAATAGGCTAACCGTCCGTTTGCCAAAAGTAAGAAGACTTTTTGTCCTCTTTGGATTCGGCAGTGGCCACAGGATTCTAGATATCCTGCACGTAGTCAATGATATCCACCTATCCTTCATCCTATTTTCAGATATCCTATCAATTTCTTTCATCAATTCCACTACGGGAACCTAGACGTCAGGTTCCACACGTTCCTTCACCGATTCAGAGCCATTCCTCGCACATTCATCAGACAATTCGTTCCCATCGACCCCATTATGGCCTGGGACCCAGATTAGCTTGATTGTGTGCTGACTGATTCGACGAAGAGATTGTATACAATTCATAACTATTCCAGATTTTACAGTATTTGACTCTAAGGCCTTCAGAGCTGCGAGACTATCCACGAAAATGTTAATGACGCATGGACGAAGGTCCCTTGTCATAATCATCTGCGCGGCTTTGTCAATTGCAAGCACCTCGGCCTGGAAAACACCACACTTATCCGGAAGACTCAATGAGACCCCGATTTCGAGGCATTCAGAGTAAACTCCCGAACCCGTACCCATCTTTGATCCGTCCGTAAAGATTGAGATCGCATTCTCTGTAATAACAGAGTTTTCCGCCCAGTCTTTCCTAGTCGGTATTTGGACTTCGAAGGCTCTGTCAAAGTTCGTCTGTGGTGAGAATATTGGTCGTCAATAATAAGAGTTTGTATAGAAGAACTAGCATTTTGCTTGACTCTTTAAAAAAAAACACCAAAAGCTCTTACAGTCCCGAGGAGCCGAAAGAAATTTAGCAAGAAGACGCTGTTCGTATAGAAACTTTTTGCAAGTACGAACTCTTGCAGTATAAACGTTTTTGTCGTCACGCCAATTTCTGAACTTTTCCTTCCTGGATCTGACAGTACTCTTTAAAGTGGTTAAACCCATACTTATCTCTTGGTTTAGCCGAAATGAGCTACGATGGAATGAAATTACTCACGTGTCCATCTCTAATTTATCTACATACTATGTAGATAGATTTTTATGTAGGTAGACACAGTGTAAATATGGACACACCAAATGTATGTGGCACGATTGAGAATAACTAGTGCAGCAATCGTCATACATTATAGAAAAGGTAAACGAACTTCAATTAATGGCCGAAAGACACATGTTTCAAGTGGAATTGAGATTTCTACACATTCAAGTGCAAATACATACAATGTAACAACTTTTATTCATTTATTTATTCTTTTTATTTGGAATTCGAAATTAATGAAAGTATGCGGATTGTAAACAATAATGAATGAAAGAGTAGATGACCACAGACTGACCATATGGAATACAAAGCAAACATTGATTTTATACTTAATATATACAGATTGTCACACTTTCGTTAAAAAATGCGTTTTCAATTAAGAATGGATTCATTAATTAAACGTAAAAATAAATGTTTGTACAACATGATTAAACTTTATATTTAAAAAAAAACATGATATGGTTTTAAAAAAGATGAAAATGTTGAATCTAAACTTGGTCACAAAATCTTTGCTTTAAGATAGATGGCGGAGCTGATAAAGCAGTTGTAAAATATTACTACACTCAAAAAAAAATGTCAAATTACACTCAAAATAATTCTACAGCAAAAGTATATGATTTGGTACCTAAATCTACTAATAAGTTACTAATTACCAGTAGTACAGTAATTTTCTAGTATCTTCAAAGTACTAATATTAGTAATTTTTACTGGTTTTGAATAATATTAGTAACAAATTTTAGTATTGATTACCATTCATTAGTTAAATTTTAGTATTGAATACCCACGTTTTAGTGTACAAGATATATCACAAAATCTTTTTTAAATTTCAACTCAGTGAAACTGAAATAAATGTTTAAAAAAACCGGCAATTCTTGGAATTTAGAAAAACTGTAAATGCAGTTGTGTAAACAAGACCTTGAACCATCACTGAGCAATGTTTAAGGATTACCCCACTTTATCCGTAAAAGTTACAGAGGGTTAAATTTGAAAAATCGATAAAAATGGCTTGAAATAATCCATAGTTTTTACCTTCTTTCGCTTTTTTTTTTAAGTTCTCCTTATATTTCAATCTTTTCCGGCATAACACAAAGTCAGTACATATAATAGATTATTTTAATGTTGGTTTGATAGATGCTTCATCACTTGGTAAGAAGTTGTAAGACGGTTAAGTTTTGAAACCAAAAATTAAGAGTTTTAAAATTTTCGAGGTTTTTTGATCAGGGATTTCGGCCCCCTCTATAAAATGAAAAAAGTTGAACTAGAGTTGAAAGCTGTTGTAATTCCTAATATTTTGGAATTAAACCCGTCAATGTGCCACTAATAGTTAAGGAGTTTCAGCAGATCAAAGTTCGAAAGAAAAAACGTAATTTTTTTAAAATACCAGTTTTTCGCGAGGCACATTCGTGGTTTCATTCGAAATTTGGTGGACTCTTGCGTAAACCGAGTTTTTTGTGAGTTTACATAAAAAAATCACTGGCGGGTTTATAAAAATAAATTGCAAACATTTTATGGCATTTTTGAAAATTGTGCGAAATTTGCAAATATGTTTCCTATTTTTTTTAGTAGCAATTAAAGCATCATGTTCATTTTAATACACCAAAAGACGTGCCTTAACGAGTAGAACTGATTTTCTTTTTGACTTTTTACTTTAAGCCATTCTGAGCGGAAAGCGCGATGATTTTATCTAAACATGTTTTGATCTGGCACATCCAAGGCTTTACACGAAATCGGACGAAAATTTTTTTAAATGAAAGCCCACTTGATGTGTCATCAGAAAATCAGAGGCGGGTTAAAAAATTTTGATGATTATAGATTTTTTGGCCCATATTAAACTTTCTTGTTATAAAAAAGCATCACCGATTTTTTTTAAACTACTGGTACAATGATACGATTTTCCCTGATTTTTTTTCAGTAATACCAACGCGCATTGCCTAAATATGTTATAAAAAATTGTGAAACTTTTTGTTTACCGCGAATTAATCGCGATTTTAGGTACTTAGATATTTTTTTTTTAAATCATTTGGTAATTAAAGGGTTAAATTTATATCATATATTTTAGAAGAAATGATATATCCTGGCATGTTTTAATAACGCATGCAACAAATGTGTAGAAAAAAAATCTTTAAAAAAATTTTAAGATTTTTAAACCCGCTAAATCTTAAAACCGCCATAACTTTTGACCCCCTTGCGTGATTTAATTGACGCGAACGAATTTCTTATTCTTAAATAGCTTCTAATATTTATGCCAACTTTCATCGATGTGCCATAAAAACAAAAATCACATCTTTTTTTACCTCAAAATTTAAGTCTTAGACGGAACTCCTCATATACCAATATTCCTTGTTTTTTAACATAAAATTTTGCGTTTAGGTCGATTGAAATTTACATTTTTTATTTTTGTAAATTGTTGTTGTTCAAATTTCCAAGGTAAATAAAATTTCCAAGGTAAAAAGTTTTATCGCGTCAAAAAATTTGCAAATTTATAATTTATTGGTAAAAAGCTTGGTAACGCTCGTTTTTGTGGTGCTCAATAAGAATATTTGAAAAAAGGACTGATATGCTTGCTTTTGAGCAGTGGGCAGAGGGGCTAGTCGAAATCAAATTTAAATTTTTAACCACTAAAGAGTTCTACATATGGGGGTTTCTTTGTCAACCGGGCCACCCCTCTATCCAAAATTGGTATGGGCTTTAACTTTTTTAAAACAAATTCTAAATTACTTAAAAATATTTACTTTTGAATGCCGAGTGGTGGTTTTTGAATTTCAATATGGCGGATCCCAGGGGCGTATCCAGGATTTTATTTCGGTGGGGGCCCAACATTATTTCTAAATTTTTTTTTACAAAAAATTTACATAACAGCACATGTTTTAGAATTTTTCCCGATCTTTTCCTTGAACTGAATGTAACACAATGAGAATCTTCATTTTTGTGTAAATTTACCACCGTTTGGGGGAAATTAAGATTTTTTTTTTATATTTTAGAATTTTTTGAGAGACATAAGCATTTTTTTAAAGTGCGAATTTTATTAGATGCTGAAACATTTTTACAAAGAAGATTATCTGAAATTTTTTCAAAGAAAAGTCTAAGATTCTATCACAATTTGCAGTTAAGACAGATTTTGTAATAGAAAAAGTCAAAGACTCTAAATCATTTTTCCAATGGAAAACATTTCTCGAAAAATTCAGTTTAGAAATTGATTCTAAAAACATATTCATAAAATACTTTTCCAAAAGAAAAGACTCCGATTGTAAGACATTTTCCCATAATCTGAGATATTTCTAGTTTAGCACATTTTCTCAGATTCTACAACATTTTACACAAACAATTTTAGATTTTAGAATTTAGATTCTTTTTTTTAGAATTTCAGATTCTGAGAACTTCTTAAAAAGAAAACAGTATAAAAAGTCTTAGATTCTGAAACATTTTTCCTATAGAAAAGGTCTAAGATTCTTAGACATTTTTCCTATAGAAAAAGTCTCAGATTCTTATAGAAAAAGTCTCCGATTCTTTGACATGTTTCTTACAGAAAAAGTCTCAGATTATTCGACATTTTTCCTATAGAAAATGTCTCCGGTTCTCAGACATTTTTTCTATAGAAATAGTTTCTAATTCTGAGACATTTTTCCTATAAAAAGTCTCAGATTCTTATAGAAAAAGTCTCAGATTCTTCGACATGTTTCTTACAGAAAAAGTCTCAGATTAATCGACATTTTTCCTATAGAAAATGTCTCAGGTTCTCAGACATTTTTTCTACAGAAAATTTCTTAGATTCTGACACATTTTCCCTATTGAAAACGTCTAAGATGCTTAATCACTTTTCCTGTAGAACAAGTCTCAGATTCTGAGACATTTTGACTATAGGAAATTGCCAGATTCTGAAACATTTTTCATATAGAAAAAGCCTCAGATTCTGAGAAAATTTTCCTAAAGAAATTCAGATTTGAAATATATTTCAAATAGCAAAATACTCAAATTTTGAGACATTATTCTTATAGAAAAATATATTTTTAAAATAGAAAGTTTCAGATTTTGAGCATTTTTCTATACAAAATGTCTCACCTTGTGTCTCTGAGACATTTGTCCTTTATTTGATTTTGAGATAATTTTCCTTAAGAAAAATTCGTTGATTATGAAAGATTTTTCGTAAAAAAAGTCTAAAATTCTGAGACATTTTCCTGATTGTAAGAAAAATTCTCAGATTCAGAGACATTATTCCTATAGAAAGTTCTCAGCTTTTAAAACATTTTTCATATAGAAAAACCTCAGATTTTAAGATTTTTTATATAGAAAAAATCTCAGATTTTGAGACATTTTTCAGATTCAGAGACATTTTTCAATAGAAAGTTCCCAGATTCTAAAACATTTCTCATATAGAAAAGCCTCAGATTCTGAAACTTTTTTCATTTAGAAAAGCCTCAGATTCTGAAAATTTCTAATAGAAAAAGTACCAGATTCTGAGACATTTTTCCTATAGAAAAGGTCTTATATTCTGCGAAAAAGGCTAATATTTTTATTAGCCTCATAGAAAAAGTCTTAGTTAGATTCTCAGACATTTTTTTATAAAAAGTTTTAGATTCTGAGAAAAAATTTTTTTAAGAAATAGTCTCGTTTTGAGACATTTTTCTAAATGACAAAGTCGCATTTTAAGATTTGACTACATTTTACTTACAATTTGGTCCATTTTTTGTTTACATAAAACTTCAGGTTCTAAGTTATTTTTTCATTAGAATCCTAAGTTGAAAAGTTTCAAATTCTAAAAAATTTTTTTCAGATTTTGAGATTTTTTAACAGAAAAATTTTCAGTTTCAAAACATTTCTCTTCAAAAAATTTTAGATTCTTAAATGTTTTTAGATTTTTTATGAAGTTTTTTAACATTGTACTTTTTATTTGATACCAAATCCTGAAATTTGTGAAATCATTTCGGGGGGGGCCCGGGCCCCCGGGCCCCCGGGCCCCCCCCCCTGTATACGCCACTGGCGGATCCAATATGGCGCCCAAATTCTTAAAAACATTACAGATTCGCTTCAGAAGAATCGGAAGTTGAAATTTTGAAATGTCGGATTCAACATGGCGACCAATATTTTTAAAAAATAAACCGATTTGCATTATACTACGAGTTTTTGGGGTCGCTAAATAAGAATCTTAGGTTAGATTTTCGAATGACAGATTCTAATTTAGAATTTATTTAAAAAAAAAATCGCCATGTTGAATTCGCCTTTTTGAATTTTTATAATCCAATTCTTCTTAAGCGACTTAAGAACCCCTGTATGAAGAGTTTTAAGCGAATCTGTAATATTAAAAAAAAATTGGGCACCATATTGGATCCGCCATATTGAAATTCAAAAACTGCCACTCGGCGTTCGAAAGCAAATATTTTAAAGTAATTTCAAAATTTTTTAAAAAAATGTTAAATCCATACCAATTTCGAAGAGAGTGGTGGCCAGTTGACGAAGAAACCCTCATGTGAAGCATTCCACACCAAATGTCCAGCGAAAGAAAACATGTGTACCGTAAAATTCTGAATACGTTGTATGGATAGCCCTATATAGAGCTAAGAAAATCGCGTTTTTGTTTTTTCAATTTTTCAAAAACTGGGCTTAGGAGGCGTGGTCAAATATTGGAAAAATGGTAAAATTTGTGTCGACTTGCCTTGTTTAACTATTTATCAAACTAAAACGGTATGCACCACAATCTTAAAAATTTACATTCTTGTATAGTTTTGTATGGGCTATCGATTAAATTTTTGTTTTTTGGAAAATTTTCAAAACCCTTTCTGAAATTTGCCATTTTTTAAAAAAGTCAATTTATAAAAAATCCGGTCACTTTTGTTTTTTTTTTTAATTTTTTTTTAAAAATTAGATGTATATCCACACAAAAAAATTCAGTCATGTGTTTTTCGTTTTTTTTTTCGAAAGAATCGCATTTGAATTTCACAACAGTAATTTGCTTGTATTTTCTTGTTTCAACGTAGCGTATGAGTAATATTTATGCAAATATTTAGTACTCATTCGCTACATTAAAACAAGAAAATACAAGCAAATTACAAAATTGTTATGAAATTTAATATTCATAGTCTGAATTTTTTTGTGTGGATAGACAAACATCAAAACTTAAAAAAAAAATTAAAAAAACAAAAGTGGCCGGATTTTTGATAAATTGACTTTTTTAAAAAATGTGAAATTTCAGAAAGAGTTCTGAAAATTTTCAACAAAAAAAAAAAATTAATCGATAGCCCATGCAAAACTACAGAATAATGTAAATTTTTGAGATAGTGGTGCATTCCGTTTAAATTTAATAAATATTTAAACAAGGTAACTTTGAGTGAATAAATATTTCAGTGAAAAAAGAAATTGGAATAAAAAAAATAAGTTTGAGTGAAAAATATATAGAGGGAAAAAATATGGAGAAAAAATCTAAACACGAAGAATTTGAGTAGAAAATATCATTCCATATTGTTCCCTGCTCTATTCCATTTTGTTCCCCGTTCTACTGCATTTCCAATTCCATCTTCTTCTTATAGGAACAAACAAAGTACCAAAAGTACACTTTATTACCCCCATTAGAAACGGAATTTCCAAAAAGTACCTCTTCCAGAATCTTTTTTCTTCACCGAAGTATCCTATACTCCTATTTCAATTATATAGGATCATTGTTTCAGCAAATATTAAAAGTACTTTTTATCCCCGTTGAGAAACGGAATTTCCAAAAAGTACTTTTCCACATCTTTTTTTTCACCGAAGGATTTTACATTCCAAATTTAAGTTTCTGTGACCATTATATTTTTTGGAACCTTTTCCAATTTCAAGTTTCTATGATTATTATTTCAGGAAAAAAAAGTACCAAAAAGTGTACTTTCGGTACTTTTAACAAAACGTACTGTTTATAAAAGGTACTTTTTATAAAAGGTGCTTTTTATAAAAAGTACTTTTTATAAAAGGTTCTTTTTATAAAAGGTGCTTTTTATAAAAGGTACTTTTTATAAAAGGTACTTTTTATAAAAGGTACTTTTTATAAAAGGTACTTTTTATAAAAGGTACTTTTTATAAAAGGTACTTTTTATAAAAGGTACTTTTTATAAAAGGTACTTTTTATAAAAGGTACTTTTTATAAAAGGTACTTTTTATAAAAGGTACTTTTTATAAAAAGTACTTTTTATAAAAGGTACTTTTTATAAAAGGTACTTTTTATAAAAGGTACTTTTTATAAAAGGTACTTTTTATAAAACTTTATAAAAGGTACTTTTTATAAAAGGTACTTTTTATAAAAGGTACTTTTTATAAAAGGTACTTTTTATAAAAGGTACTTTTTAGTACCTTTTATAAAAAGTACCTTTTATAAAAAGTACCTTTTATAAAAAGCACCTTTTATAAAAGGTACTTTTTATAAAAAGTACTTTTTATAAAAGGTACTTTTTATAAAAGGTACTTTTTATAAAAGGTACTTTTTATAAAAGGTACTTTTTATAAAAGGTACTTTTTATAAAAGGTACTTTTTATAAAAGGTACTTTTTATAAAAGGTACTTTTTATAAAAGACACTTTTTATAAAAGGTACTTTTTATAAAATGTACTTTTTATAAAAGGTACTTTTTATAAAAGGTACTTTTTATAAAAGGTACTTTTTATAAAAGGTACTTTTTATAAAAGGTACTTTTTATAAAAGGTGCTTTTTACAAAAGGTACTTTTTATAAAAGGTACTTTTCATAAAAGTTACTTTTTATAAAAGGTACTTTTTATAAAAGGTACTTTTTATTAAAGGTACTTTTTATAAAAGGTACTTTTATAAAAGGTACTTTTTATAAAAGGTACTTTTTATAAAAGGTACTTTTTTTAAAAGGTACTTTTTTTAAAAGGAACTTTTTATAAAAGGTACTTTTTATAAACCCGTGTAAAAAAATAATTAGATCAAAACATATCTCCTTTGATAAAAACATATATGCATCATATCTAAATGGATGTAATCAGATCTACTCCATATATATTCGCATCTGCTTCAGATATGTTTTGATCAGTAAATTGAGTCTATCTGGCAAATATGGTATATATGATCAGACATTTTCAGATATGTTCATATATGTAAAATTGTCAGATAGACCCAATTTACGGATCAAAACATATCTGAAGCAGATGTGAATATATGTGGAGTAGATCTGATTACATCCATTTAGATATGATCCATATATCGAGGGCCTATATTCAAAACCCTCTATCTTAAAAAACACAACTTTTCAGGAGAGCCAAAAAACTGTTTATTTCGCGTATTGTTAGAGTAATTAAAATTCGATATTCTACAATATTTTTTTAAATCAACAACTGAATCTCACATATAATTTGTTTTTAAAATTTTGCACTATTGGGGATATTATGAAAGATAGAGGGTTTTCTTTCTCAAAAATATTAAGTACATGAATGAAAATGATCAGATAGAGGGTTTTGCATTTTAATAAAAATTAATTATTATGATTTCATTTACGCATCCGTAAATTTTGAACGTGATTTATTAATCATAACGGCTTATAAAGAGTTCCGAAGTCGCGGTTTTGGTCCACAGGTGCTGATTTTTGAGACAAAAAATATTTTTTTGCCGAATTCATCTTAAAAGATGATTAACTGTTGAGTATGTAATGTAAAAAATAGTAAAAAATTAAAAACGCGATTTTGGTCCACAGATGCTGATCAGCATCGCGATTTTTAAGATTAAAATTTTTGTTTCATAATATACACAAGACATCTAAAATTTTAACCATATTTTTTCAAAAAAGTCAAACAAGAATTTTGAGAAAAAATTAGCATCAGTGGACCAAAATCGTTATTCTGGATTTTTGTTGACAAATTCATGTTCAGCATGCAAAAATTAGTATGAAAACATGTAATGCATGATGAAATTATTCAAAAAAACTATTTAAAAATTAATTATTTGAAAAGATAGAGGGTTTTGCATTCAGAAAAACTAATTGTGTAAGAGATAGAGAAAACCAAAAATGCAAATAAAATAGCAAAAAAAAATATTTTTGTTCTGAATTTTACACCATAGATGAGGGCCGTTTTACTGAATATTTTGCAATCAAAAAGTCATTTTCGTGAAAATGGAAGATAGAGGGTTTTGAATATAGGCCCTCGATATGTTGTTATCAAAGGAGATATGTTTTGATCTAATTATTTTTTTACACGGGAAAGGTACTTTTTATAAAAGGTACTTTTTATAAAAGGTACTTTTTATAAAAGGTACTTTTTATAAAAGGTACTTTTTATAAAAGGTACTTTTTATAAAAGGAAATTTTTATAAAAGGTACTTTTTATAAAAGGTACTTTTTATAAAAGGTACGTTTTATAAAAGGTACTTTTTATAAAAGGTACTTTTTATAAAAGGTACTTTTTATAAAAGGTACTTTTTATAAAAGGTACTTTTTATAAAAGGTACTTTTTATAAAAGGTACCATTATTTCAGTAAATTAAGAAAAGTACCAAAAGTACACTTTTTTCCATTTTACCCCGTAGAGTCAACATTGGCAAAAACCCAGCCTTGGTGAATATTTTTTCCGGGAAGTGAACCTACATTGCAAATTTTAAGTTTCTAGGACATTATTTAAGAAAATATAAAAGGTGCCAAGAGTACAGTTTTTTACCCTTTTTACCCCTTAGAATCAACATTGGCAAAATCCAGCCTTAGTAGATTTATATTCTGGGAGCTGAACCTACATTCAATATTTCAAGTGTCTAGGACCATTATTTAAGGAAATATAAAAGGTACCAAAGGTACATTTTTTTACCCGTTTTACCCCCTAAGAATCAACATTGGCAAAAATTCAGCCTTACTGGATCTATATTCCGGGAGGTGAACATACAGTCCAAATTTCAAGTTTGTGTGACCATTATTTCAGGAGATATAAAAAGTACCAAAAGTACAGTTTTTTACCCATTTTACCCCCTTAGAATCAACATTGGCAAAAGTCCAGCCTTACAGGATCTGCATTCCGGGAGATGAACATACAGTCCAAATTTCAAGTCTCTATGACCATTATTTCATGAGATATAAAAAGTACCAAAAGTACAGTTTTTTACCTTTTTTACCCCCTTATAATCAACATTGTCAAAAGTCCAGTCTTACAGGATCTGCATTCCAGGAGGTGAACATACAGTCCAAATTGCAAGTCTCTATGACCATTATTTCATGAGATATAAGAAGTACCAAAAGTACAGTTTTTTACCCCTTTTACCCCATTAGAATCAACATTGGCAAAAATCCAGCCATAGTGGATCTATATTCCGGGAGGTGAACCTACAGTCCAAATTTGAAGTCTCTAGCTTCAGCGGTTTGGGCTGGGCGATGATGAATCAGTCAATAAGTCAGTCAGTCACATTACTCTTTTATATATATACTTAGATTCATCATACAATCTATTCAGAAATTCACGGGACATATGTTTTTCTGTAGCGGGACATTTGGTATAGAATGCCTCATATATTTATATATTTATTATATAAACAGTACCATTTTAACTATTAGGGCACACGGGGTACGTGCCGAGAGCCCCTAACTCGCGGGAGCTCTGATAAAAAAAGAAGCTTAATTTTTGATGATCATATTCTAATTTTATTTTGGCTTTTTTTTAGCGCATAAAACGTTTTTTATGACAAAAAAAAAATTTGTACACCCCAACTGCAGTATAAGGGTATATTCACTTTGTCATTTATTGTATAACGCATCAAAATATTAGTCGGTTACCCTATAAAGGTTTGTATTGATCAGTGAACGATTCTTAGACGTTCAATGAATGTCCGTCTGTCTGTATATAACACGATGCTGTTGGAAATAAATGAGCTATCGCTCGGAAGTTTGACACGAATATGTCTTAAGTTCCTGGGCAGGTTCGGCTCGTAATAGTGCAATATTGGACAAGGGGAAAAAAGTTTCTACTTGAAGAACCAAAACAGTCTTTAAAAACGCCATATTTTGAAGCATTTTTTATACCCTTCGACCACAGTATGGTGGTACTTATACTCTCTTTGTCATTCCGTGTGTAACGTCGGTTCTAAGACGTCCGTTTGTCTGTATACACGATGCAAATTAGATCAGGGGAAAAAAAGTTTACTTGAAGAATTACCTCTAAAACCTCTAGTGCTGCACTTGGAGCGTGGAGATAAAAAACAGTATTTTTTTCGTTCCGACCCTTTTCCTTTTTGTGGGCGTTGATATAGAATTTAGTTAAAATAAGGATAAAACTGTATTTCTTTACGGCATAAAGCATAACAAATGAATGTGCAAACATTTATCGGTGGTGTCCCCCAAAAACACCTACTGACCCCCCCCCTCCCCCCAAACCTCCAAAAAAACGATTCTGCATAGCCGAATGTAACACTCTCACATGCTTTAATTTGTTTTAAAAAAAGTTTTTCATATTCTTATACACTCAAAAGTCTTAGATTCTAACACATTTTTCGTATAGAAAAAGTCGAAATTTGGAAATTTTCCTACATTGAAATTCTTACTGCTCAGACTCTAAACCATATTTTCTACAGAAAAAGTATCAGATTCTGAGACATTTCTCCTATAGAACTTGTATGTAAAACATTTTCCCCATAGAAAAAACTTAGACCTTAAGGTCCGTTGTGGTGACACGGGCCTGTAATGGGTTCAAATACTAGTCCCTGCCGTTAGACCAATTTGAGATCCTTTCACCAAAATAGTTTATAAATTTTCCCACAATTTAGTTAAACTAAAAGTTGGGAAATGTTCTTAACTGTTGGGAAAAAATTTTAGTTCATGTACTGTTAAATAGTCCATAATTTTCCTTAAATGGAATTCCCTAATACATGGAAGTAATTCTTACCGCCAAAGAAACTTTCCCTAAATATATGAACAAAATATTTTGAGGATGTTTATTCTGGCTCGAGGTCATTATTTTCTTTACTAATTAAAACCATGATATTCTCATAGCATAATTTTCAAGAAAATTATTTCTTGTTTTAAATTTATTTATGTTGGTCATTTTTGCAAGACTTAATCGACATGTGTTTCGGAATTTGTCAAGATTCCATTGTCAAGATTATTTAGCAAAAAAAGAAACGATTTACTACAAAGTAGCAAACGAGTCTAATGACAAATCGTTTGTGCACAAACTAAAGTATTAATAGATATTCGACTCTATCCACATGTGAATTAGAAAGACGAAGAAATTGTACTATACTAGTAAGGCAACGATTGTCAATAACCAACAAAAATATTTAAAACATTTTTACATACGATAGTCCATTGGACTACAACAATATGTTTTTTGTTGTTGTGAATGTAATAACCACATTAGGGTTATTCATCACTATGGCGTGCCAACCATTATGTTCAAATTCTGATTAATTTTTATTTAAAATAAAAATTGTTTTATTCGACCTTTAAAATATTATATTTTGAGGATGTTTATTCTGGCTCGAGGACATTATTTTCTATACTAATTAAAACCATGATATTCTCATAGCATAATTTTTAAGAAAATTATTTTTTGTTTTAAATTTATTTATGAAAAAAAAAATATTTATAAGACATATTTCTTAAAACAGAATTTATTTCAAAAAATTCAGTTTAAGGATGTAATTTACTACCAATTAATTCATCATATTTATCTTCTTTAATATGAGGAAGTTTTTTCCACTATTTTAGTATATTTTTCATAACTTGGTAAAAATATTGATTTACTTTTCCTTCATGCTTGCTTGTGCAATTCACATTTGGTATATTATTTGAAGTATATGAATAAAATAGTTTGATCTTGTATAAAAAGTAATAAATTTAATGTTTACATTTTTTTCTACATATGTATGTGTTAGATAAATAATAATATTTTAATTACAATAAAGGAAATTGCAATTCCCTGGAATATGTCTGTCCCCTGGGACCCATATGAGTCGTATGTCACACTGCGAGGCCATCTCATTAAAAGACGTGCGGTAGTAAAGGATGATGTTGTTTTCAGAAACATTAACTCCAGGGACTTGACCGCGGCGTGACTGTCAAAATAGACGTTGACTGCGGACAAGACATTGTAGCTCAACGAGTCAGCCACCTCCTTTATTGGCAGCATCTCTGCTGGTAAACACTGAAATTATCTGGCAATCTTTGAGCCAGGCTCAACTAAATAGATTCCAAAGCCCACTAGTTCGTGTAGCTTCGATCAATCTGTTTAAAAATTTATGGAGGGTTCACTACCCGAAATACTCCCCATCCAAGACTCCCTGGATGGTATCTTAGTTGTAAAGTGGCGCTCCCTCTAGGCTATCTAGGCAGTGAGGTATTTTGTCGAAGTACCGAGAATATGTCCAATGGTATCAGGTGAAGGAGGACATCTAATGCAGCCGAAGGTGTAATACGAAGAGCACCAGTGATGCCCATCGACGCCATTCTCTGTACCTTCGTGATAAAGATACAGTTCCCTCTTGTCTCTAAATCAGGCCACAATACAATGATTCCATGGGGCAGAATTGGACACACCACTGCTGTATAAATACATTGAACTAGTGTTGTAAAAGTATTGAGTATTTAAGTACCGAGTACTCAATACTGCCTATTTTTTCGAGTACTCAATACTCAAAAGTAACTACTCAATACTTTCAGGGTTGTATTTTTTCACTTGAAATGCATAATTTAACCAACAAATATAGCCATAAAATGCAAGTCTGTGTATGAAAAATATTTTACTTTTTTTTCTAGAAAAATAATTTTTAAATTTATTAAAAATAATCTAAACTTAAAATCGAATGCCTTTATATGCAAACAAAAATAGAATTTTGATAAAAATTAATAAAATTCAAATTTATAAAGCTCTATTTTTACATTTTTCAATTCAACAAAAAGTATTGAGTAGTATCGAGTACTCAGTTGAAAAAGTATCGAGTAGTATTGAGTAGTCAAAAGTAACCACAATTTACAACACTACATTGAACGACTTTAGGGCTAAAACCCTATCGTTTTCCAAGGGCCCTTTGACAGGAATATAAAGCAGTCGATAACTTTCTGACCCGTTCCTCAATATAATAACGCCGATAAGGCATTAGATAGGTCTTCAAAAAACCTTTCGATGTGTATAGAATGTTTATATACCCAGCAAAATTTTCCGTTCCAAATAATCGGTTCCAGAACGCATCATATTACCCTGCAACCGATTCTACTTCACGTTCCAGAATCAATGATTTTTGTTTGAAATTGTCCCAAAAGCAATCGGTTTTTAGAGCAAGTAGTTTTTTTGAAAAATAATTTTACATTGAAAATTTTGTTTTGATTACCAGAGAATATATTCAAGAATCTATTGTTATAGCAATTTGTTCCAAAAAATTTTCCTGGGTAGTTTATTCTGAAGAAATGTAAAATATCCTCGAAAAACTTAAAAAAATCCTGTTTTCCCTCCCCTTTGACCCGCTAAATATGATATTGGTCATATAAGGAAAACGACCTTGTTAGTGTGTGTCAGATTATAATAAAGTGACGAAGTGAAATAATAATTTTACATTTTGTTATATTACCCAGATGTAATTTATGTAATTTGATTTTTTCACATGAAAAATGTTAAGGTTCTCAGACAAATATCAGAACATTTTTTGGATTCTGAATATTTTTACTGTCTGCAAAATTAATGTTATTTTCTTTTGCATTCCTGTCTTCTTTTTCTTCTTTTCTTTTCTCTTCCTTTCTTTCTATCTTTTTTCTTCTTGTTTTTTTTTTTTCATTTTTTAAATCGTTTGGGGGGTAATTTTCCCAACTTCCCCCTATATCTGGTATCACTGATTTCCTGAGAATTTTTGTTTCTTATTAAAATCGTCCAAACAAAAGCTTAACCATTTTTTTAAGGAATTTGCAGGCACACTAGTCGCAGAGCATTGGACCTCTTAAATCTAATCTAATTCGCAGACAAATCTTTATTTTTCTGGGCTAAACATATTTCGTATGGAAAAGGGTGGAGCTTTCATAACGCTATTTTTGGAACCGTCCTCAAATTCTACCTGGTGAGTTTAAGTAATGATCAAACAGAATTCAGTCAGAAAAACATAATTGTTATTTAGGCATAGTACTCTGTTCGATTTCACGGGAAAAAATCTGTCAAACTCCGTATAAAAAAAATTAATTTTGGCAACGCGAGGAATTAGGGAAATTGTTAAAAAAGTTTTCACGCGTTTTTATTTACAAAACAATTTAAATTGCCGTGAAAAGGTGACATTTCAGTTTTGTTATGATCGTTTCTTTCTTATTCTTGTCAAAGGTGGTTGATTTTTAAATGTTTTATTGCGATTTGAGACGTTTAAAGTTTAAGTGAAATTTTCACCGCAAAAAAACAGAGTACTTAGCTTTAAAAAACCGTTGAAAGTCTTTCATTTAACTTCTAGACAAATTGTACTCATTCCAAAGTTATTCTTACGCAATTGTCGGTAATTAAAGTAAATCTTATGCTTCTATTTTATGTGTTTCTATGTTACCGAAAGTAAGTGTGTGAAATTTCGCAACAGACAAAACACATTAATTCACTTACTGTGCGCATGCGTTGCCAGTTGCTAGGGCGTGTTAACGACATGTGAACGACCTTTAAATGCCGGCATTTTTTCTGAATGCTTTCATGATGTAGCCGCATTGAATTGTTTTCTTATAATACTCCAGTCAGCCGCAGACGCATTACCCGACTTAACACTTACCGTTAAACATTTGCGGCGGCTTATTAAATTGTAAGAAATGATGTTAATTAGTTAAACGTATAAAGTTTGATGACTGACACGCCCAATGCACAAACTTCTATATATTTTTTTTTCTTAAACAATTTATACAACAGCAGCATTGAAAAATTTAATGTTTGTGTATCTAACAAGTTAAGTAAATTCCATGGAATAAAATATTAAATGGAAAACCTGTTGGTTAGATAAAAAAAAACAAAAAAAAAATGTAAGGGAAAAGAAGAGAAAGACTGGTTAATAGTTTTGTGGTAATAAAGAATGATTTCATTTATACCAGTGCACTATAGGAAATTTTACCCTTTTTTTGGCCAAAATTATTTACAGCCAAACGGCTGGACCGATTTGACTGATTTTTTTTATTTGACTTTTGGAAGACTCTTTAGAGGGAGGGAGTGACTCTTAAAGGTTTTCATACACTCAAAAAAAAAATTAGTAAAGTTACCTAAAAAATTACCTAATAATTAGTTCCAAACAGGGTCCCGGGTTATAAGTTGCCGCATCTAAGATTTTTTAGATCCTTGATAGATTATATGGTTTTCTAAACTGTTTTTACAATATTTTTTTTTTTGAGTGTACACTAACTTTCGAAGATAACAGTAGAAATTTATTTTAACAATGTTAAGAAGTGTCAAACAAATTTACTTTTTAATAAGGATTTTATTCAAAAATTTTATTTTTGAGTTCCAAGTCGTCAACTACATTTCAAAATGCCACTACGGGCAGCCGTAGATGATGCAAGAGCTAGGGGCTCAACTTCCCTATTTAGATCTTTAGAGATTTCTGCTGTAACTCGTATTTTTGTTCTCGCAGATTTTGACAAAAAAGTTAATTGCGGTCGCCCAGGTTTCGATTTAGTGGAGCAGGCTGCGTTTCAAGTTTTTTTTAGCCAAGTATTGCCTTTAAGCCAAACAGCATGCTGTCTTTCAAAAATTTCCAAACTCCTACAACTTTTAATCCTTTTCATATTTATATTTGAACAAAATATTTTTAATTCCTCCTTTATATATTGTTTAAAGTTTTCGAAACATTCACTCTCAGCAATGTATGAAAAGAAATGGTCAGAAATAGCGGCTCCTTATCCACCTCTGCTTTATTTCTCTCGCCATGTATTAAATAACTCTGAATTTGGCACTCAGTAGTCACCTGGAAAAATGGGTATAAAAAAAAAGTTTGCACATATCCGACCTTGAAATTTTTTAAATTCGGAAGGTAATTGATTGTCCTAGAGAACTTTTATGGTTTTATAGCTAACATATGCTATCATTTTTTTTAAAGTCAAAATAAAATTCCAATTCATACTTCAATAAGTTCATCTTAAGGTCACTTCAATTTTTCCAATAAAATCGATCTAATAGATGAGTTCGCCAACATTTCACTATTTATCATTAAAGTACTCACCTTTGACATTATTTTCCATTTTTTAGTTTTTAAAAACTATAAATTCTTAATATAAAAACTTTTGTTATAAGCTATCACAAAATTCGCTGCTCTCAATCGTTATTTTATAACTAAGTAAGAAATTGCAAGAAAAACTACTGATAAAGTGACAGTAAATCAATTCTGTCGAAAAATTGAGAAAGAATTGTTTACTTTGTTAAGTTTTTTTTATATTAATGTGAAAAAAAATAATGTTTGCAAAAATTTTCATTTTGACTTTTGGCCAAAAAATGGGTAAAATTTCCTATAGTGCAGTGTTTGGATAAACAGTAGGTTTTGTTATAAGAATTTTGAATTGGCAAGTTCATTTAACACTCTTAGTGTTATAATAGCCCTGTTTTCGCATAGCCGTATATATGTTAACATTAACCGTTTACCCGAAAATGCATCCACGTTTAATAAAATGTACTTGCCATCACTGTTATTGTGTGTCAAAAATTATTAAGTCAAACAGGAAAAAAATGTTATGTCATCTGACAAGGAAGGGGTTCCAAACTGTTGTGCTCCGATAATGTTTAAATTTTTAGAATTTGTATGTACAGAACTTCTTACTTTACCATACAGGCTTTTTATATCGAGTTCGAGTGTGTGGCAGGTAAGGTTCTAAGTGGCTGCTGACGTAAAACACATAGACTCTGAGGTCCGTTGTAATCAGTGTTGCCAGAACTTGGTATACAAAAACGGCTTAATTAATTAAAACAAGTAAGAGTGTTAAATTCGGCTGTGCAGAATCTTTTATACCCTCCAACATATAAAAAAAAGAAATCAGGGTCGTATTTTTTTGAGAGGGGGCTTTGGCGGGAGCGGTAGGGGACATCTCCCCCTCTCGAAAAATGTTAACTAATTTATTTGTTATGCTTTTTGCACTAAAGTAATACAATTTTATCATTATTTAAACTATTTTTTATATCCACGCCCTAAAAAGGAAGGGACGGGCAAAAAAAAAAATTGTTTAAGTCCCCCCGGTCCTAGTGCAGTACTCTGAACTTCTTCTTGCATAAATTTGTTTCATTTGTTTAACAAAAATATAAAACAACACGTAAAAATAATCGTGTTTTTCAGAGGTTGGTTTTATTTTGGACTGCATCGTGCCATCTACAGACAGACGGACGGACGGACAGACGGACGGACAGACGGACGGACAGACGGACGGACAGACGGACGGACAGACGGACAGACGGACATTCACAGAATGTCTTAGAATCGATCATGGATCAATAATATATATACAGGGCCGGATTAGCCATGTCGGGGCCCCTAGGCAATGCATGTCTCGGGGCCCCTTCAGATATTTTATAATTCCAAAAAAATAAAAAAAACACAAATTTTTCAAGCACAATGTAAATTTTTTCTAATTTACGCTGTTTTTTGTGAATAGTTTACCCCTTACTGGAATTCTCTTTTTCTTTTTTGACCTTCTTAGAAGTAATGTTTCATTTCCTGAAAGCCTTTTTTAAGAAAAAGTATTTTAAAAAATTGCTTCTAAGAAGGCCAAAAAGCATAAAAGAACTCAAAAAAGGGGTAAAATAGAAACAGTGTTCGATTCCCACCAGAGGCTGTTATGCTACCACGACACGAAGGTAATTTTTACCACTTTTCGGTTAAACCAATAAATTAAACAAATAAAATAAACAAAATAATATAAAATCAAATAAAATAAAATAAAAAAAAAACAAGTAAGAGAGTTAAATTCGGCTACCGAATCTTTTATACCCTCCAACATGCATTTAAAAAACCCCAGGGGCGTTTTCTTTTTTTTTTTGTGGGGGGTCGTTATTTGTTATTGGGCGGGGGGGGGGGGCAAATTTCCTCTCGAATTTTTGGTTAAAAAAATAAGATGCTTTTTGCACAAAAGAAATACAAGTTTATCATTATTTAAAAAAAATGTTTTATTCCACGCCCATTGGGGGGAGGACCGAAAAAAACGACATTATATAATTATCTGGGTCAAAGTGCAGCACTTTGAACTTCTTGTAGCATAAAAATATTGCATTTGTTAAACAAAAACACAAAAAATCACGTAAAAAAATGCTATTTTTCAGAGGTTGGTTTAGTTTTTCAAGAGGGAACTTTTTGCCCCCTGGTCCGATTTTGCTCATTTATGAACTTAACCTGCCTATTAACATAAGACATATTTGTGCCAAATTTCGGTAGTCCGGCTCTTTTATTTTGGACTGCATCGTGTTAACTACAGACGGACGGACATCGCTAGAATGTCTTAGAATCGATCACTGATTATAAATATATACGCTTTATGGGGTCCTAGACCGATATTTTGATGCGTTACACACGGAATGACAAAGTGAGTACACCCCCATACTGTAGTTGGAGGGTATAATAAAATTACATTAAATTAAAAGCTAGGGGCCCCTATCTTTTCTTCGTTGAAAATTGTACCAACAAAATAATCATCGCTGTGAAAAGAATAATTGTTAGCATTTCCCTATTTATTCTTCCATGTTTACACTGTTTTTTTTTACCAAGTAATAATTTTCAGTCAAAGAAATACGTGGGCGCATTTTTACCAAGTAATAATAAAAAAAAGCTAAAAAAACAAAATAACAAATGAGAGTGTTACATTCGGCTGTGCCGAATCTTTTATACCCTCCAAAATGTAAAAAAAATATTTAAAAAAAACCAGGGGCGTCTTTTTTTTTTTGGGGGGGGGGGTTGGTGGGAGACATTAGGGGGCACCTTCCCCTTGCGATTTTGAACTTCTTCTGAGATAAGAATGTTGCATTTGCTTACCAAAACTACAAAAAACTCTGCAAAAATTGCGGTTTTTCTTTGGTTGGTTTAGTTCTCCAAGGGGGAACTTTTTTCCCCTTGATCCGATTTTGCCCATTTCCGAGCTTAACCTGCCTAGGAATATAAGACATATTCGTGCCAAACTTCGGAAGTCTAGCTTTTTTATTTTGGACTGCATCGTGTCCTCTACAGACGGACAGACGGACATCGTTAGAATGTCTTAGAATCGATCACTGATCAATAAAATATATACTTTATGGGGTCCTAGACCGATATTTCGATGCGTTACACACGGAATGACAAAGTGAGTATACCCCCAAACTGTGGTTGAAGGGTATAATAAAAAAAAACTAGGGGCCCCTAGCTGATGCGGGGCCCCTAGCTGATGCGGGGCCCCTAGGCATTTGCCTACTTTGCCTTAAGGGTAATCCGGGCCTGTATATATACTTTATGGGGTCCCCGACCGATATTTCGATGCGTTACTAACGGAATGACAAAGTGAGTATACCCCCATACTCTGGTTGGAGGGTATACAAACGGCTAAAAAAAGCTAAAATATATTTTTACTTTTAAAAGGAAAGTTAATGAATAGGGATGAGATTTTCATGCATTAAAAAACCTAAAAATATGCACTAAAAAATAAAATGTGTGTAATAAAAATCTTGTTTTCATAGGAAAAACTTCTTAAAAAGCAAAAAGTAACGCCGGATTTAAATACAGTAACATTTAAAACTTTACATAAGCACGATTTTTTAGAAATTAAGACAATCTGAAAAAAAAAATTAAAGAAAAAAAAAATAATAATAAAAATAATAATAAAAATCTAGTAAAAATACGAAACCTCTTTGTAAATTTTATCGTGTCAAAAAATTTTAAATTAATAATTTTATTGGTAAAAACCTTGTAAAATTACAAAATTATTGGTAAAAAGCTTGTAAAATTACTAGGAATTTTTGTCAAATAGGAGGTAGCAAACAAAAAAAAGTTACAAGTTTTTCTTGTAATTTTACAAGTTTTTTTTGAGTGTAAAATTTAAAATAGTTTTTTAAACAAATAAAGTTCAATTTGGATTTTTGCTAATTTATGCCAAAATATGCAAAAATATGTACTTAAAAGTTGAAAATATGCACAAAATATGCATTTGAAGCCAAAATATGCAAAAACAAATCGATGCCATTTTAACGCAAATTTCTTGATTCGGACAGATAATTGGTCGATATCGTTTTTATACTATCGACAAAAAAGTATGCATTGGCATGGAAATCTCATCCCTACTAATGAAAATTCAAATTTTGTTTCGTTTTTATACATAAATTTGAATATAGAGATCTTTTGTTACACATTTGGTACCGTTTTGACTTATTTTAGATAAAAACAAGAGTTCAAAACAGTTTTTTAATGGTTTAAAATTTCTAATGTAAAGACAGCAAAAAGAATTGTATAGAAAAAAATAATTTTGAGTAAAAAAACTTTTTTTATTGTTGTTTTTTTAATTTTAAAGTAAAATTTTTATTAAGTGTAAAAAAATTTACATTTGCTTTGAAAATAGTTTGTACCATTGGGATTAGCATTCACAATATATGTAAAATTGATAATCTAACTTTTTCACCGTCACACAGTGTTATTTTTTTCTTGGCTTTCTTTTGGAAATTAGCGCATTTTCTATACGTGAATTCTGTTTTCTCTGGGACCGTTTTCGCTGAAAAATTACCAGAAGAATGAAAAATATATATGGGGCATTCCATGTGAAATCGGACACTTTGAAAAACTTTTTTTTTTGATTTTCCCAATTTGTTTACAGTTTTTAGTACCCTTCGAAAACTCCTTCGTAGTAAATTTTCAGATTTTTTTGATGACCCGTTCAAAAGATATCGAATTTTTAAAAATTGGTAGTTTGTTCCTTTACTCGAATTTCTTTTAATCATAACTTCTTCAATAATGGTCCAAATTTCAATTTTTTTTTGTTCAAAATTTTTGTTTTTTTAAGTACTTTCTAAAAAAAAAATCCCAAAAAATTCTTAAAAGCGCTCTACACCATTTCCAATTGTATTTTAAAACTTTCCAAATGTATTTTAAAATTGTCCAAATGTATTTTAAAATTGTCCAAATGTATTTTAAAATTGTCCAAATGAATTTTAAAATTGTCCAAATGTATTTTCAAATTGTCCAAATGTATTTTAAAATTGTCCAAATGAATTTTAAAAGTGTCCAAATGCATTTTAAAATTGTCCAAATGTATTTTAAAGTTGTCCAAATATATTTTAAAATTGTCCAAATGTATTTTAAAATTGTCCAAATATATTTTAAAATTGTCCAAATGTAGTTTAAAATTGTCGAAATGTATTTTAAATTTTTCCAAAAGTATTTTAAAATTGTCCAAATGTATTTTAAAATTGTCCAAATGTAGTTTAAAATTTTCCAAATGTATTTTAAAATTTTCCATATGTATTTTAAAATTTTCCAAATGTAGTTTAAAATTTTCCAAATGTATTTTAAAAATTTCCAAATGTATTTTAAAATTGTCCAAATGTAATTTAAAATTGTCCAAATGTATTTTCAAATTTGTCCAAATGTATTTTAAAATTGTCCAAATGTAGTTTAAAATTGTCCAAATGTATTTTAAAATTGTCCAAACGTTTTTTAAAATTGTCCAAATGTATTTTAAAATTTTCCAAATGTAGTTTAATTTTTTCCAAATGTATTTTAAAATTGTCCATATGTATTTTAAAATTGTCCAAATGTAGTTTACAATTTTCCAAATGTATTTTAAAATTGTCCAAATGTATTTTAAAATTTTCCAATTGTATTTTAAAATTGTCCAAATGTATTTTAAAAAATTGTTTACAAAAAAAAATTTGTTTTCTCTTTCATAATGAAAATTTTATTGGAGTTATGAGACTGAGCAAAGTCACTATGTGCATAGAAGTATAAGTAGTGGTCAGTCGTTAAAATTAAGAAATCTGGACACGTTAATGTGTAGGTATACAAAGCCCACGGAAGTGGGAACACACGTGAATAATCTCATCCAATTTTTATTTTTGATTTTAATTTATGATTAAAAAGGAAAAAATTGGTTATATTCATTATAAGCAATATTGAACACTTTTTAATTAGAAGCATATGTATTCTGGAGCTCGAAAAATTACTTTTGTTGAGTGCTATGCAAATTATGGTTCCTTTTGAAGTCAGAGTCAAAGCTGGTCCTTCAAAAAAAAAAAAAATCATAATCAAAAATCATATTTTAAGTTTTTTTAAATTATAATTTTACTTTATTAACTTATAAACGGCAAAAAAAATATTTTGGGGATAGGGCATTCAGCTTAAAAAATAATTTCGAAAAACAATTTAGGGCCATTGGGCCCTAAGCATACATAAAAATTCAACGATATTAGGTGTTATGTTCCCAGCAAAAACTTGCATTACCAAGTAATGAAATGCGTAATGGGAAATTCAAAAGTTATAACTACTTCTGATTCGAATTACCTTTCCCATTACATTTACAAGCAAATGTGCCAAATGTAATGATTATCAAACCAATTGTTTGCCGTAAAAGCGGGTCCAGTAATATGCAAATATAAAAATAAAAATGCAAGAACGTTTAAGTTTTAAAAATAGAAAATTATATTTATTTAATTATATTACCTTGTACGGATATATGCACGTAGTGCTATGTTTGGTATATAGAAGAGAAGTAAATTTAAATTTAAGAACTAGAACAAAAGGGACGACAAACAATGTTTAAAAATCCCGTTACCGGTTAACTAGTTAAAATCACTGCTTACTCTTTACAGAGTTGCACGGAAAGTGGAGCGAGTAGATTTTAACTAGTATTAACCCTCGAAAGACTCAAGGGGTGAAAACTGGGACAAATTAAACCAAAGAAAGGCTTTAGGTTTAAACATTGCCGGCCGCCTTGCAATATTAATTCAAAATTGCAACAAAGTCTTAAAATAAATAAACTAAGGTAATAAAAAATAAAATTCAAAATTTTCTATAAAAATTCAAGTATGTATTTTTTTTTCCATTTTTTCAAATAACACTTAAATCTAAATGGCCAAGAGACCAACCAGTGTAAACTGGATTTTTTATAAAAAAAGCGGTTAAAATAACCGTATAACCCAAGGGGGTAGATGGTCTCAAGGGAGCCGGATGGTCTCTTTGTTAAAGAGCCGATTTTGACCCAAGGGGGCCGGATGGTCTCATGAGAGCCAATTTGTCCAAGGGGACTGGATGGTCTCAAAAGAGCCGTATTAATTTTTCCCCTAGATAGGAGATTGGCCCGAAATTATCCAGCCAAAGATGGTATATTGCGCTAATGGCAGACCCGGGCTCGAATGTATTCTACCCCTCAAAATGTGGGGAGTGACCTCTGGCCCTAAGACCAGAACAACCCGACCAGAAATATTAAAACGAGGGTCAGCTAACTGAAACCCAGCAAAATTCTCCTTAATCAAGTCAGGTACTGACTCCGATGGAGTACTCACACCCTTCATTTTTGTCACCTTAGCCGTGATCGATACTTTCTGTTCCCGATCATAAGACGAACAAAGGGTCAAGCGACAGTAGCCGTTCCCATCCATAGTGGATAGGGGTAGCCGAAGTTTTAGAACCAACGACTCGCAAATGTAACTGATGCTACAGCAAGGGTCCAAAACGGCTCGCACTGGAATGTAATTTCCAGGAATCTGAAGCTTGACTATAAGCGTGGGGGAGAAAGTAACGATATGACGAATCGGAAGGGAGCAGACTTGTGGTACGGACGATTTCGGACGGTTTTTGACAATAGCCTTTTTAGCAGGCTTAGAAATCTGTTTATCTGAGGGTCGGGCTGCGCGAGACTGTTTTTGTTTGGCAGAGTCTGCTTGTGTAGGTTGACGAAAATGAAGCAAGACGTGATGATCGCCTTGACACCGACGACACTTGGACTTGCTAGGGCAATCCTTAGCCAAGTGAGAAGAAGCCAGACATCGGCAGCAATAGCGATGCAATACTACCATTCTGATCTTCTTCTCAGGCTTAAATCTAAGGAAAGCCCTACATGCCCGTAAAGGGTGAGTGCCGTTGCAGACCCTACACTTAATTTTATCAGTCACGACAGTGCTCGCGGTCACATTCGAATCCGAGGGTCCATTAGTGTCCGACAAAGGTTCGGACACCGCAAACGTAGGTGGTACTTCAGGGGAAGTAGCTGGCGGAGAAACACCATCAAAAGTGGGTGTGTCCACCGGCGAAGGCGTCGTTTCAGGTGCTGTTGTCGTATCAGATGCAACTAAGGTAGCAGCTGCAACAACCGGTTCTGTAACCTCCATCGCCTCATCGTAGTCTTCCAAAATGGCGTCATCAAAAAGTGTGCGTAGGGAGTCCATTTTGCTGTGAAACAATAAAGGTTAACAGAAAGGAAAATAGATATGTATATTTAATTTAAGTTAGTTAGAATGACCAGTTTTGCGATATGACGTCTAACAACCCCATTCGCAGTGCGTACGTCAACGACCCTAACATGACCGTCACTTCCAGGGTGTACTTCAACGACCCTGCCTAACCTCCAAGAAGTCGGAGGTAGCTGCTCATGTCGTATAACTACTAAATCATCTACCTGAATTTCCCGTGTTGGATGTTGCCATTTGTACCGTTTATGTAAGCTCATTAAATACTCATCTTTCCACCGTTGACAGAAATGCTGAGTAAGAGCTTTCATTTTTCTAAACCGATTGACAATACTGATCGGAGACTCATTTATTGCGGGCTCCGCAGGAGCTAGAATTGGAGAACCTATAAGAAAATGTCCAGGAGTTAGGGCAACCGGTTCCCGCGGGTTGTCCGTCATTGGACAAAGCGGACGCGAATTGAGACAAGCTTCAATCCTCGCAAGAATGGTTGAAAACTCCTCAAAAGTATATTTGAAAGCCTGTGCTTCCTTTCGAAAATGAAGTTTGAAACTTTTCACACCGGCTTCCCAAAGACCACCCACATGAGGGGCGCCAGCTGGGATAAACCGCCAAGAAAGTTCCTGGTAACTGGAAATGTTACAAACTTCGACCTGACATTCCTTAAGAAAAGTTCTAAAATCCCCTTCTAACTCACGCGACGCGCCTACAAAGTTAGTCCCGTTATCCGAAAACATGGTACGAGGACAGCCTCTACGCGAAACGAATCTTTGAAAAGCGGCTAAGATTGCCTTCGTAGAAAAACAAACAAAAATACAAACGTAGCCTTTTGTTATTCTACACGCTCTTCCAGTAAAACTTTTGATGTCGAAGGGCCCTGCAAAGTCTACACCAGTCGTAGTGAAAGGCCTATCAAGTCTAGTCCTTTCAGGAGGAAGCGCTGCCATAATCTGACTGCATGATCGTTTTCGATCTAAAATGCAGCGTTTACAGCGACCGATTATTCCACGAATTTTCGATTTCATTCGCGGGATCCAATATTCAATCCGAAGAATTCGCAGCATCAACTGATTTCCACCGTGGATGGAAATCAAATGTACAAACTCTACTAAAAGTTGAGTAAACCGATCGGAATAAGGTAAAATTACAGGATGCTGTTCAGAATATGAGAGAGATGGACATTTAACTAAACGACCATTTAACCTCATAACACCGTCTTCATCCAAAAAGGGGTTCAAAGGAACCAAACAACTTTTAGCGGAAAGAGGTCTTTTCTCCGAGAGACATTTATATTCGTCCTCGAAGTGACGTTTTTGAGCTATAATGGCCAAATGCATTTTTGCTCGTTTTATCTCCCAATTGGAAAGTGCCTTGTCCAAATACAAACATCTACCGGACTTTCGCGCCATTTGAGAATTGTAGATAAATCTCAAGACATACGATATTACGCGAAGTGCTTTGTCGAGCTTTGAGTATCTCCCAAGAATATCAAAATCATTCTCTTCATTGTCTGCAAAGAACGAAGCATGGGCCTTTACGGTCTGAGCTTCAATATCCGTATGCAAACCAGAAAGATCTGATATATTCCAATAAGATTTTTCCTGGCGAAGCCAAAGTGGTCCATGCCACCAGAGATCGTTATCCGCCAGTTCATTGGGCGAAATACCACGACTACCTAAATCGGCAGGGTTGTCTTCAGATCTCACGTGATACCAATTGTGATTTCCAACATTTTGTTGGATTTGGCACACCCTGTTTCGGACAAAAGTGGCCCAGGTACACGGGTCTTTCTTCAACCAAGCAAGAACGATGGTAGAGTCCGTCCAGCAATAAACTTGCCGAATCCCAATATCAATTTCCTTAAGCACTGTCTGCAAAAGTTCGGAAGCCAAAACCGCTCCACAAAGCTCAAGGCGAGGAATAGAAATCGATTTTATGGGAGCAACTCTTGTCCTGCCAGATAATAGGTGGGTATAAATTTCACCGCTGGAAGTCTCAACTCGAATATATATCACCCCCGCGTATGCCTTTTCCGAGGCATCAGAAAAGACATGAAGTTCGACCAAAGAATCAGGACCGTAATGAACCCATCTTGGAATTCGAATATTGTTGACTTCATGATATGAAGTAACAAACTTTTGCCAGTCATTTTCAGTCGACAAAGGAAGATTTTCATCCCAACCAATGTGATCAAGCCAAATCCGTTGCATTATCATCTTAGCAACGACAATAACTGGACCAAGCCAACCCACGGGATCAAAAAGTTTTGCTATAAGAGACAAAACTTCTCTTTTAGTATGACTCGATTTAGGTGTGATAGGGTTCACACTAAAGTAAAACGAATCCAATTGAGCATTCCATTGAATACCCAAGGTCTTAGAGCTACTAGACTCGACAAAAGTCAAAAGTTTAGCATCAACCAAATGTTCTGGGGGAAACCTATCTAAAATGGAGCGTTCATTTGAAGTCCATTTTCGAAGCTCGAATTTAGCGGTAGACAAAGCTGCTATAAGCTGATCACGAGCGGTCAGAGCAGTCGAGACGTCATGAGACCCTGTTAAAACGTCGTCGACGTACATACACTTCCGAAGAATGTGTGATGCCAGGGGGTATTCAGCCTCAGAATCGTCCGCTAATTGCAAAAGCGTTCGAATCGCCAAATAAGGGGCGCAATTTACGCCAAAAGTCACCGTTTGCAACTCATACTCCTTAACGTTCTCCGTCGGAGAATCTCTAAATAAGATCCGTTGAAATGGAGTGTGAGAAGAATCCACCCTAATCTGCCTATACATTTGCGTAATATCGCAATTGAAGACAAATTTAAAAAGGCGCCATCTTAAAATTAAGAGGACTAAGTCAGACTGTAAAGTTGGTCCGACGTAAAGACAGTCGTTAAGACTATTCCCGTTCGAAGTTTTATTCGAAGCATTGAACACGACTCGCAGTTTTGTAGTCTTCCGCTCTGGTTTAACGACTGGGTGATGTGGCAAATAGCACGAATGTGTCACAGCCGGAGGTGTATATGAAACAAGTTTCATATGGTCAAGGTCCAGATATTCCTTTACGACGTTATCGTACATTTCCTTAATCTCAGGTCTTCGAAGAAGCGAGGACTCTGTCCTAAAGTATTGTTTTAAGACATTTGACCTCGATATACCCAAGTTCAAAATTTCAGGAAATTCTGGCTTGAATGGTAGGGTCACTATATATCGACCATCAGAAGCACGACGTGTTGTCGCCTTATAATTTTCCTCACAAATTTTATCAAACACGGATAAAATTTTCTTTCCAGGAGTTTCCTCAAGTTCCCAAAACCTAAGAAGAGTTCTATTCAAAGAATCTTCCTCGGAAAAGTCTACAGTAGTAGAATAAACGTGAACTCGAGGTTGTGATATTGGACCAGTAATAATCCAACCAAATATCGTGTTTTGAGCCAACAAAGAACCCAAAATATTACGACGAATTCCTCCCAAAAGAATTTGAGGATATAAAAGATAAAAGATCGACAGGTCCGCTGTCATAAAATCCGGAATCTGCCAGATGTAAATCGGGTAGATTATCCTTAATAAATGACGGAATGACAAATGATGGCAAATTACCCGAAATGTTAGGCAAAACAAGAGCCATAGTCTCCAAGATTATTGTACTGTCCAAGGGAGAGCCAATTTTCAAAGAACAAATTTTCTTTGAAGTAGCCGAGACCACTTGATTTACACCTGAAACTTGAGCATTCGTGGAATGCGTTGAGAGTTTCAGGCGATTTTGCAAGCGTTCACAAATGAACGAAGCCTCGGAAGCCGGATCTATAAGAGCCCGGGCTTGGTACGTAGTACCATGGTGAACGATATTCACCATTGCTGTCCCTAGGAGTACAGTCCTACTCTGAGACGCGTGGAATGTCTGCCGATTTGCAGGAGCCACGTGACTAATACCCGTAGATGTAGATGGAAGGAGAGAATTTTCAGGCAGGGAGTTCTGTAATCCAGGGGCGGAAGGCGTACTCGCAACTGCCGTAGAAGAATTATTTCCCCTTGCCGATCTATCAACTGTTTGTATCTCACGATGCAACATAGTATGATGTCGCTTGTCACAAATAGAGCAAGTATTTTTGCTCTTACAATTTTTAGCTTCATGTGCCTTTGAAAAGCAATTGACACAATGATGAAACTTTTTTACCGTAGAATATCTATCCGCAACCGAAAGCTTTTTAAATTTAGGACACATTCGTAAAAAGTGCCCTTGATTCGGACACAAACCACAAAAAGAAACCGTTGAAGGTGTAGCGTTAGTGTGGTGCGATTTCACTTTCGGTTGGATAGACTTTTTGGACAATCCAGAGCCTTTAAGATCGCGTAGACAATCTAAAGTTTGGATTCTTTCAGTGAGAAATTTGTCCAAGTCTTTCCAAGGAGATATAGACTTCTTTTCCTTAACCGTTTGTTCAAATAGATGTACGGTGTGCGGAGGCAACCGTTTTATCGAATTATAAACAATTATTGGATCCCAATCGGAAATTGGAATGTTATACGTAGACATCGCAGTAAGGCATTTATTGACGCCGCGCTGAATCGTCTTTAGACCTTCGCTAGTTTCCTCCTCAAAAGAAGGAATAGCATAAAAAGCGTCAAATTGGTTGAAAACGAGCATACGCTTGTTGTCGTATGTGTCACCCAAATTTTTCCACGCAATATTGAAACCCTCGTTAGTAAGTTGGCTTCGCGAAACGATTTCCTTTGCTTCCCCACTAGTCTTTTTAATGAGGTAACAAAGCCGCTCAACATTACTCAACCGAGAATTATTTATGTAAACCGCGGTAAAAAGGTCCCTAAACGTAGGCCACGACAAATAATTTCCTTCAAAAACATCGATATCACATGGCGGAAGCGCCATACGATGAAACAAATCATCAACCGGAGGAGTTGTAACCGCCAAAGGCTGGGGTTTCGGTTTTGATTCCTCCTTTATTGCCTCGAAAACCTGTATTCTTCCCTTTATATTGGAAGCACAGTTAACGTACGCGTCAAAAGCTATCTGATATTTGGACTCAATAGATGTCAAATCCCTAACATCAGAATCTTCTAGCGATTTTACGTACTCCATGCCCATTACAAAGGAGGATTCAACCTCCTCCCACAATGAATCCAATCGCCTACCCCTCATTTCTAACGAAAAAACGTTGTGTACCTCATCGTTAAGCTTAAAAAAGCCAGCACAAAAGGTGACAACATCTTCCGAAGCTTTAATGAAGGTCTCAAGTGCCGTCATTTCCATTTTATTCGTGAAAAAAAATTCAAAAAAATATTAAATTTCCAAAGAAATTTAAAAAAATCAAGAAAACTCGAAAAAAAACCCGAAGTTTTTCAAAAATTAACGAAGATCCACGAAAAAATCCGAAGACCTGAAAAATTTTTCCGAAAATTTCAGAAAAATATCAAAAATTTCAAAAAAATCTAAAAATTTTCTCAAAATCACAATAATTTCACGAAATTTAACGAAAAATACGAAGAATTCCGAAAAACAACGAATAAAACACGAAGATCTTACCAATTCGACAAAACTTTTTCAAAAATTTAAAAATGGTACAAGAACTTTCGAAAAATTACAAAAAACTTTAAAAAATCTCCAAAAACAGGCGTATAATTTAAAAAAACCCGAACACTGACGAAAAAATCCGAAGAAATTTCGTGCTCGGCAAAAATTATACAGAAAATTCTCCAAATGTATAAAAACTTTCCAAAAAGTTTAAAACTTTTCAAAATTCTTTAAAATGTACCAAATTTCACGAAAAAACACGAATGCTTCCGAAAAAAACCGAAGATCTGTCGCGGTAGTCAAAAAATTTCACGAAAAAACGATAAAAATTTCCAAGTTGAAATTTTTAATTTAAATATGCACACTTGATAAGTCGCGACTATGACGGACTGTAGGGTACTTTTTAAAATCAGTTATAAAAAAAACTGAATAAACAAAACAACAACAACACGGTATGTATAAAAGCAGATGATCTGCAGTTTGTATTGGAAAAAAATTACACAGGTTTGGGGGGTATGACGATTTTTTGTTAAACGGACAAAGCACAAAAGAAATTAAAAAAATAACTAAATTGTTTTGAATAAAAGAAAACACTGTATATGGGAAAGAATAAATGTATTTATGTATGTAAATATGTATGTATAAAAAAATATAAAATTCTAAATAAACACTTTTAACACTATCCCGACGGCTTTTTGCAAATTAATTAATTATTAAACTATATGGAATTTAAATTTTAATTAAACACAGTATTTTTCAAATAAAAAAAAATATATTTTAAATGAAAATAAAACAAATTTATTAAATTTTTAAAAACAAAAAATTTTTATATGTCCGTCCGAAGTAAACAAAACGCACAGTTGAATAAAAAGTATACAGAACGACAAGTGTCAAAATGGACTGTATTATCATAAAAAAGGGTTGCAAACTGATCATTCACAATAGACAAAAAGGAGTCTTTTAAGGAAAAAATACTACTTTTTATTTTAATTAAATACACTTTTGTATAGTGAATTAAATATTTTTAATTATTTTTTATTTATTATTCACTATCACTTTCTGCACACTTTATTATCACACAAAAAAATTAAAATGAACCACGTACCTTTTTTTTCCAATGAAATAAATAAAATTTTTATTTAAAAAAATAGTTGTTGTATAGTTGATGAAGTTGTTGGGGGATGATGATGCCAAATATGGTGTCTGCGATGAGAAAAATAAATATTAATTTTCTGCAACTTAAACTTCTTCGAAGGATCCGGTCGAATGGACCAAATGTTTGCCGTAAAAGCGGGTCCAGTAATATGCAAATATAAAAATAAAAATGCAAGAACGTTTAAGTTTTAAAAATAGAAAATTATATTTATTTAATTATATTACCTTGTACGGATATATGCACGTAGTGCTATGTTTGGTATATAGAAGAGAAGTAAATTTAAATTTAAGAACTAGAACAAAAGGGACGACAAACAATGTTTAAAAATCCCGTTACCGGTTAACTAGTTAAAATCACTGCTTACTCTTTACAGAGTTGCACGGAAAGTGGAGCGAGTAGTTTTTAACTAGTATTAACCCTCGAAAGACTCAAGGGGTGAAAACTGGGACAAATTAAACCAAAGAAAGGCTTTAGGTTTAAACACCAATATTAATAACTAATTACATATATACTTATAGGTAATGAAAAAATTATTTTAAAAAAAATTTAAAAAAAATAAAAAAATATTTAATTTTATTTTATTTTTATTCAAAATAATGTACAGTGAGTGAAAATCTAGTTCTGAAATTTTTTTATTTTATTATAATGACTTATGTAAGTCATTATTATTAAGTCCTTATTTTACATTTCAAAGTAATGTTAAAGGTAATTTTCTGTCATTACTAAGTAATTAGAATGGTAATGATGTGTCATTACCAAGTTTTTGCTGGGTTGCGCTTAAGCTATGTTTACACCATACCACTGAGTCGTATGATTTTCATGAAAAAGCAAGATTTTTTTATAGAATAATTTTAGGCATGTAATATATATGGGATTGTTATTTAAAAAAGACAAAAAACTTTACATATTGTTAAATTTATAAACTTAAGATTGAATAAATTGTTATATTTGTTTATAAATTTAGCAAAATGTAGAGTTTTTTGTCGCTTTTTGATAACAATCATATATTTACTACATGCCTAAAAATATGCTATAAAAAACATAGCTTTTTCATAAAAATCATACGACTCTGTGGTATGGTGTAAACATAGCTTTAATGACATTTTTGCTTTTTTTATTCATTTAATTTTACCGACTGACCACTACTTATACTTCTATGCACATAGTGACTTTGCTCAGTCTCATAACTCCAATAAAATTTTCATTATGAAAGAGAAAACAATTTTTTTTTGTGAACAATTTTTTAAAATACATTTGGACAATTTTAAAATACAATTGGAAAATTTTAAAATACATTTGGACAATTTTAAAATACATTTGGAAAATTGTAAACTACATTTGGACAATTTTAAAATACATATGGACAATTTTAAAATACATTTGGAAAAAATTAAACTACATTTGGAAAATTTTAAAATACATTTGGACAATTTTAAAAAACATTAGGACAATTTTAAAATACATTTGGACAATTTTAAACTACATTTGGACAATTTTAAAATACATTTGGACAAATTTGAAAATACATTTGGACAATTTTAAATTACATTTGGACAATTTTAAAATACATTTGGAAATTTTTAAAATACATTTGGAAAATTTTAAACTACATTTGGAAAATTTTAAAATACATATGGAAAATTTTAAAATACATTTGGAAAATTTTAAACTACATTTGGACAATTTTAAAATACATTTGGAAAATTTTAAAATACTTTTGGAAAAATTTAAAATACATTTCGACAATTTTAAACTACATTTGGACAATTTTAAAATATATTTGGACAATTTTAAAATACATTTGGACAATTTTAAAATATATTTGGACAATTTTAAAATACATTTCGACAATTTTAAAATGCACTTGGACACTTTTAAAATTCATTTGGACAATTTTAAAATACATTTGGACAATTTGAAAATACATTTGGACAATTTTAAAATTCATTTGGACAATTTTAAAATACATTTGGACAATTTTAAAATACATTTGGACAATTTTAAAATACATTTGGAAAGTTTTAAAATACAATTGGAAATGGTGTAGTATGCGATTTTTAAGTTTTAAAATTTAAATCTCATTTTTAAAAATGTTTGTACTCTTCGATTTTTTTGAAATTTTTTTGTGTAAAACTTCTATCAATTCTACAAATTTTTTGCCCAGGAAGATCGTGGGATAACGATTATTTCTATATTTTAAAATTTTTTGAAAAAATTTTATTGTAATTTTCCAATCTTAAAATCATTTCTACTGCTCCAATGGTGCGTCATAGAGGGGTCCCTTATAAGACCGACCCCCATTAATTTTTACGTCTTAACATTTCTTTGGAACAAACTAATACCCTATCTCCAATTTCTAAGGGGGCTCCCACACAAAACGACATTTTTTTAAAATTTGTTTCAACCGCTCTAACTGCCCTAATAGTGCCCTCAGAGCAACAAAATGTATGACCGACCCACAATATTTTTTTAGTCCAAACATTTTCTCTGAACACACCTACCCTCTATCTTTAACTGTTAAGGCGGTCCCCATACAATTTTTTTTTATTTTTTGTAAATTTGTTTTATTTAATCAGCTTCTACCGGTCCAATGGTACGTCCGAGAGGGGTCATTACTGAGACCGACCCCCATTTATTTTTACCCTACAACATTTTTTCAAAACATACCTACGCCCTATCTCCACTCCCTAAGTAGGCTCCCATACAAAATTACATTTTTATAAAATTTGCTCCAACTGTTATTTGTATGGGAGCCTACTTAAGGAGTGGAGATAGGGCGTAGGTATGTTTTAAAAAAATGTTGTAGGGTAAAAATAAATGGGGGTCGGTCTCACTAAGGACCCCTCTCGGACGCACCATTGGACCGGTAGAAGCTGATTAAATAAAACAAATTTACAAAAAATAAAAAAAAATTGTATGGGGACCGCCTTAACAGTTAAAGATAGAGGGTAGGTGTGTCCAGAGAAAATGTTTGGACTAAAAAAATATTGTGGGTCGGTCATACATTTTGTTGCTCTAAGGGCACTATTAGGGCAGTTAGAGCGGTTGGAACAAATTTTAAAAAATGTCGTTTTGTGTGGAAGCCCCCTTAGAAATTGGAGATAGGGTATTAGTTTGTTCCAAAGAAATGTTAAGACGTAAAAATTAATGGGGGTTGGTCTTATAAAGGACCCCTCTATGACGCACCATTGGAGCAGTAGAAATGATTTTAAGATTGGAAAATTACAATAAAATTTTTTCAAAAAATTTTAAAAAATAGTAATAATCGTTATCCCACGATCTTCCTGGGCAAAAAATTTGTAGAATTGATAGAAGTTTTACACAAAAAAATTTCAAAAAAATTGAAGAGTACAAACATTTTCAAAAATGAGATTTAAATTTTAAAACTTAAAAATCGCATACTAGAGCGCTTTTAAGAATTTTTTGGGATTTTTTTTTAGAATGTACTTAAAAAAACAAAAATTTTGAAAAAAAAAATTGAAATTTGGACCATTATTGAAGAAGTTATGATTAAAAGAAGTTTGAGTAAAGGAACAAACTACCAATTTTTAAAAATTCGATATCTTTTGAACGGGTCATCAAAAAAATCTGAAAATTTACCACGAAGGAGTTTTCGAAGGGTACTAAAAGCTGTAAACAAATTGGGAAAATCTAAAAAAAAAGTTTTTCAAAGTGTCCGATTTCACATGGAATGCCCCATATATATAACAAGAGATTTAACAGACAGAGAAACGGTCATCGCTATCGTCTAAAATTTGGTATGAGGTTTAAGGTATGAATATGTCAAAAAAATATCCCTGGTTTTCTGAATTCCTGACTGCGGTTAATGAAAATTCAGATATATGAAAAAGAATTAACTTATGGCAAAACAACCAGACACTTAAAATCCTGCTGATGATAACACCATAACTGGTGTGTTTGAAACCGGTATGGGAATACCAGAAATGTCTGTAATCTTTAGAAATAAAAATTTCTTTCAAATTTTTCAACTTAAGCCTTAATGTTGTTTTTTTACTTTTAGTACCAAAAGGTACATAAAAATAAAATGTATTTATTCGGCCTTTATATATGTATATATATTCGATTAGAGTTTTATTCTAGTTCGAGGCCCAAAAATATTTCTATTTATGATATTGTCATAATAGAGTATTTTTAATTTATTGCTTTAAAAAAGTTACTCATCTCATAGTATGTCTGTACTGATCAGTTTCATCCCCACTAAGCCTTAATAGCAAATAGAAGTAGAGCCTGGGCTCGATTTGTACTAACAGAAAACTAATAAGTTTTTTTTTTATTTTAGTACAAAAAATCACTTGAACTTACTTTTAAACTCAAAAACGGCTAAAAAACTGTTAAAATTGTTTCGAAAATGGCTAAAAAACGGATAAGAGCTAAATGCATTTTTCTCCGGCTAAACGAGTTCAAAAGGAGCTAAAGCTAGCCGTAAAATTGCTGAAATGGCAACACTGGTTGTAATACCACGGGACTAAGTACCAACTTGAGATTCTTATGCAACTCCTTAGATATTGATATCCCACAAATCAGAAAGATAGTGCAGTTCCCTAAATCCCAGTGAAGTAAGTCTCTGACCAAAAAGTGCCGGGCTATGTCAGATGAATTGTTCGATAGTTTCCAACTTTCTTCATCTATTCAACTTCGGCAAAAGTCATTTGACAGCACATTCATATTAGACAGTAAATGTTGGTTTAACAAGACTAGCAGGAATGCAGTCAGATCCAGGGAGGAAGCTGTCAGAAATTGGGGTGACGACAAAAACGCTAATACTGATCAAAAGGGCGAGATCCGAGTGTGCAAGAGTACTTTGTCGCGAAAAGCTTTAATACGAAGAGCGACTTCGTGCTAAAGTTCTTTCGGCTCCTAGGTTCAGTAAGAGCTTTTGGTCATTCGTTAAAACAGTCAGAAAAAATGCTAGTTCTTCTATCCCGACTCTTTTAAAAGACGACCGATTGACAAAGCTAACCTGTTGGCTGGCCTTTTTGCTAGAAATTCTTTCGGACCGAAATCAAAAGGGTATCCCATACTATGCCCAAGATATTATTTCGAGCTCGTGCAGTTAAAAGGGTTATTGCGGATCTTAACATAAATATGTCCCCAGCGTCCGATGGTATACCAGCACTGGTATTGAAACTGTGCTCTTCGACGTTAGCACGTCCACTGGCTATTCTTTTCAATGTCGTCGTACCGTGCGGGAGTATTTCCCTCTTGTGGGATGGTTGCCAATGTGCAACCAATCCCTAAGAAGGTCGCGGCTAATAACCCTGATAATTACCGCCCAATCGCAATATGCTCAGCGCTCTCGACGGTGATGGAGAGCATGGTAAATTGACATCTTGTTAGGTCTGGAGGCTTACTGACTTTTAAACGATGGACAGTATGATTTTCGGAGAACTCGTTCTACCGGGGATCTGTTGACGTTCCTTTCGGAACATTGGAGTCGATCGATACACAATTTTGGTGGGAGTAAGGTACATAGTTGCTCTGGATATTTCCAAGACGTTTGATTGTTTATGGCACGGTGCGCTCATATCTAAGCTTAATGCCTTTGGTGTCCGTAATGACTTCTCTCGATTTATTTCGAGTTTCCTTAGAGATCGTTCTATACGTGTTGTTATAGATGGGTTCTCAACAAATGAGTTTTAACTCCAATCAGGGGTAACGCAAGGTTCTGTTCTTTCTCCTACCCCTTTTCTTATTTTTCTTAACGACCTTCGAAGTAAAACTTCAAATCCTTTCTACTCTTTGGCAGATGACAATAACATTTTTCATTCATTTTCCTTTGATCGTAGCCAAGTCATATAGAGGTTTAGGGCAAAAGACAGACTATAAATACACACTTAATCAAGACCTGTTGACAATCTTTAAGTGGGGTCTTGCGAATAAGGTCAAGTTTAATGCACGCAAGACCCAATATTGTATGTTGACCCACAGGAATGTGGAACCAACAGCGTCATCTGTACATATGGGTGGTATTGGTATTGAGGAATCTAAGAAATACTTCATCTCATCCGATCTCCTTACTATTTATACAACCTACATCCGACCGAAGATGGAATACAACTTCCATCTATGGGCAGGGGCTTCAAAGTCTATTTTGGAACTCTTATACTGTGTTCAAAGGAGGGCGTTATTGTATCCAACTCTATTGACTAATTGGATCATCGTTGGAAAGTGGGTTGTTTGACTCTATTCTATCGATATTACCATGGAATGTGTTCTGCTGCGATAAGTGAAATTATCCCTAGAGCCCGAGTTTTTGTTCGAAACACTCGGTTGTCTAGTAGATCACATCCGTTTGTTGTCGATTGTCCAGTTGATCGCACAGCACATTACAGAGAGGTTAGTTTATCTGTAGAACTAGCCGTATGTGGAATAATCTCCGCTCAGAGGTCTTCCCAGTTTCTTTCAAGATAAATAGATAAATTCATGTCAAATATATTCAAAATTAAGATGGTCAAAATTCACGCAAAAGGCACATAAAGTTACAATTGCGATACTTACTATGTTAGTACTAACTTCATCTGAACGTCTGAATATCACAGTAGTGGTGTTTAGCAAAGTTGATAAGCTCAAGGACTTTTCAACTTTGCAGATCATTACTTTGCGATATTCGGATATTTAGATGGCCAAAGTGCACAAAAACTATAATTTCTCCTTTACCATACTTACAAGCTTCAAATCTATATATCTCGAATTCTAGAGCTAATCCAGCGTTACGCCAGGACACATAAAACTTTTTTGTTGACCGATAAAACTTTTCCCAGTTAGCAGAACCCCCACCGATTTGGGCTGTCGTTCAGTGTTATGCCAGTTAAAAAAAGGCGTGAATAATTTAAAATTTGTATGGGTGAGCGTATATGCTGTTATGCGAAAACAGGGCTAGTATTTCATTAGCGCATTAAGTTGCCAGAATCCAGTGCTTGCCCCACTGTACAAAACACTGCAACATTGTATTGTGGTTACAGTCACTTCCTCTGTTGATTTTTGCTTGTTTTATTATCTATTCTCCTCCTAATGTTGCACACAATTTATTCTGAGCAAACTTTTTTTTCTGTTTAACAACCAGAGATTTTCAATTCTCGTCTTTTGCAACTAATATATTTCTTTGTTTCGCATTCACATGGAATGTGGAGAAAGTAGGCCGCACTTGTAGATTCTCAGACAACTAAAGTAGCATTGAACTATCAAACAGCAAGCCATTTTCTTGCTAGCTGAGTGAGTGACTGAATGAATGACTAACTGGCTGGCTGGTCTAATAGATGACTTACTGTGAGTAAAACTCTATAGGAATACTTAGCTTGATCTGCAAGTTTTTTTGTTAGCTTTTTTTTCCAAGTTTAGCGCTCTCTGTAAGTCCCCTTCTATGATTTTTGCTAATTCGTGTTGTCTGTATGTCGCGTGTATGCAACATTCCATGCAACATGCATTCATCTGCATTTTATACCGTTCTCATATCTAAACAAGTATATCTGAGCTGTTTTTTTTTTACTTTACGTCTTCTACTTTTCTACTTTTTCTACTTATAACTTCTTTTTTTTTGTAAGAAATCTTTTGCTCTAATCCCGATTGCTATTTTAAGTTGTTTTTTTGTGTGCAGTTAGTTCCGTTTGAAATAAACGGATTTTTAACATTTTCTATGGCATTAATTGGTTAAAAAATGCCAGCTGAATTTGGAAACAGCTCATGGCATGTTGTATGTTGGTTTCTATAACAGATTTTACAGTAATTGAACACTATATTAATGAAATCGGTTTTCTTTTTTATTTAATATAGAAGACTTTTTTTTAAGAAAGATCCAGTTGGCAAAGTGTCTGGGAGAAAAATTATATTGTGATTTTAAAAGGATAATGTTTAAAGACATCGACAAATCATAAGAATATTCGATTCTACTGCGCAACACGAATTTGTATCTTGAATGAGACAAAAAAAAAATCAAAAAAAAGCTAGCAGTAGACCAAAACCCACGAAGGGTTTAAAGAACTTGGCAAAAATTTTTTGCATGGCCCACTGAAGTGTAAAAATTATTTCAAAGGCGTTTGGACAACATCAAAAACTTTAATAAATACCCTGTGTATAATGTTTTGAGCCCAAATAAATTATGAATCTTTTAAGGCTGCAAAATATGAATAATTTTAGAACAAAATTCTTGTTATGTGGAATCATCATATGGTTTCTTAAGAAGGTAAATCGATTCATAAGGGTTGGAATATTTCTGTTGTTAGTTCCAATATAAAAAATGGGTGACAGGACATAATCCCCACGGACATTATCCCCATAACGGAAATGGGGATTATGACACAGTGCATTACGGACATAATCCCCATATTAGTTATGGGGACTATGACCATTTCAAAAACGGTCATAATCCCAATGGGGATTATGTCCCTTCCTTGTTGGGATTACGACCGAAAATTTTCATAACCCCCATTTATATTTTGGGGACTAAGTCCAAAACAATTTCGGTCATAATCCCTATATTTTGCAGAGAGGGTGGATTTAATGCATGGAGTTTGTAATCCCTAAGCCCGGCCGAAGGCCGGCTACGCAAAAAAACTTTTAAGACAAAAAACAAAAATTCACATAATTATTGGGATTATGACCTATTAGTATAAAATACATAATCCCTGTAATGGGGGTTATGTCCACTTTTTACGTGGTCATTGTCCCCATAAAACTGGGAACTATGTCCATTTTTATTGGGATTATGTCCAAATTTTTTTCGGTCGTAGTCCCCACTACCGTTATGGGGATTATGACCGAATTCGTTTTGGTCATAATCCCCATAACGGAAATGGGGGTTATGTCATGTCACCTAAAAAATGTACCCCATAGTCAGTTAAATCGGTATATTGGCAAAAAAAAGAACGCTATTTCTTTAAAATTTCTATAAGCCATCCTTGGTGACGGCCTGCTGGCATTTCAGAGTCACACCAGACATCCCAAAGACATCTCTACCCTCAGAAAATAATGTAAGTTTCTACATACTAGGTGTTTGTATATTTGACAGTAGTTAGTTGTTTTTAACTGCAAAGTGAGTTGTTTTTGTATGAAAAATATCAAACAACTATTTCTGTTAGTTATTTTAAGTCGTTTTTTTTGAACAACTAACAAAAAAGTACTGTAATGTAGTAACAGTTATTTAATGTAGTTCATTTTATATTTTTTTATTTAATGTAGTTCACTTTATTTTTTTTCATCATCATCTGTAATACTTTGCTATTAACTGCTTGTAACGTACAATCACTCCAGACCGATACGCCAAGTAGGCTGTTAAGCAAGCAGTGGCGTATACAGGGGGGGGGGCCCGGGGGCCCGGGCCCCCCCCGAAATGATTTCACAAATTTCAGGAGTTGGTATCAAATAACAAGTAGTAGTACAATATTAAAAAAAATCGAAAAACAATAAGAATCTAAAATTTGTTGAAGAAAAATGTTTTGAAACTGAAAAATTTTTCTGTTAAAAAATCTCAAAATCTGAATTTTTTTCTTAGAATTTCAACTTAAGATTCTAATGAAAAAATATCTTAGAACCTGAAGTTTTATGTACACAAAAAATGGACCTAACTGTAAGTAAAATGTATTCAGATCTTTAAATACGACTTTGTCTTTTAGAAAAATGTCTCAGAACGATACTATTTCTTAAAAAAAATGTCTCAGAATCTTACACTTTTCTTAAAAAAAATGTCTCAGAATCTAAAACTTTCTATAAGAAAAATGTCTGAGAATCTAAGACTTTTTCTATAGAATAATGTCTTAAAAAATTGGCCTTTTTCTCAGAATCAAGACTTTTTCTATAGGAAAAATGTCTCAGAATCTGAGACTTTTTATACAAAAAATTCTCAGAATCTGAGGCTTTTCGATATGAAGCATTTTTCAGAATCTGAGAACTTTCTATAGGAATAATGTCTCTGAAGCTAAATCATGTCTCAAAATCTGAGATTTTTTCTATAAAAAAATTCTTGGAATCTGAGGCTTTTCTATATGAAAAATGTTTTAGAATCTGAAAACTTTCTATATGAATAATTTCTCTGAATTTTTCTTATAATCTAGGAAAATGTCTCAGAATCTTATACTTTTTTTACGAAAAATGTCTCAGAATCAACGAATTTTTCTTAAGGAAAATTATCTCAAAATGTCTCAGAGACACAATCTGAGACTTTTTGTATAGAAAAATGCTCAAAATCTGATACTTCTTCTATTGAAAAAATATCTTTTTCTATAAGAATAATGTCTCAGAATCTGAATATTTTTTTGGAAAAATATTTCAGAATCTGAGATTTTTTTAGGAAAAATGTCTCAGAATCTGAGGCTTTTTCTATATGAACAATATTTCAGAATCTCACAATTTCCTATAGGCAATATGTCTCAGAATCTGAGACCTGTTCTATATGAAAATGTCTAAGAACTTAAGACTTTTTCTATTGGAAAAGTGTTAAAGCATCTTAGACTTTTTCGATAGGAAAAATGTCTCAGAATCTAATAAATTTTCTGTAAAAAAAATGTCTGAGAATTACTCAGAATCTGAGAACTTTTTAAAAAGAAAACAACATAAATAAAGTCTTAGATTCTAAAACCTTTTTCCTAAAGAAAAATTCTCGGATTCTGAGAATATTTTCCTGTAGAAAAAGTCTAAAATTCTTAGAAAAATAATTCAGATTCTGAGACCTTTTTAAAAAGAAAACAACATAAAAAAAGTCTAAGATTCTAAAACCTTTGTCCTAAAAAAAATTCTCGGATTCTGAGAAAATTTTCCTGTAGAAAAAGTCTAAAATTCTTAGACATTTTTCCTATAGAAAAAGTCTCATATTCTCAGACGATTTTCCTATAGAAAAAGTTTCAAATTTTGAGATATTTTTCATATAGAAAAAGTCTCAGTTTCTTCGACATTTTTTCTATAGAAAATGTTTTAGAATTTGAAACTTTTTCTATAGGAAAAATGTCTGAGAATCTGAGACTTTTTCTATAGGAACAATGTCTAAGAATTTTAGACTTTTTCTACAGGAAAATTTTCTCAGAATCCGAGAATTTTTCTTTAGGAAAAAGGTTTTAGAATCTTAGACTTTTTTTATGTTGTTTTCTTTTTAAAAAGGTCTCAGAATCTGAATTATTTTTCTTATAGAAAAAGCGAAGATTTTCTCAGAATCTAAAACTTTTTGTGTAGAATGTTTCAGAATCTGAGAAAATGTGCTAGACTAGAAATATCTCAGATTCTGGGAAAATGTCTTACAATCGGAGTCTTTTCTTTTGGAAAAGTATTTTATGAATATGTATATAGAATCATTTTCTAAAGTGACTTTTCCCGAGAAATGTTTTCCATTGGAAATATGATTTAGAGTATTTGCTTTTTCTATAAAAAAAACTGTCTTAACTGAAAATTGTTATAGAATCTTAGACTTTTCTTTGAAAAAAAAATATCAGATTCTGATAATCTTCTTTGTAAAAATGTATCAGCATTTGATACAATTCACACTTGAAAAAAAAGGCTTTAGTCTCACAAATTTTTTTTTGAAAGACTTAAGCCTTATTAAATTTGTTAAGTCTTAAAATAATTTTAATCCCCCCCCCCCCCAACAGTTTTAAACTTACACAAAAATAAAGAATCTGATTGTGTTACATTCAGTTCAAGGAAAAGATCGAGAAAAATTCTTAAACATGTGCTGTTATGTAAATTTTTTTTTTAAAAAAAAATTTTAAAAAAATGTTGGGCCCCCACCGAAATAAAATCCTGGATACGCCCCTGTAAGCAAGTATCAACTAAATCTGATTTTTTCAATTCGAGTGTAGTTGTTGCTGTTGTTTTTCCTCACAGAAGACTTGTTATTGTAATGTGTAAACAAACTTTTATTTGTAGTAATCATTATTCTTCTTCCTCTCCTTCATCAATTCTGATCAAATTTTCGTTTTTTTTATTTTCTGAAAAATTTTTGGAAAAAAAAAAATTATATATTGATTATTTTATTTTTACTACATGTTAGTTGTTTTGACTAAAAATGTAATTAGTTTTTACTACATATGTCAGTTTTTTTTTGTCAGTAAAAATAACTAACATTGTTAGTTGATTTAACTGAACAAGTAGTTGACCCCAAAACAACTAACAAAGTAGTTATTTTAAGTGTTAGTTGATTTCACTAACATAATTTTTTGAGGGTATTTACCATGTTGAGGGCAGTTTCTATAAATGTTCTGACACTCACATGACATTTGCCTTAACTCGTCTTTAGGACATTTTCTGATATAGGTCATACAAAAACTGTTGGCAACGTCCATGAGCCATCCTTGGTGACGGCCCACTGACATGTCAGAGTCACACTACACCATTTCCAATTGTATTTTAGAAATTATTAATTGTATTTCACAAATTATCAATTATACTTCAGAAGTTATCAATTGTTTTTCAGAATTTATCAATTGTATTTCAGAAATTATCAATTGTATTTCAAAAGTTATCAATTGTATTTCAGAACTTATCAAATGTATTTCAGATATAATTAATTGTATTCAGAAGTTATCAATTGTATTTCAGAAATTATCAATTGTATTTCAGAAATTATCAATTATATTTCAGAAGTTATCAATTGTTTTTCAGAATTTATCAATTGAATTTCAGATGATATCAATTGTATTTCAGAAACTATCAATTGTATTTCAGAACTTATTAATTGTATTTCAAAAATTATCAATTGTATTTCAGAAATTTGTTCTTTGTATTTTAGAAATATCAATTGTATTTCAGAAGTTATCAATTGTATTTCAGAAATAATCAATTGTATTTCAGAAATTATCAATTGTATTTCAGAAATTAACCTTTGAAAAACAATTAAAAAATTCTGAAATACAACTGATAATTTGTGAAATACAATTGATCATTTCTGAAATACAATTGATTATTTCTAAAAAACAATTGATAACTTCTGAAATACAATTGACATTTTCTTAAATACAAATTAAAAATTTCTGAAATACAATTGATAATTTCTGAAATTTTTGTTTAAGCCTATATAAAGCCATAATGGGCGCTGAGGCAAAATTTTAAATTTTGTTATGTAAATGAAATTGAAATAAAGCATTAAAAAAAATAATTATTTCTGAAATCCAATTGATAAATTCTGAAATACAATTGATAATTTTTGAAATACAATTGATAATTCTGAAATACAATTGATTATATCTGAAATACATTTGATAAGTTCTGAAATACAATTGATAGCTTTTGAAATACAATTGATAATTTCTGAAATACAATTGATAAATTCTGAAAAACAATTGATAACTTCTAAAATATAATTGAAGTTCTGATATACAATTGATAACTTCTGAAATACAATTGATAACACTGTAAGTACGATACAATGACACCCCACAACGCCGAGACAAGTAAACTTAATTTTGGGTCGTAGAACAGAGTGGCATTCTCCGTTTTGACAGATAAGGTCAATATTAAGAGATTTTTAATTTTCTCCGTTTTGACAGATCAGGTCAATATTAAGAGATTTTTAATTTTTTTTTTTGTGCTTTTCAAGCGAATTTTTATTGTTTTTAAGAAATTTAAAAAATTTAAGAAAAATAAATTATTAAAAACTCCCAAAACTTTAAAGTAAAGTATCTCTTGATTTTGACCTGACCTTGCAAAACGGAGAATGCCACTGGCATCTACGACCCCAGAATTAAGTTCCCGTGTCTCGGCGTTTTGGTGTTTCATTTTAACTTACTTACAGTGTTATCAATTGTATTTCAAAAGTTTAAATTATACTTACAGTGTAATTTCTGAAATACAATTGATAAATTCTGAAATACAATTGATAACTTCTGAAATACAATTGATAGTTTCTGAAATACAGTTGATAATATCTGAAATACAATTGATAAATTCACAATTGATAATTTCTGAAATATAATTGATAGATTCTGAAATACAATTGATAACTTCTGAAATGCAATTGGAAATGGGGTAGACATCCAAAAGACTTTTTTATATACCAAGTTCAGGATAGTTTCATAAAAAACTTGGAGCTGACATTAACATGGCATTTCCCTTAAGTCGTCTTCGGGCTAATGAAAATACAAAAAATCTTCCTAAATCCTTTAGTTTTTACTCCATCCATTTTCCTTTATAAACGATCGTTATCATATTTAGGGTACCTACAGACGAGGCAATATTATGTATAATATGCAAAAATATTGACGGTATATTGATAGTGCGGGGATTGCCGAATGTACAATCGTAAATCTTACCCACATTGCATATTGTAAATAATATTGCGTCGTCTGTATGTACCTTAAGAAATAGATTTTCGCCTTTTTTGATCCCAACTAGATTTGAATCTCGAACCACCAGTTTAATATTCACACGGCTAACTTCTCGATCCAAACTGTACTTTCAGAACTGTTTGTCTATTAATTACTTTTATATTACTTGTACGAGTTTGACAGAATTTTAAATAAGTCGATAATATTGGCATGTTTTTCTTGGAAATTAAAGAGTTTCCCAGACATAAAATTTTAATTTAATATACACTTCTATTATTATTTGTCCGAACCTGAAGACATTTCCTCAAGAAATCAATATGTAACTTTCCTCATTGACACATTTTTTATTGATCTAAAAAAAGATATATGTATGTATTTGATTAGTCCATGTTTGGACTTGGGGCCCATTATTCGGCAAACAATGGTGTTGGTTATAAAAGGTTACTCCAAGAATCTGGAAAGCCGATAAGCTTCGAGAAATGGTAAATACCTAAACCAGATGGACTTTTCCCGCTAAATGTTGATTGCAGTTATAGATGTGGTTACTGATACCATCCTGAACGCCTGAGAGTCACTAAAAAGGACTTTTGCAGAATATATATATGCGTTCAATTGCTGAAGCTTATCCCACTTATTCTTTGACTTTTTTTAACGCTTTCCATTCAGAAATACAAAATATATCAGATATCAACAGTTTCATTAGAAGCTTCGATGCAGGCCGGTTATGTTCGAAAACGAATAAAATTGGAGCAGTGAGAATTTTATACATAAACGGGTTTGTTTTGTCGTTCACAAATCTTAGTTCTTTGGCCAGATACCGTATATGAGTCTATATGTGTTAGTGTGGACGAATAGATTTCATTACATTTGTCGTCGTCATTGTTTTAACTGTTTCTTTGCTGCATAATGTGGTGTGTGACAAGGTTGCTATTGCTGTTGCATGACAATGCACTTGGCAACAAGACACATTTTTTTATTGCTTTATGTTAAACAAGCTGCATGCAACTTTTTCATTGTACTTTTTTGCTGGCATTGAAATCGGGTTTTGCAAAGTTGTCATACAAGTTTTATTTATGTATATTCCTTGATGTTAGATAGATAGATGGTTGGTTGGCTGGTTCGTTGGCTGTTTGGTATGTGACCGATATATTTCTTCGTTTTTATTTATTTTTTTTGCCAGTTTGTAATTAATAAATAATTGAAAAAGAGTGGGATTACTGTTGATTTGATATAAAATCTGGACAGTAATAAATCTCAAGTATGCATAAAAACGTAAGAAAATAAATTATTAATTTTATAAAGAAGTGACATTTAGTTGGATGTTAAAATTAAGATAGGATGGATCTTAAAGTTTAGTTCTAAAGACAGTGTCAAATGTAATTTACACACTAAAAAATAAATTTATGGGTTTAATTTAAGGAGGGGTCAAATGAGTTGCAGACGAGCAGGCACTAATGCAGAAAATCTTTTTAACCTATTTCTTACCGGAAATTTGAAAGTTGGATTTTTTCGACAAAACTTTGAAGAACAACTACTAAATATGCCCCTTTTGAATAATTTCCGGCGGCTTAGACGTTTTAATTTGTTCACGATTTTTTTAGGAACGGAGGAGCCGTGAATTGCGGCCTTATGAAAATTGTCCAAAAATATCTTCTGTCTTTAGTAATAGAACAAAACTTATCAAAAAGTTTAATTATTTGTTTATATTTTTCTGTTTTGTATGTACTCAACAAATTATAACAGTGTGAGAAATGGGTTACTAAGACAAAATCCTGCAACTTAGGAGAGGTGAGAAGCTGTTCAGAATTGCTAAGTGATATTCTTGAAAAAACTACTTTGGAAACATAGAAGAAGTTTCTGAGGCATCCACGCTATTCAAAGTTCTGGCTACATCTCCTTGCACCCTGAGATATCGAAAGGATCCAATCTCCAGTGGGAAGTCGCTGGATCTCCTTCTTAACACACATTTTCCGGGCAATTCCATGTAGCTGTTTTAAGCTTTGGAATGTTTGGACGCCCAAGCAGCAGAAATTGCTTCAGGAATAATTAATACGAACTTAATAACCCCTTGGCTGCATAATCTCTACACAGGATGCATAAACTGGTCGTACATTCCTTAAAAATAGAACGATACCGGAGTCGTTGTTATCTCGAAGCCTGAGACAAATTCTTATACAGTGTTTCGAAGGATTTCAGACCAATTAGGGTAGTTAGGTTGTAAGTCGCTGCTGACGTTTTACGTCAAAACACGTAGTTTCTGAGGTCCATTGTTATACCACGGGACCGTAATAGGTTGCCCTACTAGTCTCTGTCGTTAAACCAATTTGAGCTTCTTATGAAACTTCGTAGATATTGAATTCTGACAAATCAGAAAGATCATACAGCTCCCTAAATCTCAGTAAAGCAAGTCTCTGACCAGAAAGTGCCGGGCAATGGCAAATAAAGTGTTCGATAGTTTCTAACTCCTCTTCATCCATGCAACTCTGGCAAAAGTCATTCGACGGCACATTTAACCGCTCTGCGTGCTTTCCCTATAAGACAGTGTCCGGTAATTATAGAAACCACGAAATCTCTCCTCTTGCACTCAGAGAAAAAACTAACTAAAAAATGGGAAAATTAACTAAATCCAAGGAAAATTGATAATGATTTAGCTCCATTGCCATGTACTCCTACTTTTTAGACCATATTTTTCTTTAAAAGAAGGACCAATTTGAACTAGAAAATGGAAAAAAAAATTCCCATTTTTTAGTTAAAAACACATTTCTGATAAGAAAATTTTCCTAAAAATTATTTAATTAAATATTTTTTAATGGTTTATTAATAGAAGTTACGGATATTCAATTGTAGCGTTAAATCTGTCCTACTATATGGCTGCACTACATGGAGCCTTACAAAACTGACCTTGAAGAAAATTCAAACGTTCGTGAATCGGTGCCTGAGACAGATATTACGTGTATACTGGCCGAATTGGATATCCAATGAGGATCTTTGGAATCTGGCAGATTGTAGTTCCATCGACTTTGATATACGGAGACGTAAATGGACATGGATCGATCATATTTTAAGGCGACCTGCAAGTGATATTGCTAGAGACTCAAGTGAAGCTCAAGGAACCCTCAAGGTCAACGACAACCAGGCCGACCACGAAATACATGGATCATGTGCATAAGACACGAACATGAAACAGCTCGAATAACCTGGAACGAAATTAAACTACTTGCCAGAGACAGAATTAGATGGAGAGAATTCGTTGACGCCCTATGTTCTTCGTGAACAATTTATTTAAGTATTTTTATGTTACATCGCTGTATCTATATTGTATTTAAATAAATAAAGGACATATATATATAATAGAATAGCATGTGAATACACACATAATTCTCATTGGGTACATATTATATTTTAAATATAAAGAAACGTTTGTTTCTTATAGTCAAGTAATAAATTTCATTAGCTTTTTTAGTTAAATTACAACAAAAACTTTGTATTTGACGTTTGTTCCCAGACTATGGGAAAACACGCCAAAGCTAAGGTCTTTGTTGTGATTAAAATATTATTTTTTTTCTAACACATACACACATGTGTAAAAAAAAATGTAAATATTAAATTTATTACTTGTTATACAAGATCAAACTTTTTGTATTCATGTACTACAAATAATAAACAAAATGTGAACTACAAGCAAGCATGAAAATACATAAAAAAAAACAAAAGATTACGTCCTAAAACTGAATTTTTTGAACAAAATTTTGTTTTTAGAGATATGTCTTAAAAATAAAGATTTTTTTTCCATTATTTAGTTAAAATTTCTTTGGCGGTAAGGATTTCTTCCATGTATTAGGGAATTCCATTTAAGAAAAATTATGGCCTATTTAACAGTACATGAACTAAAATACTTTACTAATAATTAGGAAAATTTCCCAACTTTTAGTTAATTTTAACTTAATTGTGGGAAAATTTATAAACTATTTTGAAGAAAAATTTTCCAAAGTTTAAGTTTCTTCTTTTTTTTTGAGTGTGGAAGCGATATCAGCTCACTTGTGCGCACCCTGATTAAGAGAAGGCACAACTGATTTGTGTTGTCTCACAAGTCCACCCATTTGCCCATCTTTGATTGGTCTCCGTCATGGAACAAATCCGTAGGTTTTGCTCCCAAATTTCTAGAGGCATACCAACACATTCCAATTCTGTTGGAACCTGTAAGGTAGTTCTCAGTCTTGCCAGCTCATCGGCTTTGCAATTCCCTGGAATGTCTCTGTGCCCTGGGACCCATATGAGTCGTATGTTAAAATGCTTGGCCATCTCATTTAAAGACGTGCTGCAGTTAAGGGCAGATATTCTTTTCAGAAACATTGAATCCAGGGATTTGACCGCCGCTCGACTGTCAGAATAGATGTTGACTGCGGTTGTAGAGATTGTAGCTCAACCAGTCAGCCACTTCCTTTATTGTCAGCATCTCTGCCTGGTAAACACAGCAATGATCTGGCAATCTTCGAGCCAGGCTCAATCCAAGCTCTTCCGAATAGACTCCAAAGCCCACTTGTTCGTGCAGCCTCGATCCATCGGTGTAAAAATTTATGGTGGCTCCACTCTTTTCTATACCCTTCAACTCAAGTTATATATATTTTCCCGTCGTTCCTATAAGGAGCATAGGGCCTTAGCACATGTTCTCCATTCGGATCTATCCATCGCAATAGTTTTTACTGCATTACATTATTGGCAGTATTTTAAAAATGTTCACATTCAAATATTTAATTTAAAATTAAATTCATTTTTTAATTTAATTTTAATTGAAATCTTATATTCATTCTCTTAAAAAAGAAATGTAAAATATATTGCTGCATATCTTCTTTCATCAACAAATCTAATCGATAATGAAAAAGTAAAGAAAATCTTAAATCAACATTGAAGAGGACGTTACAAATTCATCAGTAATAACATTTGAAATTCAATGAATTTTAACACAGCACCAATTGAAGAATTCATTTCATCCTCTTAAAGGACACAGGATACGAAAGGGCCATTTGCAGGGCAACACAAAAAAAAGAGTCTAAAAATCAAATTCATAGTGATGGTCATTAGGGCGTTTCATCAAAAACTTTTTTTTGGATTTTTGCAACTCTTGAAGCGGAATATGAATTCTTATGGCCTAAAAGATTTTTGAGATTTTTTTCAGATTTTTGGAATGTCGGGATCAACTCGCTCAAATCGATTTTATCAAAAAAATGAGGTTATGAAACATAATTTTTTTTATTTTTTGTTCTCTGGTGCCTTTTTTTAACAAAACCGGATATAATACTTCTTAATGTTGCTAGCCTCCTAAAAAAAAATATTCGCGGTCAAAATAATAACTTCAAGGGTCACTAAGATGACCTTTAAAGTAAAAATTCAGAATTTCCCGTGTTCCAACCTTAATAATTTGAGAAATATGCAATATATGAACGTAATGATGAATCCGTTAGATAGGTCTTTTTAATACCTTTAATTTAAAACCAAAATGACATTTGTCACTTTAGTAGAAATATTAAAAAACTAAGATAAACTCATTTTTTCCCCCATTTTACAGAAAATCGAAGGGAATCCATTAGTAGTTTTTTTGTAAAATTGAAATAATAAACTTAAAAGAAGTTTTTTTGATTGCAATTAGTGTTTCCAAACCGGAAACCCGGGTTTTTGTCAAACCGGTTTTTTTGACAAAAAACCGGGTTTTTGGTTAACCGGCTTGGAAACACTAACTACAATCTATAAAAAGCCTTTAAAAGTTATTATTTTAACTTTACAAAAAAAAACTACCTAATGCACCAGTTCAATTTTCGATAAAATGGGGGAGAAAATGAGTTTTTCCCAGTTTTTTATTTTTTTTAACATTTCTACAAAAGTGACAATAGTCAGATTGGTTTTAAATGAAAGGTGTTTTAAAGACCTATCTAACGGATTCAACATGACGTTCATACATAGCTTATTTCTCGAATTATTGAGGTTAAAACACGGGAAATTCTGAATTTTTACTTTTAAGGTCATCTTAGTGACCCTTGAACTTATAATTTTGACCGCGAATATTTTTTTTTAGGAGGCTAGCAACATTAAGAAGTATTATATCCGGTTTTGTTAAAAAAAGGCACCAGAGAACAAAAAATAAAAAAAATTATGTTTCATAACCTCAATTTTTTGATAAAATCGATTTGAGCGAGTTGATCCCGACATTCCAAAAATCTGAAAAAAATCTCAAAAATCTTTAAGGCCATAAGAATTCATATTCCGATTCAAGAGTTGCAAAAATCCAAAAAAAAGTTTTTGATGAAACGCCCTAATGGTCATCTACGTTCAGATATTGTACACTCAAAAAAAAAACCTTGTCAAATTACTAGAAAAAGTTCCGTAATCCCATTTTAATAATATTTGACAGGTCATAAATTTAATTACCATTGGTTGATATCAATGGTAATGAAAAATTTTCATTGCCATTTAATGGTAATTAAATTTTTTTAATTGAAAAAATAATTACTAATGGTAATGAAATGCACCAATTGTTGAAAAACACCAATTATAATTGGTTTCAAAACCATTGATTTGCACATTTTTGTTTTTTTGGAAAATTTAAATATCAAAGTATGTTTTTAAAAAAAAATAATATGAAAATGTTAAAGACAAAAAACAAAACGCAAATAAAAATTTCAAAAATATTGTGTTATACAAGGGCAATCAACGTGTGTTTTGTTTATAAAATGTGAAAAACTAAAACACCACATAACAAAAAAAAGGAACCTTTCAAATATTAACGATTTTGAAAATATTGTGACGACTTTTACTAATGGTAATTATTTTTTTTAAGTGATGCCATACCAATGGTAATTATTTTTTTTTATACCCTCCACTCTGGTGATAGAGGGTATATATAAGTTTGTCATTCCGTATTTAACACATTGAAATATTGGTTGAGGACCCCATAAAGTATATATATTCATGATCCTTGATCGATTTTAAGTCGACCTAGCGATGTCCGTCTGTCTGTCTCACAGTGCTTTGTCCCATTGACAAAAATCAAAAAAAAAAGTTCCCATCGTTTTTATTAAAATATATTTTTTTGTAAAGGTAATAAGGTAACTTAATATTTTAATAATAATCCCTTTCGATATAACTCTTTTTGTCGCCACAAGGGGTCGCTAAAGTTAGAGAATTTCCAAGCAAAAGGTATTAAAAAAAATAATATTATTTTGAGTTTTACAAAAATAGTTCCCAAAAATTCAGTTTTTAAGATAATGACTTGATTTTTTCTGAAAAAAATTAAAAAATATATTTGAAATACGGAAAATTTTTTGTTGGAGATAAAAAGTTAAAGTATGTGCCTTTTGTCAGACTTTGAATTACTACTTTTTTTTGTGAGGATCTTTAAAATAACAAAAGTTTGATGGAGTATTAAAAAAATATATGTTAACCGATTTTTGATTTCATAATTTTTTTTTAAAGCCTTGACCTTTATCTTTCAAAGAAAAAAAACAACGCTTGCAACTTTTGAGTAGAACTTTAGATATATATTTTTTTTAAAGTGCCTAAAATCACATTTTTGAAAAATCCATTTTAGTGGCTGACGAAAAAAGCCGTAACTTTTTTGCTTTTTAATGAAATGGCTTGACTTTTTTTTTAAAAAACTTTAAAATATATATTCTTTTACCAGAAAAATTAGCTTAGTATTAAGCAATAAGTTGTTTTTCTAAACGCATTGAAAGTTACCTAAATTTTTAGTTTGAAGACCCAAAATTTGCAAATTTTGAAAAAATATTAAAAAAATATATGTTAACCGATTTTGGATTTTTTTCTTTTTTTGAGAAGGTTAAATCTTTATCTATTAAATAAAAAAGTAAACAGTTGCAACTTTTTTTTAGAACGGCAAAAAAAAATTTTTTCGAAGTGTCTATTTTTTCGTTATTTTTTGGTAACGGCTAAGAGTTGACAATGTTTGAAAAAATATTATAGAAATTATGTTAAACCTTTTTTTAACCCAATCAGCAGAAAAATAAGAAAAAAAAAGTAGAAAAGTTAAATTTGGCTTCACCAAATCCATGAAAACTGTCCACAATGGCAAACAAAATTTGAATACAAATGAATTTGAGTAGGGCAGTATGCTTCTTCCCACGGATAAAAATAAAAAAAAATAAAATTGTCTAAAATTGTTATTAAAGACAGATTTTTTGAAAGATAATTAAGTTTTTCAAATAAATGTGAAAAAAACATTTAGTGTAATTGCTTTTGATGCCATGAGAGGGCTCTAAACTCAGAGAATTTTATGCAAAAATAACTTAACATAATAATTGGGTTAATTGTTTCAAGACATTAATTCTCGAAAATTTATTTTTTTAAAAACTGATTTGAAGTTTAGGATTTTTTTACCCATTATGGATTATTTAATTTTTAACTGTAGCTAGAAATTATGCCCGAGTAAAAAAGTTTCTATATAGTTGTATATAATTTTATGAACATCATATATGATTAAATAGAATTATATAGAATTTGATGCGAAAAATGAGTCGATAAAACTATATAAAATTTGATCAATGTTTCATATATTTTGATAAATTTTTTATATAATTTTATGCGAAATTTGGACCCCTATTTGTATATACCCGAGTAAAAAAGATTATATATATTCATATAAAATTATATAAAGCCATCTTAAATAATCATATATAGTTTAATGCGAAAAATGAGTCGATAAAACGATATAAAAACTTATCAAATTTGATCAAATCTGATCAAATTTGATATAATTTTAATATAATTTTATATAGTTATATGCGAAAATTGGACCCTTTTTTGAATAAAATTGATGCAATTATATATAATTAAATATATTTATATATAAGAAAAAAATGTTTTCCCCCAAAACGCAAAAAATTGACAAAAAAAATTTGTTTCCAGGACTTACAAATTTTCAAAAATATTTTTAGGACTTTGAAAATTTTCAAAAAAAAAAAACATCTGGACTTAGAAAAATGTTCAAAAGTTATATTAAATTATATGTAAAGGACTTAGATTTTTTTTTTTAAATTTTACTCATATAAGATAACATATAATTTAAAAACAGTTGCATAAAGTTTTATATAAAATTTCTTCAAATATTTTGTTTTATCAAATTATATAAAAAAGAAGACAGAATTTTAAAGTTCATATGTAATTATATAAACGAACTTTAAATCATATGTTATTATATAAAAGTCAATATTTTCTGTTATATAATTTTATATAAGAAACAAATTAGAAGTGCAAATATATAAAATCACATATGATGCAACAAAAAATACATATAGTTTTACAAAATAATATATGTATATATAAAACTATATATAATTATATATGATCTTTTTTACTCGGGTAATAATAGCAAAATTATATAATTAGATATAACTAGCTTACCATCCCGGTACTTCGTTACCGGTTGCATTGAATACCGGATAATAGAAGGATCAGAAATGCTCTACCGATTTCAAGAAAATTCCCCTACGTAGTCTTTGTTTTATTTACTTTTGCAAATTTAAGTCTTTCATAAAATAATATTTCAATGAATAATTTAAACAATAAAATTTGAAAAATTTTCGAGCCCTTATTTCGGGATTTTGGATTTTGAGTGAATGAATATTTCAGTGAATAAAGAAATTGGAATAAAAATAAGTTTGAGTGAAAAAACATATAGAGAGAAAAAATATTGAGTAAAAAAAGTTAAATACGAAAAATTTGAGTAAAAAGTATCATTCCATATTGTTCCCTGCTATATTCCATTTCGTTCTCCGTTCTAAAATTTAAAATTTTAAAATATGTTCTTTTCTTGTGTGTTATTTTTGGGGCTTTTAGTTTAATAGTTAGATAGGTAAAAATAACCATTTGCCCTCTTTTCCCCTTAAAATTAAATTTTCCAAAAACTTTTTTTTTGTGCTAGGTGATTCTTTATTTAAAATGGCAAGTTTCTGAGCCATTATTTCAAGAAATATAGGAATAACCAAAATTTACACTTTTTCATTATTATAGGAACAAAGAAAAAAGTACCAAAAGTACACTTTCTTACCCCCGTTAGAAACCGAATTTCCAAAAAGAACCTCTTCAAAAAAGATTTTTATTCACCGAAGGATCTTCTTTTCCAAATTTCAATTTTTTAGTATCATTGTTTTAGCAAATATTAACAGTACAAAAAGGATTTTACATTCCTAATTTTAAGTTTCTAGAATTATTACGTCAAAAAATATCAAAGGTACCGAACTAAGAAGCGGAATTTTAAAAACATATTTTTCCCAGAAACTGTTTTTTTTACCGAATTCTCCTTCATTACAAATTTTAAGATTCTAGGAAATATAAAAAGTTTCTATAAATAAAATTTCAGAAAATAAAAAAGTACCAAAAAGTGTACTTTTATAAAAAATACTTTTAATAAAAGGTACTTTTTATAAGAGGTACTTTTTAAAAAAGGTACATTTTATAAAATGTACTTTTTATAAAAGGTACTTTTCATAAAAGGTACTATTTTAAAAGGTACTTTTTATAAAAGGTACTTTATATAAAAGGTACTTTTTATAAAAGCCACTTTTTATAAAAGCCACTTTTTATAAAAGGTCCTTTTTATAAAAGGTTCTTTTTATAAAAGGTACTTTTTATAAAAGGTACTTTTTATAAAAGGTACTTTTTATAAAAGGTACTTTTTATAAAAGGTACTTTTTATAAAAGGTACTTTTTATAAAAGGTACTTTTTATAAAAGGTACTTTTTATAAAAGGTACTTTTTATAAAAGGTACTTTTTATAAAAGGTACTTTTTATAAAAGGTTTTTTTATAAAAGGTACTTTTTATAAAAGGTACTTTTTATAAAAGGTACTTTTTATAAAAGGTACTTTTTATAAAAGGTACTTTTTATAAAAGGTACTTTTTATAAAAGGTACTTTTTATAAAAGGTACTTTTTAAAAAAGGTACTTTTTATAAAAGGTACTTTTTATAAAAGGTACTTTTTATAAAAGGTACTTTTTATAAAAGGTACTTTTTATAAAAGGTACTTTTTATAAAAGCTACTTTTTATAAAAGGTACTTTTTATAAAAGGTACTTTTTATAAAAGGTACTTTTTATAAAAGGTACTTTTTATAAAAGGTACTTTTTATAAAAGGTACTTTTTATAAAAGGTACTTTTCATAAAAGGTACTTTTTATAAAAGGTACTTTTTATAAAAGGTACTTTTTATAAAAGGTAATTTTTATAAAAGGTACTTTTTATAAAAGGTACTTTTTATAAAAGGTACTTTTTATAAAAAGTACTTTTTATAAAAGGTACTTTTTATAAAAGGTACTTTTTATAAAAGGTACTTTTTATAAAAGGTACTTTTCATAAAAGGTACATTTTATCAAAGGTACTTTTTATAAAAGGTACTTTTCATAAAAGGTACTTTTTATAAAAGGTACTTTTTATAAAAGGTACTTTTTATAAAAGGTACTTTTTATAAAAGGTACTTTTTATAAAAGGTACTTTTTATAAAAGGTACTTTTTATAAAAGGTACTTTTTATAAAAGGTACTTTTTATAAAAGGTACTTTTTATAAAAGGTACTTTTTATAAAAGGAACTTTTAATAAAAGATACTTTTTATAAAGGGTACTTTTTATAAAAGGTACTTTTAATAAAAGATACTTTTTATAAAGGGTACTTTTTATAAAAGGTACTTTTTATAAAAGGCAATTTTTATAAAAGGAACCTTTTATAAAAGGAACCTTTTATAAAAGGTACTTTTTATAAAAGGTACTTTTTATAAAAGGTACTTTTTATAAAAGGTACTTTTTATAAACCCGAGTAAAAATTTTTATATGATGCAATATATATTGATATGTAATACAATATATAATTAAACGCAATTTGATCCGAAAAATGGTGGATGTTTTTGCATTAAAAAAGATCAATTTGTATAAAATATGATTTGATTTCATCCGAGTTTTGACCAGACATTGCCATATATTAGTGGATCTAATTAGATCTAATTGCATAAAAACATGTAAAATCCTGGTGTTTTTTGGTTTGGGTTGAGTTACACCACAGGTCAACGATACATTCACCAAACATATAATTTTCTTAAAAAAAAAATGTTCGGGTACGCTTCGAACCAGATAGGTGATATACATAACCCTAACAAGGAAATGTTTAGGAACATTTTAAAAAGTTTCTTATACTTTGCCTTAAAAACTTAGAAAGTTGTTGGTTAAATGGAAACATATAGTGTTATATATGGAACAGAATTGGATATATATAATTTTATATTAAATTATACAGAAAAACAAATTTTGTATTGACCCTCATGAAATTTTATATAATTATACACCTTTTAATCCGAATCATGATTCAATTATATATTACTACATATGACTGCATTAAAAAAATTTAGAAAATATCTCACGGATGTATAATCATATATAATTTATTATGTTTGTATCAAGTTATGTATTGTAATATATGTTTATTTTTACTCGGGAAAGGTACTTTTTATAAAAGGTACTTTTTATAAAAAGGTACTTTTTATAAAAGGTACTTTTTATAAAAGGTACTTTTTATAAAAGGTACTTTTTAAAAAAGGTACTTTTTATAGAAGGTACTTTTTATAAAAGGTACTTTTTATAAAAGGTACTTTTATAAAAGGTACTTTTTATAAAAGGTACTTTTTATAAAAGGTACTTTTTATAAAAGGTACTTTTTATAAAAGGTACTTTTTATAAATGGTACTTTTTATAAAAGGTACTTTTTATAAAAGGTAATTTTTATAAAAGTTACTTTTTATAAAAAGTACTTTTTATAAAAGGTACTTTTTATAAAAGGTACTTTTTAAAAAAATGTACTTTTTATAAAAGGTACTTTTTATAAAAGGTACTTTTTATAAAAGGTACTTTTTATAAAAGGTACTTTTTATAAAAGGTACTTTTTATAAAAGGTACTTTTTATAAAAGGTACTTTTTATAAAAGGTACTTTTTATAAAAGGTACTTTTTATAAAAGGTACTTTTTATAAAAGGTACTTTTTATAAAAGGTACTTTTTATGAAAGGTACTTTTTATAAGAGGTACGTTTTATAAAAGGTACTTTTTATAAAAGATACTTTTTATAAAAGGTACTTTTTATAAAAGGTACTTTTTATAAAAGGTACTTTTTATAAAAGGTACTTTTGATAAAAGGTACTTTTTATAAAAGGTACTTTTCATAAAAGGTACTTTTTATAAAAGGTACTTTTTATAAAAGGTACTTTTTAAAAAAGGTACTTTTTAAAAAAGGTACTTTTTAAAAAAGGTACTTTTTAAAAAAGGTACTTTTTAAAAAAGGTACTTTTTAAAAAAGGTACTTTTTAAAAAAGGTACTTTTTAAAAAAGGCACTTTTTATAAAAGGTACTTTTTATAAAAGGTAATTTTTATCAAAGGTACTTTTGATAAAAGGTACTTTTTATAAACGGTACAGAATTTTCAGAAAGTACTTGTTCCAGAATGTTTTATTTCACTAAAGGATCCTTCATTTTAAATTTGAAGTTTGAATGACCATTATATAAAAAAAGTACCAAAAGTACACTTTATTACCCATTTTACCCCCGTAGAATCAACATTGGCAAAAACCCAGACTTAGTGAATCTTTTTTCCGGTAGGTGAACCTATATTGCAATTTTCAAGTATCTAGTACTATTATGTAAGGAAATATAAAAGGTACCAAAAGTACAGTTTTTTACCCTTTTTACCCCCTTAGAATCATCATTGGCAAAAATCAAGCCCTAGTGGATCTATATTCCGGGAGGTGAACATACAGTCCAAATTTCAAGTTTTTGTGACCATTTTTTAAGGAAATATAAAAGGTACCAAAAGTACAGTTTTTTACCCTTTTTACCCCCTTAGAATCAACATTGGCAAAAATCCAGACTTACTGGATCTATATTCCAGGATGTGAACATAGAATCCAAATTTCAAGTCTCTATGACCATTATTTCAGGAGATATAAAAAGTACCAAAAGTACAGTTTTTACCCTTTTTACCCCCTTAGAATCAACACTGGAAAAAATCCGGCCTTATTGTATCCATGTTCCGGGAGGTGAACATACAGTCCAAATTTCAAGTCTCTATGACCATTATTTCAGGAGATATAAAAAGTACCAAAAGTACAGTTTTTTACCCGTTTTACCCCCTTAGAATCAACACTGGCAAAAATCCAGCCTTAGTGGATCTATATTCCGGGAGGTGAACCTACAGTCCAAATTTCAAGACTCTAGCTTCAGCGGTTTGGGCTGGGCGATGATGAATCAGTCAATAAGTCAGTCAGTCAGTCAGTCAGTCAGTCAGTCAGTCACATTACTCTTTTATATATATAGATTATATAAAAAAATATAAAATTGTACAAAACTGTATAAAACTATATAAAGTTACATAAAATTATATCAAGTTTTATATAAATCATAAAATTTTGTTTTAATTATATATAATTATATATAATTTTATGTAACTTTATATAGTTTTATACAGTTTTATACAATTTTATATTTTTTTATATAATTATATCTAATTAAATCAATCAATTATATCTAATTAAATCAATCAAATTTCGCATAAAATTTTATAAAAAATTTATCAAAATATATGAAACATTGATCAAATTTTATATAGTTTTATCAACTCATTTTTCGCATCAAATTCTATATAATTCTATTTAATCATATATGATGTTTATAAAATTATATACAACTATATAGGAACTTTTTTACTCGGGTGTTTAATTTAATATGTCAAATTATAAGTTAGATTAAAGAAACTGTGAAAAAAAAGTAATTTGGTATTGCTCTTTAACCTTTAAATACCCGTTTTATAGGTTTTATGTTAGAATTTTTGTAAAAGCGAATAATGTGACCCTTTATAATGGGAGATAAGGGTTAATATGTCCCAAGAAAAACTGCCATTAAATTTCACTAAAAATATGTAAAAACATAATTTAGCCCAGCAGTAAATTCAATAAATTTTTTAGTAAATATAATATTTTTCTTATTTCAATCTACTTCAGTAAAACAGAATTTAACAATATATGATACTTTACAATTTCTTTTTTATGCATTTCCCGTGTAAAAAAATAATTGGATCAAAACATATCTCTTTTGATAAAAACATATATGGATCATATCTAAATGGATATAATCAGATCTACTCCATATATATTCATATCTGCTTCAGATATGTTTTGATCCGTAAATTGAGTCTATCTGACAATTTTACATATATGAACATATCTGAAAATGTCTGATCATATATGTCATATATGCCAGATAGACTCAATTTACGGATCAAAACATATCTGAAGCAGATATAAGCATATATGAAGTAGATCTGATTATATCCATTTAGATATGATCCATATATGATTTTATCAAAAGAGATATGTTTTGATCCAATTATTTTTTTACACGGGTTTCCTTATATCGTACGAACTTTTGACCTTTGAAAACCCCTAGTAAAATTCGATGCTTAAAAGTTTTGAAGAATACTTTAACCCTTTAAACCCACGTGTTAGTGGTTTTCTATGAGGGTTTTTGGAAAATGGACTAAAATGACCCCTAAAAATACGAGATAGAGGGTTAATGTATTCTAAGAAAATAACCGTCATAAAATTTCACTGCATACATCAATTAACTTTATTTAGCTCAGAACTTGCTTAAATACTTTTTTTTTTACTTTTTCCAACCGCTTTGGAAAAAAATTCCACCATTTTTCAATAAAGGATATTTTTGTATTGTCCACATTAATAATCCGGTTTTACCCAAATTTGGCAATAATATATTCCTTATAAATATTAATTTACGTACCAACTTTTGTTACGATCGGAATATTTTTGTTGTAGTTATAGCGTTTTTAGGAAAAAGGATATATGGCAGGACCTAGAGTCCTTACTTCGATTAAGCTGAAAATTTACATACATGTTGCTAGTTGTATATGCATCCGAATAACCACTTTTTGTTCTTTTGCGGACATTATTGTAGCTAAAATAACATTTTTAAGTTTCAGGACACATGGGAGGTAGGCGTGTCCTTGCACCGATTTTTCCAAAAATTCATATTTTTCTTAATTAAGGTATTTGCTGTTAGTGTACCAAATTTCAAAAACGCCTGACCACTCCATCTATTTTTGCCGATTTTAACATGGGAACAAAGCACTGTGTGTCTGTCCGTCCGTCTGTCTGTCTGTTGAAATCACGTTTTCAGCAATAATACGGAACCGATTTAAACGCTTGGGGTACCAAAAGTTGCGCAATTTTCCTGGGAAGAAACTGATGTATTTTTTAAAGGAAAAAAATCTTTACAAAAAAGCTTTTAAATATGTAAAACAATACACAATACTCCGGTTTGCGTCGCTAATTGGGACCGGAGAAACGCGACGCAAACCGAATCGACGCAAACCGAAGCACGATTTCCCATACGTTTCTATTGATTTTCATTTAATTGGTTCCAAAACTCATAATTTTAGTTGAAAAAGTGAATTTTCAATACAAAAAACATTTTTTTTTTAATAAAAATTAACTTAAACTGGCAACCAGTAGACCACCTTCACAAATATTAGACTAAAATGGGGAATACCCTTTTTCTGTTTAAGCTTTGTGAATACAATTATACATACATCCATTATATTTATGCTAAAAAATAAATATTATCGACGCAAATCGAAACACTGACGACGCAACTACGAAGCCATGCGACGCAAACTGAAAAATAATAGACGCAACTTTGAAGCCATGCGACGCAAACTGAAACAAATACAACGCAACTTCGAAGTCACAGAAATTTTCAAACGACGCAACTTCGAAACGACGCAAAACGAAGCGACGCAAACCGGGGTATTGGTGTATCTAAATTTGATTAAAAAAGTTCTTTAAGAAATAAAAAAAAAAATCTTAAAAAGTATGTGTGTGTCCGTTTTTTTTGCTTCGTTATATTAACGGGGTTGCCAGACTTTTATGGCTTTGTCGCCAAATCGGATGTAAAATATCGCCAAAATTCAATTTTGTTCAGATTTCTTAATAAAAAAATATTTTCATTTAAAAAAAATAAATTTTGTTAAATAATAAAAGACAGAAATAAACTTTATGGCAAAAATCACCCAAATCCGGAAAATCTATATATATAAAAGAGTAATGTGACTGACTGACTGGCATACTCATTCATCATCGCCCAGCCATAACAGCTGAAGCTAGAGACTTGAAATTTGGACTGTAGGTTCACCTCCCGCAATTAAGATCCACAATGGCTGGAGTTTTGCCAATGTTGATTCTAAGGGGGTAAAAAAACTGTACTTTTAGTACTTTTAAAATCTCGTGATATAATGTTCAAAGAGAGTTGAAATTTGGACTGTATTTTCACCTCCCGGAATATAGATCCATTAAGGCTGGATTTTTGCCAGTGTTGATTCTAAGGGGGTAAAGAGGGTAAAAAACTGTACTTTTGGTGTTTTTTATATCTCCTGAAATAATGGTCATAGAACTTGAAATTTGGACAGTATGTTCACATCCGGGAATATAGATTCAGTACGGCTGGATTATTGATTATGGAGAAAGGGTAAAAATCTGTACTTTTGGTACCTTTTATATTTCCCTAAAAAATTCTCACATAGACTTTAAATTTGGACTGTATGTTCACCTCCCGGAATATAGATCCCATAAGGCTGGGTTTTTGCCAATGATGATTCTAATAGGGTAAAAAGGGTAAAAATATGTACTTTTGTTACATTTTATATTTCCTTAAATAATGGTACTAGAAAATTGAAATTTGCAATGTCGGTACACCTCCCGGAAAAAATACCTTTTATAAAAAGTACCTTTTATAAAAAATGCCTTTTATAAAAAGTACCTTTTATAAAAAGTACCTTTTATAAAAAGTACCTTTTAAAAAAAGTACCTTTTAAAAAGTACTTTTTATAAAAGGTATGTGTATATATTTATGGTCCTTGATCAGGGGCGTATCCAGGATTTTATTTCGCAGGGGGCCCAAATATTTTTTAAAGTTTTTTTTTAACAAAAAATTTACATAACAGCACATATTTTTAAATTTGTTTACGAAAGTCTGTTTCTAGAACTAAATGAAACTAAATCAGATTATCGGCGCATTTATTAAACCAATTCGGATTGTTTTGACAACACTTTTCCACGGAAATCAGCTGTGAGATATTTTTCTTATAGAAAAATGTCTCAGAAACTGAGACTTCATTTTTCATAGTTTTTCTTATAGCAAAAGTCACAGATTTTGAGACATTTTTCTAATAGAAAAAGTTTGAGACACTCTTCTTATAGAAAAACTCTGAGACATTTTTCTTATAGAAAAAGTCTCAGATTCTGAGACATTTTTCTTATAGAAAAAGTCTCAGATTCTGAGACATTTTTCTTATAGAAAAAGTCTCAGATTCTGAGACATTTTTCTTATAGAAAAAGTCTCAGATTCTGAGACATTTTTCTTATAGAAAAAGTCTCAGATTCTGAGACATTTTTCTTATAGAAAAAGTCTCAGATTCTGAGACATTTTTCTTATAGAAAAAGTCTCAGATTCTGAGACATTTTTCTTATATAAAAAGTCTCAGATTCTGAGACATTTTTCTTATAGAAAAAGTCTCAGATTCTGAGACATTTTTCTTATAGAAAAAGTCTCAGATTCTGAGACATTTTTCTTATAGAAAAAGTCTCAGATTCTGAGACATTTTTCTTATAGAAAAAGTCTCAGATTCTGAGACATTTTTCTTATAGAAAAAGTCTCAGATTCTGAGACATTTTTCTTATAGAAAAAGTCTCAGATTCTGAGACATTTTTCTTATAGAAAAAGTCTCAGATTCTGAGACATTTTTCTTATAGAAAAAGTCTCAGATTCTGAGACATTTTTCTTATAGAAAAAGTCTCAGATTCTGAGACATTTTTCTTATAGAAAAAGTCTCAGATTCTGAGACATTTTTCTTATAGAAAAAGTCTCAGATTCTGAGACATTTTTCTTATAGAAAAAGTCTCAGATTCTGAGACATTTTTCTTATAGAAAAAGTCTCAGATTCTGAGACATTTTCTTATAGAAAAAGTCTCAGATTCTGAGACATTTTTCTTATAGAAAAAGTCTCAGATTCTGAGACATTTTTCTTATAGAAAAAGTCTCAGATTCTGAGACATTTTTCTTATAGAAAAAGTCTCAGATTCTGAGACATTTTTCTTATAGAAAAAGTCTCAGATTCTGAGACATTTTTCTTATAGAAAAAGTCTCAGATTCTGAGACATTTTTCTTATAGAAAAAGTCTCAGATTCTGAGACATTTTTCTTATAGAAAATGTCTCAGATTCTGAGACATTTTTCTTATAGAAAAAGTCTCAGATTCTGAGACATTTTTCTTATAGAAAAAGTCTCAGATTCTGAGACATTTTTCTTATAGAAAAAGTCTCAGATTCTGAGACATTTTTCTTATAGAAAAAGTCTCAGATTCTATAACATTTTTCTTATAGAAAAAGTCTCAGATCCTAAGACATTTTTCTTATAGACAAAGTCTCAGATTCTGAAACATTTTTCTTATAGAAAAAGTCTCAGATTCTGAGACATTTTTCTTATAGAAAAAGTCTCAGATTCTGAGACATTTTTCTTATAGAAAAGTCTCAGATTCTGAGACATTTTTCTTATAGAAAAAGTCTCAGATTCTGAGACATTTTTCTTATAGAAAAAGTCTCAGATTCTGAGACATTTTTCTTATAGAAAAAGTCTCAGATTCTGAGACATTTTTCTTATAGAAAAAGTCTCAGATTCTGAGACATTTTTCTTATAGAAAAAGTCTCAGATTCTGAGACATTTTTCTTATAGAAAAAGTCTCAGATTCTGAGACATTTTTCTTATAGAAAAAGTCTCAGATTCTGAGACATTTTTCTTATAGAAAAAGTCTCAGATTCTGAGACATTTTTCTTATAGAAAAAGTCTCAGATTCTGAGACATTTTTCTTATAGAAAAAGTCTCAGATTCTGAGACATTTTTCTTATAGAAAAAGTCTCAGATTCTGAGACATTTTTCTTATAGAAAAAGTCTCAGATTCTGAGACATTTTTCTTATAGAAAAAGTCTCAGATTCTGAGACATTTTTCTTATAGAAAAAGTCTCAGATTCTGAGACATTTTTCTTATTGAAAAAGTCTCAGATTCTGAGACATTTTTCTTATAGAAAAAGTCTCAGATTCTGAGACATTTTTCTTATAGAAAAAGTCTCAGATTCTGAGACATTTTTCTTATAGAAAAAGTCTCAGATTGTGAGACATTTTTCTTATAGAAAAAGTCTCAGATTCTGAGACATTTTTCTTATAGAAAAAGTCTCAGATTGTGAGACATTTTTCTTATAGAAAAAGTCTCAGATTCTGAGACATTTTTCTTATAGAAAAAGTCTCAGATTCTGAGACATTTTTCTTATAGAAAAAGTCTCAGATTCTGAGACATTTTTCTTATAGAAAAAGTCTCAGATTCTGAGACATTTTTCTTATAGAAAAAGTCTCAGATTCTGAGACATTTTTCTTATAGAAAAAGTCTCAGATTCTGAGACATTTTTCTTATAGAAAAAGTCTCAGATTCTGAGACATTTTTCTTATAGAAAAAGTCTCAGATTGTGAGACATTTTTCTTATAGAAAAAGTCTCAGATTCTGAGACATTTTTCTTATAGAAAAAGTCTCAGATTCTGAGACATTTTTCTTATAGAAAAAGTCTCAGATTCTGAGACATTTTTCTTATAGAAAAAGTCTCAGATTCTGAGACATTTTTCTTATAGAAAAAGTCTCAGATTCTGAGACATTTTTCTTATAGAAAAAGACTCAGATTCTGAGACATTTTTCTTATAGAAAAAGTCTCAGATTCTGAGACATTTTTCTTATAGAAAAAGTCTCAGATTCTGAGACATTTTTCTTATAGAAAAAGTCTCAGATTCTGAGACATTTTTCTTATAGAAAAAGTCTCAGATTCTGAGACATTTTTCTTATAGAAAAAGTCTCAGATTCTGAGACATTTTTCTTATAGAAAAAGTCTCAGATTCTGAGACATTTTTCTTATAGAAAAAGTCTCAGATTCTGAGACATTTTTCTTATAGAAAAAGTCTCAGATTCTGAGACATTTTTCTTATAGAAAAAGTCTCAGATTCTGAGACATTTTTCTTATAGAAAAAGTCTCAGATTCTGAGACATTTTTCTTATAGAAAAAGTCTCAGATTCTGAGACATTTTTCTTATAGAAAAAGTCTCAGATTCTGAGACAGTTTTCTTATAGAAAAAGTCTCAGATTCTGAGACATTTTTCTTATAGAAAAAGTCTCAGATTCTGAGACATTTTTCTTATAGAAAAAGTCTCAGATTCTGAGACATTTTTCTTATAGAAAAAGTCTCAGATTCTGAGACATTTTTCTTATAGAAAAAGTCTCAGATTCTGAGACATTTTCTTATAGAAAAAGTCTCAGATTCTGAGACATTTTTCTTATAGAAAAAGTCTCAGATTCTGAGACATTTTTCTTATAGAAAAAGTCTCAGATTCTGAGACATTTTTCTTATAGAAAAAGTCTCAGATTCTGAGACATTTTTCTTATAGAAAAAGTCTCAGATTCTGAGACATTTTTCTTATAGAAAAAGTCTCAGATTCTGAGACATTTTTCTTATAGAAAATGTCTCAGATTCTGAGACATTTTTCTTATAGAAAAAGTCTCAGATTCTGAGACATTTTTCTTATAGAAAAAGTCTCAGATTCTGAGACATTTTTCTTATAGAAAAAGTCTCAGATTCTGAGACATTTTTCTTATAGAAAAAGTCTCAGATTCTATAACATTTTTCTTATAGAAAAAGTCTCAGATCCTAAGACATTTTTCTTATAGACAAAGTCTCAGATTCTGAAACATTTTTCTTATAGAAAAAGTCTCAGATTCTGAGACATTTTTCTTATAGAAAAAGTCTCAGATTCTGAGACATTTTTCTTATAGAAAAGTCTCAGATTCTGAGACATTTTTCTTATAGAAAAAGTCTCAGATTCTGAGACATTTTTCTTATAGAAAAAGTCTCAGATTCTGAGACATTTTTCTTATAGAAAAAGTCTCAGATTCTGAGACATTTTTCTTATAGAAAAAGTCTCAGATTCTGAGACATTTTTCTTATAGAAAAAGTCTCAGATTCTGAGACATTTTTCTTATAGAAAAAGTCTCAGATTCTGAGACATTTTTCTTATAGAAAAAGTCTCAGATTCTGAGACATTTTTCTTATAGAAAAAGTCTCAGATTCTGAGACATTTTTCTTATAGAAAAAGTCTCAGATTCTGAGACATTTTTCTTATAGAAAAAGTCTCAGATTCTGAGACATTTTTCTTATAGAAAAAGTCTCAGATTCTGAGACATTTTTCTTATAGAAAAAGTCTCAGATTCTGAGACATTTTTCTTATAGAAAAAGTCTCAGATTCTGAGACATTTTTCTTATAGAAAAAGTCTCAGATTCTGAGACATTTTTCTTATAGAAAAAGTCTCAGATTCTGAGACATTTTTCTTATAGAAAAAGTCTCAGATTCTGAGACATTTTTCTTATAGAAAAAGTCTCAGATTGTGAGACATTTTTCTTATAGAAAAAGTCTCAGATTGTGAGACATTTTTCTTATAGAAAAAGTCTCAGATTGTGAGACATTTTTCTTATAGAAAAAGTCTCAGATTCTGAGACATTTTTCTTATAGAAAAAGTCTCAGATTCTGAGACATTTTTCTTATAGAAAAAGTCTCAGATTCTGAGACATTTTTCTTATAGAAAAAGTCTCAGATTCTGAGACATTTTTCTTATAGAAAAAGTCTCAGATTCTGAGACATTTTTCTTATAGAAAAAGTCTCAGATTCTGAGACATTTTTCTTATAGAAAAAGTCTCAGATTCTGAGACATTTTTCTTATAGAAAAAGTCTCAGATTCTGAGACATTTTTCTTATAGAAAAAGTCTCAGATTCTGAGACATTTTTCTTATAGAAAAAGTCTCAGATTCTGAGACATTTTTCTTATAGAAAAAGTCTCAGATTCTGAGACATTTTTCTTATAGAAAAAGTCTCAGATTCTGAGACATTTTTCTTATAGAAAAAGTCTCAGATTCTGAGACATTTTTCTTATAGAAAAAGTCTCAGATTCTGAGACATTTTTCTTATAGAAAAAGTCTCAGATTCTGAGACATTTTTCTTATAGAAAAAGTCTCAGATTCTGAGACATTTTTCTTATAGAAAAAGTCTCAGATTCTGAGACATTTTTCTTATAGAAAAAGTCTCAGATTCTGAGACATTTTTCTTATAGAAAAAGTCTCAGATTCTGAGACATTTTTCTTATAGAAAAAGACTCAGATTCTGAGACATTTTTCTTATAGAAAAAGTCTCAGATTCTGAGACATTTTTCTTATAGAAAAAGTCTCAGATTCTGAGACATTTTTCTTATAGAAAAAGTCTCAGATTCTGAGACATTTTTCTTATAGAAAAAGTCTCAGATTCTGAGACATTTTTCTTATAGAAAAAGTCTCAGATTCTGAGACATTTTTCTTATAGAAAAAGTCTCAGATTCTGAGACATTTTTCTTATAGAAAAAGTCTCAGATTCTGAGACATTTTTCTTATAGAAAAAGTCTCAGATTCTGAGACATTTTTCTTATAGAAAAAGTCTCAGATTCTGAGACATTTTTCTTATAGAAAAAGTCTCAGATTCTGAGACATTTTTCTTATAGAAAAAGTCTCAGATTCTGAGACAGTTTTCTTATAGAAAAAGTCTCAGATTCTGAGACATTTTTCTTATAGAAAAAGTCTCAGATTCTGAGACATTTTTCTTATAGAAAAAGTCTCAGATTCTGAGACATTTTTCTTATAGAAAAAGTCTCAGATTCTGAGACATTTTTCTTATAGAAAAAGTCTCAGATTCTGAGACATTTTTCTTATAGAAAAGGTCTCAGATTCTGAGACATTTTTCTTATAGAAAAGGTCTCAGATTCTGAGACATTTTTCTTATAGAAAAAGTCTCAGATTCTGAGACATTTTTCTTATAGAAAAAGTCTCAGATTATGAGACATTTTTCTTATAGAAAAAGTCTCAGATTCTGAGACATTTTTCTTATAGAAAAAGTCTCACATTCTGCGACATTTTTCTTATAAAAAAAGTCTCACATTCTGCGACATTTTTCTTATAGAAAAAGTCTCAGATTCTGAGACATTTTTCTTATAGAAAAAGTCTCAGATTGTGAGACATTTTTCTTATAGAAAAAGTCTCAGATTGTGAGACATTTTTCTTATAGAAAAAGTCTCAGATTCTGAGACATTTTTCTTATAGAAAAAGTCTCAGATTCTGAGACATTTTTCTTATAGAAAAAGTCTCAGATTCTGAGACATTTTTCTTTTAGAAAAAGTCTCAGATTCTGAGACATTTTTCTTATAGAAAAAGTCTCAGATTCTGAGACATTTTTCTTATAGAAAAAGTCTCAGATTCTGAGACATTTTTCTTATAGAAAAAGTCTCAGATTCTGAGACATTTTTCTTATAGAAAAAGTCTCAGATTCTGAGACATTTTTCTTATAGAAAAAGTCTCAGATTCTGAGACATTTTTCTTATAGAAAAAGTCTCAGATTCTGAGACATTTTTCTTATAGAAAAAGTCTCAGATTCTGAGACATTTTTCTTATAGAAAAAGTCTCAGATTCTGAGACATTTTTCTTATAGAAAAAGTCTCAGATTCTGAGACATTTTTCTTATAGAAAAAGTCTCAGATTCTGAGACATTTTTCTTATAGAAAAAGTCTCAGATTCTGAGACATTTTTCTTATAGAAAAAGTCTCAGATTCTGAGACATTTTTCTTATAGAAAAAGTCTCAGATTCTGAGACATTTTTCTTATAGAAAAAGTCTCAGATTCTGAGACATTTTTCTTATAGAAAAAGTCTCAGATTCTGAGACATTTTTCTTATAGAAAAAGTCTCAGATTCTGAGACATTTTTCTTATAGAAAAAGTCTCAGATTCTGAGACATTTTTCTTATAGAAAAAGTCTCAGATTCTGAGACAGTTTTCTTATAGAAAAAGTCTCAGATTCTGAGACATTTTTCTTATAGAAAAAGTCTCAGATTCTGAGACAGTTTTCTTATAGAAAAAGTCTCAGATTCTGAGACATTTTTCTTATAGAAAAAGTCTCAGATTCTGAGACATTTTTCTTATAGAAAAAGTCTCAGATTCTGAGACATTTTTCTTATAGAAAAAGTCTCAGATTCTGAGACATTTTTCTTATAGAAAAGGTCTCAGATTCTGAGACATTTTTCTTATAGAAAAAGTCTCAGATTCTGAGACATTTTTCTTATAGAAAAAGTCTCAGATTATGAGACATTTTTCTTATAGAAAAAGTCTCAGATTCTGAGACATTTTTCTTATAGAAAAAGTCTCACATTCTGCGACATTTTTCTTATAAAAAAAGTCTCACATTCTGCGACATTTTTCTTATAGAAAAAGTCTCAGATTCTGAGACATTTTTCTTATAGAAAAAGCCTTAGATTCTGAGACATTTTTCTAATAGAAAAAGTCTCAGATTCTGGGACATTTTTCTTATAGAAAAAGTCTCAGTTTCTGGGACATTTTTCTTTTAGAAAAAGTCTCAGATTCTACGACATTTTTGTTATAGAAAAAGTCTCAATTTCTGGGACATTTTTCTTATAGAAAAGGTTTCAGATTCTGGGACATTTTTCTTATAGAAAAAGTCTCAGATTCTGAGACATTTTTCTTATAGAAAAAGTCTCAGATTCTGAGACATCTTTCTTATTGAAAAAGTCTAAGATTCTGAGACATTTTTCTAATAGAAAAAGTCTCAGGCTCTAAGATATTTTTCTTATAGAAAAAGTCTCAGATTCTGAGACATTTCTGTTATAGAAATAATCTCAGATTCTACGTTTTAATTACAATTTGATCCATTTTTTTTGAGTACATAAAGATTCAGGTTCTGAGACATTTTTCCATTAGGATCTTGAAAAGTTTCAAATTCTGACAGACAAATTTTTAGATTTTGAGACAACCTCTTCCTTCAGAAAAAATTTTAGATTCCCAAATGGTTTTATATTTTTTTTAAGAAGTTTTTTTTTAAATTGTATTTGTTATTTGATACCAAATCTTGAAATTTGTGAAATAATTTCGGGGGGGGGCCCGGGCCCCCGGGCCCCCCCCCTGTATACGCCACTGTCCTTGATCGATTTTAAGTTGATCTAGCCATGTCCGTCTGTCTGTCCGTTCTAAAACTTAAAACTTGGATTTTAAGTTTTAGAATTTTTTTTGTTATAAAATAATTACCCTTTTTTATAAAAAATCTTCCAACAAATAATGGACAAGTGGATGCAGTGGGTTTCAAATAGATAAAAGCTAATAAATGATAAAGATACATAAATGGTAACAATTCATAAAGTTCGAATAAATTTTTTTGTAAATTAGAATATTATTAGAAAAGTTTTAATTTCCTTAAAAAACAGAAACTAATTTATGAAAATAGTAGTAAGTAGGATCGGATGAGATTGCCATTATAGTGGGTTTGAAATAAATGAATAAAAAAAGAAAAGGTATAAATAAAACAAAATGTTTTGTTTGTCAAATCATTACATTGGTGGAGGGTATTTTAAGATTCGGCACAGCCGAATATAGTTTTCTTACTTGTTTAATTTTCATTAGTAATTAAATTGATAAGCATTGGCGTAGGAAGCCAACATTTCTGGGGGGGGCTAAAGCCCCCTAGAATTTTTTGAATTTTTTTTAATTGAAAAACAAAGATCTATTACTGAAGCGTTCCCTTTAACATGCGTCTAGGTGTCCTAGAAACGAATGCCCCCTGAAAGCGGTTAAAAATTCATATATTTTTTTAAACAAATTTTGATGCTGAAGATTTTTCGGAAATTTATAACTCCCAGATATGTTTTGAGAATGATAGACTTTTATTGTTTTTCCTGTAGTAAAATCATTAGATTACTATGATTTTTTTTAAGAAAAAGTTCTGATGATTGCAAAAGTTGATGATTATTAGTCAAAATTCTCAGATTCTTTCTACCAATAACTTTTGTCTATAAAAAAACCCCTCAGAATTTACAAACTTTTTTAAATCAAAATGTTAAAATGTTTTCCTGAAGTTAAAACCCTAAGATTCGGTAAAGTTTGTATTACTGACAAAAACATCAAATTCATATAAAAACTTTTTTCAATAATTCAGACTATTTTTCAATGGGAAAAACTATTAGATCTAATAAAATAATCATTACGAGTCCTTAACACTCGTATAATAATCATAACGAGTCCTAAAGACTCATTATTATTATTTATTGTTGCAAAAATTAATATAATCATTAAATTATTTAAAAAAAATTTGTGAATGATTAAAATTCTGGGGGGTCTAAAATTGTTTAGCTTAGCCCCCCCAGAGAGGGCTATCTACGCCTATGTTGATAAGTAATTTAATTGGTACAATTGATACAACCAATGGTAATGAAAACAAGTAGAAAAGTTAAATTCTACTTGGCCGAATCTATGAATACCCTCCACAATGCCCATTTTAAGTGATAGTAAATTTTCTAACGTGAAAAAATAACAGTTATGATTAGAAATATTTTATTTTGTGTAAAAATTTTTTTTTTAGTAATTTAAAAAAAAAAAAAAAAAAATATTTTTTTTTTGAGTGTAAAATTTTTTTTGAGTGTAAAATTTTTTTCGAATTTTACATTCAAAAAAAAAATTTTCGGTTTTTTTTTTGAGTGTAAATTTTTTTTTTAGTAATTTTTGAAAAAAAAAAAAAATAATTTTTTTTGGAGTGTAAATTTTTTTTGAGTGTAAATTTTTTTTTGAATTTTACATTAAAAAAAAAATTTAATAATTTTTTTTTTTGAGTGTAAAATTTTTTTTGAGTGTAACATTTTTTTCGAGTGTATTTTTTTTTTTTTTGTTTTGGTATAAAAATATTTTTGAGTGACAAAAATACGTTTTAAAATATTTTTATGACTTACCAATGGTTGTAAAACAGGTTAAACGGGTTTTCACCACGTGAATTTAAGGTGAAGCTAATCTGATATTCACGGTTTTGCTAATAACTTTTAAACCACTGGACCGATTTTGGTGAAATTCAACACGAACTAGGCTGGAGGAACGAGAAATATGTGTGCCAAGCTTCAGCATCCTCAGAATTGTTTTTCGAAAGTTATAGTGCTTTTTATCTCATAAATTCACGAAAAACACTTGCCGAAATGCAGTCTTTTGCTTATAACTTTTGAACCACTGGACCGATTTCCCTGGATTGCAATACCAACCTGACCAGGTAAATGTCCAACATATATGCCAAACTTCAGGAGCCTCCGTAAAGTCTTTCAAAAGTTAGCGTGTATTCAACAGACACACGGACGGACGGACGGACATCGCTAGATCGTCTTAAAATCGATCGAGGATCATGAATATATATACTTTATGGAGTCCTAGACCAATATTTCGAGGTGTTACAAACGGAATGACAAACTTATATATACCCTCTATCACTAGAGTGGAGGGTATAAAAATGTCATTACCATTGACATCAATTAAATGGTAATTAAACCATCAATTAATTGGTCCCTTTAATTAATTAGTCCCATCTATGTGACAGGTTTCCTTGTTTTTTAATAAAAAATTTTCGATGGAAATTTAAATTTTTCTTTGTAACTTTACAATTGTTTTCGTAAATGTACAAATGTTCAAGGTAATTTAAAAAAAAATCTAGTTAAGTCACGAGAATTCCTTGTAAGTATTATTGCATCAAAAAAGTTGTAAATTTACATTTTTATTGGTAAAAAACTAGTAAAGTTAAAAAACTCGTTATTTTTACTAGAAATTCTCCCAAAATAGGAGGTATCACAAAATCTTGTAAAGTCAAGAAAAGTCCTTGAAATTTTTATCACGTCAAAAAAGTTGTAATTTTTACTAGGAACTCTCGTAAAATAGGGGGTAGTAAACAATTATTTTACTAGGTTTTTTTTTTAGTAATTTTACAAGATTTTTTTTGAGTGTAGTATGTGTGTGTGTATGTCTAACTGTTCCTGTGAAAGCATGTCGATGGATAAACTGAGAGGATGTTGACATTCAATGTTTTCCAAAAGAATAAAGCAAAAGTGGAAATTCAATGCATGAAGCCGACATGTCAATTTAGACACATGTCAATACTTATGTAAGTTACTTGAAAATATATGAAGAAGATATTTGAACGAAATGAATGAATAAAAAAAAATCCGAAATTCAAAAAAAAAACAGCACATTCTAGTGAAATCATATGGAACGGACATGTGAAAGGATTACAACGTAAAGGAAAACATTTTAGACATATTTATATATAAAGCAACTTATGGGATACCCATGGTAAATGGACTGGAGCTCTAAATCGAAATCCAAAAAAATAAAACTGCTGCTGCTAAAATAAATGTTTGATTTAGTGTGACAGGTATATTTGAAGTTAAATTTTTTAAAAGTTTTTCAAATTCATTGGATATATATTCCATTTTTATATTTTTAAAAAAAACATACAATAGATTCTATCGATGGTGGTGGCGCTGGTGATGGTCAAAATATATATGTAGAAACACCAAAAAAAAAAATGATGACATGAGTTTTTTTTTTTTATGTGATGTTTTAGAATAGTTCGTTGGATGACGCTAGTAGTTTTAGATGTTTGTGTTGTTTTTTTTTAATTTTTTTTTTAGAAGATTGACACTATAGTTTTTGGTAAAAGATAAAAGGCGGATTTGCATGCAAAAAAAAATGCAATTTTTTATTCTCTAATCTTGAGTAATGAAAACATAAATTATTTGTTGGAAACAAAAATATACCATAATTACCACAAATTGTAGACATTGATGCAAAACAAACGAAACGAAAAAATAAAAACCATCAGCAAAAAGGATATAAAACAAAAAAGGATATCCTCTTATTTTGGAATGAACAAAAAAAAAAAAAAAACACAAAAAAAAAAAACATCAGCAAAAAAAGAACACTCAGACAAGTATTCCATTTACGAATTAAAATGAAAATAATTCATATTTATGTAAAATTAAAAACAAAAAATAGCAAAAAAAGTGCACATCTACATTTAAATGTGCAAAAAAAAAAAATGTTTGACAAATAAAATAGACAGACAGTTTTAGATATAAAAGACAAATATATACATTAGGGTGCAATTAGGATTTTAAACAATACTTGAAAGGGGACTTAACCTGAATTCTCTTAAATTGCGCCTTCCCTAAGTGTTCTCAACAATTTTCTAATTTAAAAACAAAGGCGTATTCTACAAGCGTTTTTAAAGTACTTTATTTACAAAATATATGACTGTTCAAAAACATAAATAACACAGGGCAACACTTTTTGTTTGCTCGGGTTCTGGTACTTTATTTAGGGTAATTGGGGTTCGCTGATTTGAAATCTACCAACCGATTTTTAGGTTCAGCTCTAGTTTCCGAGATATAGCCTAAGGAAACTTCGAAAATAGGCTCTTTTTAGCAGATTTGTGAGTCCATATTTACCAACACTGGTCTTGCATCAAAAAAGTGAAAGACGATTTTTGGTATTTCGGATCTGCTAATTCCAAAAATGCTTTTACTTTTTTTGAGTCACTATTAGTTTTCGAGATATCGC
>OY992538.1:165729453-165940255 GCA_963921195.1 Pegoplata infirma
AAAAGGAATTTTTTTTGTATTAAACAAAACTTTCAAACGAAATGCGAACGTTATCCAAAGTTATCAAAAAATAAATAAGCTATTCAGTAAGTACTACACCATTTACAGATGTAATTCGAAAAAGATCAATTGAGGAGGTTCATAACAAAACGCGCCAATTCCACCATAACAGTTTTTTGGATAAACGCATAAAAGTAATTAAAGATAGTTGTATATATTTTTTTTGTTAAACAATTATTGTGGTATTATAGTTTTCAACAAACAATACAAATCACAAAAAAACTAATATATCTCGCAATTAGTTTTTAAGTTATTTAGATAACAAAAATGGAATTGTTGCGTTTTGCTCCGTCACATAGTATTTGTCTCGTTTTGCTCTGAACACTATTGGAAATGTTGCGTTTTGGTATGAACTGGGTTTGAAATAATGGCTTTTTGCTGTGAATAAAATTTTTATTTAAAATGCAACAGTTGTATAGGTAAATGAAAAACACCTTTTTATATTAACAATAAATATTAAACTAAATTTATTTTATTCAAATTCTTTATATTAATGATATAAAATTAAATTAACTATTTCAATTTCTTTAAATTAATGATATTTACTAAATTAAATTTATTTAATTCAAATTTTTACATTACATTAAAATAATAAAAAAATGAATATTGTGTTTTACACTTTGATTTCAGTGTCATACTCCAAACAATCGCATAAAATTGTGTCATCTTCATCAAAGGCGCTATTTCCTTGCTGATCTGAAAATATCTATATATATAATTTCCCTATTTGTGTGTTCCTCTTTTTTTGTCTATCCAGAGCTTTTTGAAGCCCACTGATGAGCTACAAAGCTGAAAATTGGCATGCTTATAGTAAAACACCTGGGACAGATCCTAACGTAGCCGGATTTTCGATTTTTTGCCTGTGGGCGGAGAAATAAGCGGGAAAGTGGGCGTGGCAAAATGCAATTTTTTTACGTCTTTGCTAAATTTAAAGCCCCCAAATGACTTAGGAATCTGAAAATTTCCTAAAATATAGTCCTAACGATGCCGCATATCCCCAAGAAGTCGGATTTAAAATTTTCGCAATGTGGGCGGAGAATTAAGGGGAAAAGTGGAGTGGCAAAATTTAGATTTTTTTAACATTTTTACTTCTTTTGAAGCCCCCAAATGACTTAGGAAGCTGAAAATTTCCTAGAATATAGTCCTAACGATGGCGCATATCCCCAAGTAAACGGATTTAAAATTTTCGCAATGTGGGCGGAGTATTGAGGGAAAAGTGGCGTGGCAAAATTGGGATTTTTTAAAATTTTTACTTCTTTTGAAGCCCCCAAATGACTTAGGAAGCGGAAAATTGCATAGCATTTAGTTCTAACAATGAAGTATATCCTGAAGTAATCGGATTTAAATTTTTTTAAACTGTGGAAGGAGAATTAAGAGAAAAATGGGGCGTGGCAAAATTGTGTTTTTTAATATTGAATTTGAAGACCCCCAATGATCTATGAAGATGAAAATTGGCATTTTTGCTTATTTTAAAGTCCTCTAATGACTTATGAAGCTGTATAGTCCTATCGATGAAGCATATCCTGAAATAGTCAAATTTTTAATTTTTGGACTGTGGGCGGAGAATTGAAAGGAAAATGGGGAGTGACAAAATTGAGATTTTTAACATTTTAACTTCTTTTGAAGCCCCCAATGGAAGCGGAAAATGCACAGAATTGGCATGTATATAGAAGGTTTCATGTGGAAGATCAACACGAGCCTGGATTTTTGATATCCAGTGTATGGGTGGAGAATAAGAAAGGCAAAGGGCGTGGTAAATTTATTTCCATCTATTTTCTGAATATATATTTTATTTTTTTGTGTTTCTCTTATTTTTTGTGTATCCACCGCCTTTTGAATCTCATTGATGGACTTAAAAGCTTAAAATTGGCATGTATATAATAAAACACCAGGGACAGATTCTTACGAAGTCGGATTTTTTGCCTGTGGACGGCGAATTACGAGAAAAAAGGGACTTGGCAAATTTTTTTTTTTTTAACATTTAAGAGTATTTTTAAGCTCAGCCCCAATAAATACGGAAGCTGAAAATCCCTAACATGTAGTCCTTACCAGTGGGTATCAGGTTGGTTGGCTACCATTCAATTTCCTCTCTCAAAAAGTTGGTTCTCTTAGTGTTGCCTATGCTATTGCATGTAAAAACTCTCTTAAACATTAAGAGAACCAATTTATATAAAGCGACATATTGTTTTGGGGCCTATCAAAATCTCTGATATATTCTTTACTCTATGGTCCTTACTATGAAGTATATTCTAAAGTAGTCCGATTTAACATTTTTTGAATGTTGATGGAGAGTTGAGAGGAAAAAGGGGCAAGGCAATATTGTGTTTTATTTTTTTTATTTGACTAACTTTAAAGCCCTAATGACCTACGCAGCCGAAAATTGCAAGCATATTGTCCTGACACTGGAGCATATCCTTAAGTAGTCAGACTTAAAATTTTTGGACTGTGGACGGAGAATTGAGAGGGAAAAGGGGCGTGGATACAAGTATAGTACTAACGATGGAGTTTATCATAAAGTAGTCAGATTTAAAAATTTTGGAATACACAGAAAAAACTGTTTAATTGTGCCAGCCGAATTAAGAGCCAACTGCATGGTTTAATTACAACAACTGAAATTTTCGGTTGCGATTACCGAAATTTATTTGGACCAACAGAAGTTAAATTTTCAAAACAAATTTTGGTTATGGCAACCGAAAATTTCGGTTGTTGTTATTAAACTATGCAGTTGGCTCTAAATTCGGCTGGCACAACTAAACTGTTCTCTCTGTGTAGGGACGGAGAATTAAGAGAAGAAATGGGCGTGGAAAAATTATGTTTTTACATCTTACCTAATTTTGAAGACACCTTATGACCTTGATAGATGAAAATTAGAATACATATGGTACGGACAATGGCAAAGATCAACTCTGACCTGGATATCCAGTGAAAGGGCGGAAATACAAAAAATCCGTTGTGAATTTTGTTCAGTTTGTATATATAATCTGTAACGTAGCCGGATTTTCGGCTTTTAAGTCAGGGGGAGTGCCGGAAGACGGCGAAATTTAGTTTTTAAATATTTAAACTATTTCTGAAACCCCTAATGACTAAGGAAGCTGAAAATTGTAAAGCATAAAGTATTGACAATGGATCATATCCTTATGAAGTCAGATTTAATATTTAAACTGTGTACGAAGAATTATAAGGAAAAATTTATGTGGAAAATGTTTGTGTTACATTTTAACTAATTTTAAAACACTTCATGATAAAAAGAAAGATAAAAATTGCCATGTATATAGGAGTGACCATGGGACAGATCCACACGATGGATTTTTGATATCCGGTTTATGGTCGGAGAGACGAAATGGGCGTTCTAAATTTAGTTCTAAAATTTTATCAATAAAACCTTTTATACTCATTAATTTTTTTCCAGTTTGGGAAATATATTGATGTAACTCAATCTAGCAATATTAAATTTTTAAGCACAAACATAATTTTTTTTAAAGTTTGGTAAAATATTAGAACTATTGAGAAAAGTGATTTGGTGTTCCGCCTGGCAGGGACAGGCTATTCGACTAGTCTTTGCATAATACTCTAACTCCGAAATGTTTGACCACTGTTGGCCGTAATGCTTTTCCAACAGTTTAAGAATATCTTTTTTCTTTTCCAAACTAATTGCAACACCAAGAGGAAATTCATCAATCCACTTGGGAGGTATTTTGCCTCGTTTTAGGTAGCTGATAAACTTTTCGTTTCCTTCAACTTTGTAAGTTTCAAAACGTCGAACTATATTCAATAAATGCCAACTCGAAAAAGCTTACTGTTCAGGAGAGCTAAAAAACTAGTTATTTCACATATTATTGCAAAAATAAACAATGTACCTTCCACAAGATGGTTTAAATATTCTAAACAATTTTTACCTATGCAAAAATTTTCATATTTTGCACTTGTTCGCGTATTTTTCAGAGATGGCATTTATTACTATATCAAAAAACAAATATTTTTTTAGAGTTGGCATATTTTGTCGGAAAATATAAATAATTTTTTTTTGAAAAATTTTTAAATTTTTTTTTTTTTTTGGTTTTTGTTATCCTTAGTACGGTAATTGCAAAAACTAAACAAAAAATTAAAAATCTTTGCATATTTTTAAAAGTTACTAGCTCCGAAAGCCTTTTAATCTCAGGGTGGTCAACTTTGGCACTCTGTAACTCACGCTGTATTGCAATAGGGTCACTCCAAACTAGCTATTTTGAAAGCTTATATCATTGACTTTATTTGGCCCATTCATTATGTTTCAATCTGATAAATAGTTTGAAAGTTACATAAATATAAGCAATTTTTTTTTTTGCAAACACTCTTTACCGATATTTTCAAAACGGCAATATCTCGAGAACCAGTCATTAGATATCAAAATCTTTACAAGATTCGTGTTTAGCATGGCAAATGCAATAAGATATGTGGTCTAATTTTTTTTAAAAAAATTTTTGAAAAATTTTTGGAAATTTACAATGGGAGTTGGCATTTATTTCCACCAAAAAAATATGTACTTTGAGTTAGCAGAATAACAAAAATGGATGTAAAACGACAACAAATTATTTTTTTGCTCTGAAATTTTTATGGCAGATAGGTATTACATAGGGGAGCTATTTGCCATCGGAAACTCATTTCCGTCATATTTGAGTTGGCATATTTTGAATATAGGTTCACGAAAAGTTTTAACTACACATTGCTTCTGTTTATTTGAAGAGAGTTTAAAATAAATTCTTTTCATATTTTGTATGCCGTTAATGGGACGGTAATATTCTGCCAACATTTTCAAATCTTTAAGGTGCCAATCCTTTCCTAATATTTTAACCTGTCCATGTAAAGAATAAATTTGATGGTAATCTTCTTTCACAAAAATAGTAGTATTTTTTCGCAAGTCTTTTTCAACGCGTCCAAAAACTCGATCAGCTGGCAGAAAACTATGACCACGGACAGGAAAATATAATTCCACTTGTTTTAGCTGCTTGGGCGCGTTATTTAACATCCAATGCATTAAAGTATGTATGATATGCATATTCTTGTTTTGCCCACCACAACCGTCGCAAAATAATCGTAAGGTATCTACATCCGACAAATTGAGTGCACCGAAATGTGCCAGTAATGCAGAACCAACGCAAATAGCACCTCGTCCGGCTTGATCTTCCGTCCAGGTATAAAACACTGGAGTTTTAGATTGCATGTCGACAACACATAGCGTATAGTATCCAATTTGCCTTGAATAAAAGGAGTCTTGAATTGGGGTTCGTGGTAATGGTTGAACTTGTTGCATATCGAAACAAAGGCTTACGGATCTAGGAGGCTCATTTCTGGCTAATTTATAGAAAGTGTTAGCCCTTAACTTGTGAATCCTTTGTTGAGAAATTAGCTGCTGTTTTAAAACCACATTTTTTTCCGTTTTGATTTTATGCTTATTTAATACACATTGAGCACACACATCTGTCGCTGGGGAAGAGAATCCTATGTTAAGAGTATTAAAAATATTCCAAAAATATGTCTTTTTAACTTTCAGTGAACTATCTACTGAATCGTTATAAAGTCTCCATAATTTCGTTATATTGAGTTCTGCTGAAAGATAGCATCTTTGGGATTTTTTTCTATTGTAATGGCTCTCTTTTGCTGGTAGTTTTTTAAGGAATTTTAGTACACTCTCTTTTTTTGGTTTAAACCTAGCTGTAAGCCTATCTCCACCTCGGTTCTCTTTAATAATATTACCATCATGAACAGTTTTTGCAATACTATTCACTCTTCGCTTTGTAATCGACAAAGCTTTCAAAAAGAAGAATTGACATACTCTCTTAGATTGCTTTTTGTGTTTCAGAAAATAGTTGCATGAGAATTTCTTTTTTATTAATGGTGTATACTTGTGGCGCTTGGGCATTATGGGATGAATAAGCCGCGTTAAATACAGATCCTGTTCCATTTTTGTTTTGTTTTTGTAAAATAGACCACGATTGAGAATAATCAAATGCCTATTAAACAGCCCACATTTATAATCACTTGTTTCCTTGTGATTGCAAGGTTTGCAAAAGGACAAAGCCAACGGATCCTTATCAGCATATCTGCGAAAAAACATATATTTTTAGATAAAATAGATAAAAAAAACTTAAAAAAACAATTACTTTTTATGACGATTTTCTTGTCTTTTATTCGTTCTCTGTATAGGACCACGTTTTCTTTTTCCGATGTTTATACTCCCTACTGTTGTTTCTGCCATCGATATTTTAAATATTTTTATTTATATTTAAATTTTAAAATCACTATTCACAATTAACTTAATAAAAGCTGAAGCTATTTTCAACTGTTTTTAAATTCTTAACGTTTTACAGTTATCTTAGAGTTACCATAAAAACATAATTAATTTGTTCAAAAATCTCACGTAGTGATTTATTGCATAAATGTGGAATTGATTCATTTTGGTCTGAACCATTATGTTTGACATTAAATTGCAGTGTAATTATTGAGCTTTGGCATGTTTTATAATAACGATTATGTAGATTTTAATGTGTAGAATAGGAATCATTCAAAAAAACAAAAAACTCAAAAAGTGGAATTGGCGCGTTTTGTTATGAACCTCCTCAATTGTAATTCGAAGATTCTATTTGTAATTCGAAGATTCTATTTGTAATTCGAAGATTCCATTTGTAATTCGAAGATTCCATTTGTAATTCGAATACTCCAATTGTAATTCGAAGATTCCAATTGTAATTCGAATACTCCAGTTGTAATTCGTAAAAGATCAATTGTAATTCGTAAAAGATCAATTGTAATTCGAAAAAGATCAATTGTAATTCGAAAAAGATCAATTGTAATTCGTAAAAGATCAATTGTAATTCGAAAAAGATCAATTGTAATTCGAAAAAGATCAATTGTAATTCGTAAAAGATCAATTGTAATTCGAAGATTCCATTTGTAATTCGTAAAAGATCAATTGTAATTCGTAAAAGATCAATTGTAATTCGAAAAAGATCAATTGTAATTCGAAAAAGATCAATTGTAATTCGTAAAAGATCAATTGTAATTCGTAAAAGATCAATTGTAATTCGTAAAAGATCAATTGTAATTCGAAAAAGATCAATTGTAATTCGTAAAAGATCAATTGTAATTCGAAAAAGATCAATTGTAATTCGTAAAAGATCAATTGTAATTCGAAAAAGATCAATTGTAATTCGTAAAAGATCAATTGTAATTCGTAAAAGATCAATTGTAATTCGAAGATTCCAATTGTAATTCGAAAAACTTCAACTGAATTTACATTGATAATTTACGAATTACAATTGGAATCTTCGAATTACAATTGATCTTTTACGAATTACAATTGATCTTTTACGAATTACAATTGATCTTTTTCGAATTACAATTGATCTTTTACGAATTACAATTGATCTTTTTCGAATTACAATTGATCTCTTACGAATTACAATTGATCTTTTTCGAATTACAATTGATCTTTTACGAATTACAATTGATCTTTTACGAATTACAATTGATCTTTTACGAATTACAATTGATCTTTTTCGAATTACAATTGATCTTTTTCGAATTACAATTGATCTTTTACGAATTACAATTGATCTTTTACGAATTACAAATGGATGCTTCGAATTACAATTGATCTTTTACGAATTACAATTGATCTTTTACGAATTACAATTGATCTTTTTCGAATTACAATTGATCTTTTACGAATTACAATTGATCTTTTTCGAATTACAATTGATCTTTTACGAATTACAATTGATCTTTTACGAATTTCAATTGATCTTTTACGAATTACAATTGATCTTTTACGAATTACAATTGGAATCTTCGAATTACAAATGGAATCTTCGAATTACAATTGGAGTATTCGAATTACAAATGGAATCTTCGAATTACAAATGGAATCTTCGAATTACAAATGGAATCTTCGAATTACAAATAGAATCTTCGAATTACAATTGATCTTTTTCGAATTACATCTGTAAATGGTGTAGACCAATAGCCATGAAATTTTACATGGTCATAGCTAACTTATTTTCGAGAATAAGTTTGGAAGTTGGAGTTTAAACGCTTGCCATTTTTTTTTGTGTGCTAACAGATTTCTTAGAAAATTATATGTGCACTCAAAAAATTAATCAGTCAAGATATTAGTAAAAGGTGTTGTAATTTACTTCAACCAAACTTTAGCAAAAAAAATTGTAAAAAATTAACTTTTACAATTTTTTTTGGTAATTTACTATTGATCAAATATAATTTTTTTTTGGTATTTTTACTATATTTTCTTGCTAGTTTTTTTTTATTTTACGATAATTTTAGCAATAATATTTGTATTTGCCTTAAAGAAATGGTAATACTTTTTATTTTTATACCCTCCAACCCAGGGACGTGCCGTGAGGTTTTCATCAGGGTGTTCATCATTAATATAAAATTAACCTAACAAGGCATAAAAAATATTTCATTCATAAAAATATTTTAAACACAAAACTAACCCAATTCCTTAATTAATTGAATTTTTTTCGCAAAATTAAAAAATTAAAAATTTTTAGAACTTGTTCTGAAATGACTTTCGGTGCACAGTTACAAAAATTAAGCTTATACCCACCCTTATGGTTTAAATAAAATATTTTTAAGAACATGCACATATCCAGCGCTATATCTTGTCGGCCCAACAACAGACATTTTTTTTTACCCTTTTCAAGAAATTTTGGTTTTCAATACACAAAAAAATTCAAAAAACAAAAGATGATAGAAATTTGTTGATTGCAGATTTGGAATTAAGTGATGATGGTCTATAAGGATAACAGTTGAGTTGTTTTAATTTTAAAATACGATTTAGAATCACGACGTTAATTTTTTATAAAATTAAGTCCTATTTTTGACACCAATATAAAAATACGTAATAGTTGAATTAAAAAAAGTACTAAACTTGGGGTTTTGCATTTGCAAACGCGATTTTCGTAACAACGATACACGATAGAAACAATTGGAAGTCAGATTTTAAATCAGAAATTCAAAATAAATATTGTTTATGTATTGCTTTTGCTGGAAAAACTTGTTTTGTAAGATCTACACTAAAATAATTGTGTAATTAACTTTATTAGTTTACTTAAAAAATTAACCAGTAAATTTGTTTTTAAATAAAAATATTTGTATCTTTTAGAATTCCTACATCTGTATTTAAAAAAATTGTTTTAAAACGAATTTTCCGTTACACTTAATGTTGGCGAAAAATAATTTCTTTTGCCACAAATAAATGGTAAAACGCAATGCAGCCTATTTTCTTTAATTGAAAATATTAACAATCGCCGATATATTTTCTTCCTCACATCATCACAATAAAATTAACGTGCATTAAACAAACCATCATGTTTTTCAATATTTACATACAAAGAAAAAACTTAAATATTTTTTTTTTGTTTAAAAACTATAAAAGAAAATATAAAAAGGTGTAAATTTAAGTGATGTCCATATTTACAACCATAGATAAAATCCCTAAGTATTATATGGCTTTCAAATTAAAGCAATAGCTCTTTCCAATAAAAAGATATCACCTCTGAAAGTTACGTGTGCTCAGGGTTGCCAGAATTGTTGGGTACAAAATCGTCAAAAATTTACGATTTTTATAAAAAAATCGTCATCCCATTTGCAGAAATCGTCAAAAAATCGTCAAAATAAAAAAGGTATATTTATCGTTGATTAAAGCGATGTCCGCCCATCTGTTGAAGACGTGATGCAGTCCAAACCAAAAGAGCTAAATCTATGCAGTTTGGCACAAATATATTTTATGGCCATTGGATGGTTTAGTTTGAAAATTGACAAAACCAGACCAGGGAGAACAAATTCCCCCCTGGTAAAACTGAACCTACCTCCGAAATTTCCTCTTTATATTCTTTGTTAACCTACTTAAACATATGAAATATTTTTATGAAAGAAAAGGTAATGCAGTTGGGTCAAGTTAATTAGAAAATGTATTTTTTTCCGTCTGCCCTTTTCGGTGGATAATAATAATGAAATTGCGTAAATATCATAATAAATTAATTTGTTAACATTTATCACGAAAAGAAAGGTGTTCTCTGCCAAAAAACCCCTTTTAATTTTTTTACCTTTTGGAGACAAAAAGAGAATGTAACTCTCACTTGTTCCTTTTGTCCCTTTTTGTACAAAAATATTGGTGGATACTTTTTTTTAACAAACAATAAGCAAAAAATATTCATTGATTACTAAAGTTTCATTAAACAAATTTTAAAAAAGTAGACAAAATTGACATATTTTTGTTATTTTTAAAAATTTCTATCTTTATCTTTAAAAATTTATATTTTGTTTGTTGTAGTTGTTGTAATTTAACACTGTTGAGTGTGCGCAACAAAGTGAAGAACAACCCAACAACATCGTTTGTTCTTTAAATTTTGTCGCACAATCACTAACTGTTGGAAACAATTGCATTAATGCTTACAAAATTTGGCATAACTTTTTTATGAAACGACGGAAAATAAAAAATGATATACCAACTGAAAGTGTACATTTTCTGCTATAAGAACATGACGAATTATATGTGCGGAAATATTTTTGAACCTTTGAAAAAATTATAAAAATATAAAACTGACATATTTGAGGGAAAATGCTAGGTGTTCAGAGAACACCTCCGCAAATTAGACGGAACGTCACTGCTCCAACCACAGTATGGGGGTATACTCACTTTGTCATTCCGTGTGTAACGCATCGAAATATCGGTCTAGGACCCCATAAAGTATATATATTATTGATCAGTGATTCATTCTAAGACATTCTAGCGATGTCCGTCGGTCCGTCCGTCCGTCTGTCTGTCTGTGGAAGACTGAAATTTGGCACTAATATGTCTTATAGTATTTGGCTGGTTAAGTTCGAACTTGGGCAAAATCGGTTCAGGGGGAAAAAAGTTCCCCTCTTAAGAACTAAAAAAACCTCTAAAAAAATCCATTTTTTATCGGGTTTTTGTACTTTTGCTTAGCAAACGAAACATTGTTATGTCAAAAGAAATTCAAAGTCTTGCAGTTGGATCCAGGAAGGTTGTCTCCAACCGACTTTACCCCCCCCCCCCAAAAAAAAAAAGACGCCCTGTTTTTTTTTACGTGTTGGAGGGTATAAAAGATTCGGCACAGCCGAATTTAACACTCTCACTTGTTATACCCTCCACTCTGGTGATAGAGGGTATATATAAGTTTGTCATTCCGTATGTAACACATTGAAATATTGGTTTAGGACCCCATAAAGTATATATATTCATGATCCTTGATCGATTTTAAGTCGATCTAGCGATGTCCGTCTGTCTGTCTGTCTGTCCGTCCGTCTGTCTGTCTGTTGAAATCACGTTTTTGGCAATACTCCGAAACCGATTTAAACGCTTGGGGTACCATAAGTTGCGGAATTTATCCAGGCAAAAACTGATGTATTTTTTTTTTAAATCGGTTAAGTATTTGTGAGGTCTTCGGGTTTAGAAACATATCTACTTGATGTTTGCTATAAATTTCCAACTGACCTTTTAATTTTTATACCCTACACCACACTGTGGTACAGGGTATAATGAGTTTGTGCTGATGTTTGTAACTACCCGAAATATTGGTCCTAGACCCACTTTTAAGTATACCGATCGACTTAGTATCACTTTTTGAGTCGATTTAGCGATGTCCGTCCGTCCGTCCGTCTGTCCGTCCGTCCGTCCGTCTGTCCATGTAAACGGTGTAAACACGATACAGGTCGCAATTCTTAATCAATTGACTTGAAATTTTAAACTTAAGCCTCTTTTGGCTCGAGGACGAAGCCTATTAAAATTGGAAAAAATCGGTTATTTAGACCTAGCCCCCATACAAAGTTCCTCTTTAGTTTTGCCTCAAATGACTCTAATAGCCGCATTTTAATAGGTATCTTTTCGAAATTTGGCAGGTAATCATGTTTTATCCACACAAATCACCATTCTGAATTTTTAAGAAATCGGACCAGTTCTTCTTGTAGCCCCCATACAAACCACCTTCCCGATTTTCATATAAATCTCTCAAATTTCATGAAAATGGAAAATATTTAATTAAAATTCTGTTTGTGTATGTTAAACGCGTACTTTAAAAACCTTATCAAAACTGATTACCATCGGACCATTTTTGGACTTATGTAGGTCCCATGTGGAAATTTCGCCCGATATTCAGTTGAAGCAATTAATTGTCAACAAAAAGAAGCCTATTCCACTCAAATTTTATTAGTGCGAGTTTTTTACACTTATTAAAGATTTGACAAAATATAGATCTAATCAGTCCATGTTTGAACTTGGGACCCATTTTCCGGGAAACTCTGGTGAAGGGTATTATATGGTCGGTCTTGACCGACTATAATTTTCTTACTTGTTTTCTTTGTTTTATTTTAACATTTCAAATTTTCAAATTTTTGAAAATTTTAAATTTAAATGTTTGACGTCTGGGAAATAAATTTCAAATTATTTCAAATAAAATTTTCATTGTTAATTTGTGTGAGGAAGCGACCAGAACAGAAAATTTTAAAAACAATATTATAATTTGAAATTTGGGAAATTGGTTTACAATTTTGCGAGGAGATTGTTCAATCGTTATTGAATCGACTTTTTCTGGTACAGGAGACTGTTTGGAAATAAGGTAAGGATTTTCGCGCTTTGGGATAAAGGGGAAGAAAATCTCAATGATTTTTTTAACATAGATTCCCAGGTAGTTGGAAACGTTTAATACCAATTGAGGATTGTGGGACATTGGATGAGTGAAGGGCCAAGTTCAAGACGTTAGTGGTTGCAAGGACCTAGGTCTACGTGTTAAAATTCAGTACCTCGTGTCAGAATATTCCATCGATGGTCGTTGGGAAAGTGGTTAAGGCATTCAACGAATATTCACTCGATCCAGGAAACATTTTACAACGTTACACCCCCGGGCTACTTACAGTCATCAGTACGGTCCGGTTTCTTTCATCTAATTTGATATCTCGAACGCGGGAAAAGTTTCGTTTATTTTGTTTGGTCGTCGTAAGTGACACTTAAATTTTGGGAAAGTGCCGGAGTACCAAATTATTTGACAATATCTCCTTTTCGGAAGATTTTCTATTCCTGAATTTGTGCTTTCAAGGAAAAATTATATAAACGTCATTATCGGGGTTTTATTTTCAAAGTTATTTTTTTTTTTTTTTGTTTGTGAAGTGTCAAAAATTGTGTTTATTTTAATTTGTTTAAAAATTTTATTTTGTCAGTTTGTTTACATTTATAATTTGAGCGTTTAAAATTTGGAATATTTTTTTTAATTGCATTTCATGTCTTAAATTTAAATTACTCATACGATCTTAAAATGCATTCATACACTCATACATAAACACATACACACTTCCACTAAAATTTCAAGACATAATTGAGTGAAAATTTAAATCAAAGCAGATTATCAAATTCATATCATCAAGAAGACAAAAGGCCTTATGTCAGCGAGAATATTGAATTGGTAAGTTAAATGTTATTTATTATCTTGGTAAATTTTCACTCCACACAAATATCGCATGTTTCGTTTCCGTAACGTTTCACATTTTTTAAAAAAAAAGAAAAATTTTTGAGAATAAAATTTCATCAGTTTGATACTAGAAACAAACTGAAATTGGACCTCTTTTTTTAATTTAATTTAATTTTTATAATTTAATTTAACGTAATGTTCAATCTCTTTGAATAGAAAATCGTTTCATATGTTGTCTATTTTAATAAATCTTAACCTTCTATTGTTGTATAAAGTTCCAATACCAGTTTGTTTCATACATATTCCGGGTAAAAAAAAAAAACGTTAATACATTTTTTTTATGAATAATTTTGTTCTTAAATCACACGCATAATTTTTACAGATGCATAAAATCGCGTAATTTTAATTCTTTATTATTATATTTAATCATTTTTTTTCCGTAATTTCAATTTTTTTTACTTGTTTCAATATTTTAAATTTGTATACCGTTTCAATATCATGTGTTTCAACCAGTGGCCTGGTAAAAACGTTGAATATCATTAGTTTTTCTTAATTACACGAATAAGTTTTTTTAAATTCATTTAAAGAAAATAAATTATTTATAATGTTGCTTTATATAAATAGATTTTACGTTGTTGGTTTTAATTTTAAATAAAATTTTTATATTTGTAAAATGAATTGCTAAATCTTTAACTATTTCCACGAAAGTTTAGGTAATCAATTAGGTAAGGCATTGGGCCATCTACAATCATTTTACTAGATGGCAAGGACAGGGTGGGTTTAGATCATGGGGGGTCAATATCACCTTTCCCCTCTTCCTCTCTTATCTGTACAACTCTTTTCCTCTCTCTATCGGTTTTATTTTTTTTTATATCTTCTTTTGACGTAGGGTTGTTTTGGTGGTTTTCGAATGTTTCGGTGTGTAGCTACCTATTTTTATTTTTATGGTAACTGACTACGATCTACCTAGAGGGAACAAGATCTCCACCCCATTTTTCCCTGAACTTAGCCGGACTTATAGGTAGCACGGTTCCCCAGTAGGTAGGGCCTGGAAAGGTGAGTCGTTACATATTTTAAAAGTTATGAGTGAATTACTAAAAAAACTCTTAGTGGATTTCAACATAACCCTAAATTAACTCATATTTTGTGTGATACATAAGAAAGAAAACGGAAATGAAAAAAAAAACTGAGAAAAAGGAAACAAATCTTTACAAAAAAGGTTTAAAATATGTAAAACAATATCTAAATTTAATTTAAAAAAGTTCTTTAAGAAAAAAGTTCTTTAAGAAATAATAAAAAAAAATATCTTAATAAGTTCTCATTTATAGATGTTTTTTGTGCATATCATGAGTGTGTGTGTTCGTTTTTTTGCTTCGTCATATTAACGGGGTTGCCAGACTTTTTTGGCTTTGTCGCAAAATCGGATGTAAAATATCGCCAAAATTCAATTTTGTTCAGATTTCTTCACAAAAAATATTTTCATTTAAAAAAAATAAATTTTGTTAAATAATAAAAGACAGAAATAAACATTATGGCAAAAATCGCCCAGATCTGGAAAATCTATACATATAAAAGTGTAATGTGACTGACTGACTGGCATACTCATTCATCATCGCCCAGCCATAACCGCTGAAGCTAGAGACCTGAAATTTGGACTGTAGGTTCACCTTCTGCAATATAGATCCACTATGGCTGGAGTTTTGCCAATGTTGATTCTTAGGGGGTAAAAAGGGTAGAAAACTGTACGTTTGGTACTTTTTAAATCTCGTGATATAACGATCATTGAGACTTGAAATTTGGACTGTCTGTTCACCTCACGGAATACAGATCCATTAAGGCTGGATTTTTGTCAGTGTTGATTCTAAGGGGGTAAAAAGGGTAAAAAACTGTACTTTTGGTGCTTTATATATCTCCTGAAATAATGGGGTACTGCGCAATAACTCCCAAATGAAATAACTCCCAAAAAATAAATGAAACAACTCCCAAAAATTTTACATACGATTTGGGACTTATTTCATTATGAAATTAGTCCCAGTGAAGTGGGACTTATTGCACAAATTTTGTTGGGATTTATTTCATTATGAAATAACCTCCAAATGAAAAAAACGCCAACAAAAAACAGATTGGGTGTTATTTCATTTCTTGTTAAGCATTGGGAGTTATTTCATCAATGGTGGGACTTATTTCATTTTAAATGAAAACAATATACACCTCTGTGCAATTGTTTTTTTTTTTTTTTTTTTTTTTGCTTAAAATTTTTTCTGCGTAGCCGGCCTTCGGCCGGGCTTAGGGATTACAAAATCCATGCATTAAGCCCACCCTCTCCGCAAAGTAAAGTTTTTTAGGGTAGCAGGCCTTTACGCTATCAAATTTGCCTCAAAAAGGCATGATAACCCAAATAACTTTGGTTTGCAGAGAGGGTGGGTTTAATGCATGGAGTAGCCGAAGGCCGGCTACGCAGAAAACCTTTATAACAAAAAACAATGGGAACTTAATTCATTTTCTTTGGCACTTATTTCATTGGGAGTTCTTTCATTTTTTTTTGGGAGTTATTATTTTGATTTTAAATAACTCCCAAATATTGGGACATATTTCATTTTTTCTTTGTTCAGAAGAAAAGGCAACTGCATTTGCTAACTATCTGGAAGAAACATTTAAACCACTACCTAGACAAACAAATATGGAAAATACTACCAAGATAAACAAAATAGATGAGCATATTATTGCACCAATTTCAATCAACGAACTTAAAAATGTTATTAAAAATGACTTAAGTGAAAAAAAAGCACCAGGGTACGACCTAGTTACTGGTAAGGTTGTAAAAAATCTCACTGATAAAGCATTAAAAAAACTTCTTTTTATAATAAACGCATGCTTTCGATTAATGTATGTGCCCCTACAATGGAAAGTGGCAGAAATCATAATGATTAATAAGCCAGGTAAACCACCAAACCAAGTAACATCGTATCGTCCCATATCATTACTACCAGTTATCTCAAAAATATTTGAAAAACTTTTTCTAAAAAGGTTACAACCCATTATCAATGAAAGAAACCTTATACCTGAATATCAATTTGGATTCAGAGAAGGTCACTCTACCATTGAGCAAGTACATCGAATAACAGACGTAGCGGAAAAAGCAATTGAAAGTAAGCATGTATGCTCAGCAGTGTTCCTTGACGTGAGTCAAGCATTTGACCGCGTATGGCATCAGGGACTGTTACATAAATTACATAATTTTCTTCCGAGGCAATTCTTTGAAATTCTCAAATCATATTTAACGCAAAGACACTTTCGTGTCAGGCAGGATAACGAATATTCTGAATTAAAAAAAATTGAAGCTGGAGTACCTCAAGGAAGTGTGCTTGGCCCAATTCTTTATCTACTCTACACCAGAGACCTCCCAGTCCCATCTACAGCAACACTAGCAACATTTGCAGATGACACAGCTATTATATCATGTGGGAAAACAGTGCAAAATGTGACATTTAAGCTACAAAGTTCTCTTCATTCAATAGTTTAATGGTTAAAAAAGTGGAGAATGAAACTCAACGAAAATAAGTCAATACACATGTATTTCACTAATAAAAACATAACATACCTACCCATTTACATAAACAATATACCAGTGCCTTTCTCTAACTCCGCCAAATACTTGGGAATGACACTCGATACAAAAATCAAATGGAAGGAGCACGTAAAAAAGAAAAGAATTGAAATGAACCTAAAATTTAACCAAATGTACTGGCTACTTGGACCAAACTCAGAGTTGTCCATTTTCAATAAACTACTTATATACAATCAAATCATCAAACCTATCTGGATGTATGGAATACAGCTCTGGGGCTGTGCTACAAGAAACAACATAGAAAGTATTCAAAAAGTTCAAAATAAGATTCTTCGTAAAATTACAAATGCACCCTGGTATGTTCGAAATGACGACCTGCATAGAGACCTCAAAATAAACTCCATTTTTGAAGAAATAAGGCTACAAGCGCAAAAGCATGCCTTAAAGCTCCAGGATCACTCCAACTTAGACCTCAACAGAATTTTCCGAGCTCCTAACACTATCAGGAGACTTCAAAGGATTCTCCCAATGGATCTGGCTAGATAATCATAATCTAAAATTTAATTTGAAAGTGTAACAGCTGTGTTACGTCTTTCATCCTGTTATATAAGTTAGCAAAATATTACTTAATGGGTTATACTTTACTCAGTTGTAATCAATTTTAATAATAAAAAAAAAAAAAAAAAAAAAATTTTTTCTTTGGGAGTTATTTCATTTTTTAAAGTGTGGAGTTAATTCATTTTTCTTGGAACTTATTTCATTGGGAATTATTTCATTGGGACTTATTTCATTTGGGAGTTATTGCGCAGTACCAAATAATGGTCATAGAAACTTGAAATTTGGACAGTATGTTCACATCCTGGAATATAGATCATGTACGGCTGGATTATTGCCAATGTTGATTCTAAGGGGGTAAAAAGGGTAAAAATCTGTACTTTTGGTACCTTTTATATTTCCTTAAAAAATTGTCACATAGATTTGAAATTTGGACTGTATGTTCACCTCCCGGAATATAGATCCCATAAGGCAGGGTTTTTGCCAATGATGATTCTAATTGGGTAAAAAGGGTAAAAATATGTACTTTTGTTACATTGTATACTTCCTTAAATAATGGTACTAGAAAATGAAAATTTGCAATGTCGGTTCACCTTCCGGAAAAAAGATTCACTAAGGCTCGGGTTTTGCCAATGTTGATTCTACTGAGGTAAAATGGGTAAAAAAGTACTTTTGGTACTTTTTTTTATTTACTGAAATTTTATTCAAACTTGAAATTTAGAATGTAGGATCCTTTAGTGAAATAAAACATTCTGGAACAAGTACTTTCTAAAAATTCTGTACCGTTTTCAAAAAGTACCTTTTATAAAAAGTACCTTTTATAAAAGGTTCCTTTATAAAAAGTACCTTTTATAAAAAGTACCTTTTATAAAAAGTACCTTTTATAAAAAGTACCTTTTATAAAAAGTACCTTTTATAAAAAGTACCTTTTATAAAAAGTACCTTTTATAAAAAGTACCTTTTATAAAAAGTACCTTTTATAAAAAGTACCTTTTATAAAAAGTACCTTTTATTAAAAGTACCTTTTATAAAAAGTACCTTGTATAAAAAGTACATTTTATAAAAAGTACCTTTTGTAAAAAGTACCTTTTACAAAAAGTACCTTTTACAAAAAGTACCTTTTACAAAAAGTACCTTTTATAAAAAGTACCTTTTACAAAAAGTACCTTTTATAAAAAGTACCTTTTATAAAAAGTACCTTCTATAAAAAGTACCTTCTATAAAAAGTACCTTTAATAAAAAGTACCTTTTATTAAAGGTACTGAAAGTACACTTTTTGGTACTTTTTTATTTCCTGAGGTATAAATAAAACAAACTTTTTTGTTTTTTAAATCATCACATTGGTGGAGGGTATTTAAAGATTCGGCACAGCCGAATATAGCTTTCTTACTTGTTTTTTTATACATTTAAGAAAAAAAAATTGTTTACAATGTTCAAGTGTGACAAAAAAAAAACAGTACCAGATTCTGCTGCAGTTGAAAGTCCAGATGCCGAGAAGAAGACAAAATATGATGCTGCCAACTCCATAGCAAAGTAGGCATCCATCAACTGGAATAATGGTTGAAGATGCTATTAGTAACTTTAAAGAACGTGGTGCTCAAAAATAGGCTACACAGTGCTATTTATTTTTACCATATTTTTTGCTAATTTTACCATTTTTTTTTTTGCTAATTTTATGTGAAACATTTTTAAAATTTGGCAATTAAATTGTTAATAAAAAGTTGCTGATTATGATTTTTTTTTATTTCAACACATACTTAAATATCTAATCTTTAATATCCAAAAGTTTTTTTTTTATATTTCGAAAAAAAATTTCTTAATATTTTACAGTTTTACGTGAAAATGTAAGAAATTTCTTGTGTAGACTGCTATGCAATTACCATTTGTTCTACTTAAGCTAAAAAAATGATGCAAAAAATAAAAAAGTGAAGTGTTTTTCTTTAAAATTTTTGTTTAAAGTGTTTAAGTGAAAAAAACAAATCATTTTGGATTTTGATGTTGTTGGAAGTACAGTTACTGCAACTACAGCTGCTGAGAAGAAGGCAAAAGAAGATGCTGCCACCATCAAGGCGAAGAAACCACCCAACCACTGATAACACTATGCAACAAATTTTGGGTCATCGCATTGAGCCTCAATGTCTTCAACGCCATATGAAAGTAGACAATCCAATGGACAAAATCACCAAAGGGTTTTGCAAAGTCAGTTCGGATTTCTTTTTTATAGCCCACTGAAGTTTTTATTTTTTTATCAAAGGCGTTTGGAAAACGTCAAAAATACTATAATTAGAACACATCTGAGCTTCAAAATATGATTTGATGTCTTCAGTGAAATTTTATGGCGGTTCTTTTCTTAGAACATTTTAACCCTATAACTGTCATTTTAAGGGGTCATTTTAGTCCTTTTTTAAAAACTGAACACAGAAGTCTAATAAAGCGTCCATTTAGAGGGTTAAAATGTTCTACAAATATTTTCCTCATAAAATTTCACTAGGGGTTGTCGAATGTTCAAAGTTTGTGCGACATGTGCAAAGTGCTTAAAAAGGGTCAAGTATAAATAATCAATGTTTGTTATTTATTTTTACCAAAGCAGTGTTAAAAAATATCGACAAAAAACAGTGCAAATATACTTTTGAGCTAAAAATTATGTTCTGATGTGTTTTATAAAATTTTATGATGATTCTTTTCTTTGACCAAATTAACTCTCTAGCTCCCGTTTTAAAGGGTCATTTTTGTCCTTTTTTAAAAGAAATACAAAAAAGTCTATAAAAAAGGCAGTTAAAGGGTTAACATGTTTTACAAATATTTTCTGCATTAAATTTTACTAGGGCACGTCTAAGACAGAAAGTTCGTCCAGCATATAGAAAATGCTTAAAAATTTTAAAGTATTAATTTTTTTTTTTATATTTTTTTTTTGGGCCGAAATAAAAAAAACAAGTAACAAAGTTAAATTCGACTTTGTATTAATACCCTCCAGGATGTAAAAAAGTTTATTTGCAAAAAAAAAAAAATAAAAAATCCGCGAAAAAAATTTTTTGGTAAAAAAAAAAATCGACGCAAATTTTTTTTTTTTTTAATATGTTTGGACTTATAAATAAAATAAAAACAAAATTTGATTTTTTTAAATCCAAAACTTTTTTGACTTTTTTGTCAAATAGGACCCTTTTTTTGACTAAAAAGAAAGCTTAGGTCTTTTCCTCATCTAATTCTTCTTCGTCCTCAAATATATTTTTGCTCTGCAAACAAATTTCCGCTAGAACGGCATCACGCGACTTTTTCCCAAGATATCTGAAATGGTGATCACGGCCAAAGTATTAAACAGATAGTATAACAAAGACTTAGCATATTTACTAGTTGTTGCCCTAAGCAGTTTGGAATTGCATTTGAGCAAAATCGGTTCAGCGGTTCAAAAGTTATGTACGAAAATGTAAGAACACCTCGAAAATTGTAATACATTCAACATAACCTAAAAACACAAAATGCTTTGATTCGGCGGCTGGTTGACAGAATTGACAGAATCGATCACCGAATGGTATTTAAACAAGTACAAACATTTAAAAAAAAAAAAATAATTTTCGTCGAATTTTTTTTTTACCAAAAATTTTTTCGCGGATTTTTTTTATTTTTTATTTTTTTGCAAATAAACTTTTTTACATCGTGGAGGGTATTAGTACATTCGACAAAGTCGAATTTAACTTGGTGACTTGTTTTTTTTTTTTATTTCGGCCCAAAAAAATATAAAAAATTTTTTTTTTTAATATTTTAAAATTTTTAAGCATTTTCTATATGCTGGACGAACTTTCTGTCTTAGACGTGTCCTAGTAAAATTTGATGCAGAAAATATTTGTAAAACATTTTAACCCTTTAACTGCCTTTTTTATAGACTTTTTTGTATTTCTTTTAAAAAAGGACAAAAATGACCCTTTAAAACGGGAGCTAGAGGGTTAATTTGGTCAAAGAAAAGAATCATCATAAAATTTTATAAAACACATCAGAACATCATTTTTAGCTCAAAAGTATATTTGCACTGTTTTTTGTCGATATTTTTTAACACTGCTTTGGTAAAAATAAATAACAAACATTGATTATTTATACTTGACCCTTTTTAAGCACTTTGCGCATGTCGCACAGACTTTGAACATTCGACAACCCCTAGTGAAATTTTATGAGGAAAATATTTGTAGAACATTTTGACCCCCTAAATGGACGCTTTATTAGACTTCTGTGTTCAGTTTTTAAAAAAGGACTAAAATGACCCCTTAAAATGGCAGTTATAGGGTTAAAATGTTCTAAGAAAAGAACCGCCATAAAATTTCACTGAAGACATCAAATCATATTTTGAAGCTCAGATGTGTTCTTATTACAGTATTTTTGACGTTTTCCAAACGCCTTTGATAAAAAAATAAAAACTTCAGTGGGCTATAAAAAAGAAATCCGAACTGACTTTGCAAAACCCTTTGGTGATTTTGTCCATTTGATGGTCTACTTTCATATGGCGTTGAAGCCATTGAGGCTCATTTTTCTTGTTGCACAGTGTAATTAGAGCCTGAGCTCAACTGTCTTTACAGAAAAACAAAAATTTGAAAATAACGACTTTAAGTAGGCCAAAGTGGCAATATAGTATCTTTGGAAAATGGCAACACCTAACATTTGTGTCTACAAAATATAGACCATGTTCTGGCAAGGTTGCAAAATAAGTACTTAGATCAGAGTTGATGAAGGAGAGGAGGACGAATGATGATTACTAAAAAATTGAATTTATTCACCATAATGTAATTTCACCTTCTTCTGTACGAAAAAACAACAGCAACAACCACACAGGAATTGAAAAACCATGATTTAGTTGATACTTGCTTAACATCCAACTTAGCGTATCGGTCTAGAGTGATCGTACCTAAGAGGCAGTTAATAGCAAAAACATTACAGATCATGGGTTCAATCCCTGGCGGCTGCGATCTGTTAATAATTTTCACATATAGAATAAAATTGACTATTAACTGAATAAATTTGACATTAAAAGTTTTTCTGATGATTATAATAACTGGATTATATCAAACTAGTAAAAAACGAACCAGGATGTCTTAAATTTTTAGAAAAAATAAAATTTTTCTTTCACACCTTTCTCAATTCAAACCATATATAACTGAAGTAATGGTTGATGCTGCTATTACTACATTTAAAGAACGTGGTGCTCAGACATAGGCTAAAAATTTGTATTCACCAAAATTGAAATCAACTACTATGTACTACAGTGGTATGATTTTCATGAAAGAGTAAGATTTTTTATAGCTTAATTTTAGGCATGTAATATATATAGGATTATTATTCAAAAGCGACAAAAAACTTTACATATTGCTAAATTTATAAGCTTAAGATTAAATAAATTCTTATATTTGTTTATAAATTTAGCAAAATGTAGAGTTTTTTGTCGCTTTTTAATAACAATCATATATTTACTACATGTCTAAAATTATGTTATAAAAAAACACTGCTTTTTCATAAAAATCATACGACTCAGTGGTAAACATAGCTTAATCAGAGAAACAAAAAATTTAAAAAATAAAACTGTTTTTTTTTACCAAATTACATTTTGTTTTTTATCTATTTCAATTTTACCATTTTTTTTTTGGTAGTTTTACCATATTTTTTGATAACTGGTATTCTTGTAATTTAACCATTTTTTTCCTAATTTTTTGATTAGCAAAATGGTTTCGCTAATAGTACTAAAATTTTTGCAACGTCCAAAACTACATTTTTTTTTTCTAATTTTAACCATTTTTTTTTTTTGTTAGTTTTACAATATTTTTTTTTTGAGTGTACCGTCTAAAAAAATGGTAAAAATGCTAAAAATTTTGTAGCCTATTTTTGAGCACCACGTTCTTTAAAGGTGGTAATAGCAGCATCAATAATTATTTCAGTCGTTGGATGGCTACTTAGCATCTTTTGCCTTCTTCTCGGCAGCTGGACTTTCAACAACAGCAGAATCTGCAATGATATTTTTTTTTGCTCTAGCTCACTTTAAACATTTTTTTTATACCCTCCAACCACAGTATGGGGGTATTCTCACTTTGTCATTCCGTGTGTAACGCATCGAAATATCAGTCTAGGATCCCATAAAGTATATATTTTACTGATCAGTGATCGATTCTAAGAAATTCTAGCGATGTCCGTCCGTCCGTCTGTCCGTCTGTAGAGGACACGATACAGTCTAAAATAAAAGAGCTGGACTTCCGAAGTTTGGCAGGAATATGTCTTATATTCCTAGGCAGGTTAAGTTCGGAAATGGCAAAAATCGGACCAAGGGGAAAAAAGTTCCCCCCTTGGAGAACTAAACTAACCTAAGTAAAACCGAATTTTTTGCAGGGTTTTTTGTACTTTTGCTAAGCAAATGCAACATTCTTTTCTCAGAACAAGTTCAAAATCGCAAGGGGAAGGTGCACCCTAACGTCTCCCACCAACCCCTCCCCCCTCAAAAAAAAAGAAAAGACGCCCCTAGATTTTTTTATATTGTTTTTTTACATGTTGGAGGGTATAAAAGATTCGGCACAGCCGAATGTAACACTCTCACTTGTTTTTCTTAAAACTAAGAAAAAATAAAAAGTATAAAAATTATTACCATTTCTTTGACGAAAATATTAATATTTTTGCTAAAATTACAATAAAAACAATAAAAAAAACTAGAAAAAAAAATATTGTAAAAATACCAAAAAAAATTGTATTTTACCAATAGTAAATTACCAAAAAGTTCTGTGAAAATTCAAGTTTATATTTTTTTTGCTAAAGTTTAGTTGACGTAAATTACAACACCTCTTACTAATATTTTGACTAAGGTATTTTTTTGAGAGTACAGTTTTATGATTGATAAAACAATTTTCTTTATCGGAGGAGCTTTAATTTACAGATGAAGTGAAACTGCATTTTTGGTAATTGAAATTCGTTTTCTCTCCGTCATAAAAACTGTCGGTTTAAAATATTTCTATCCTAATCGTTTACATTTAAAAAAGTTCTTCAAACTACTTTTTAAAGAAAATTCATATACTTTAATATCACTCACAATTTAAGAAATCTTTTCATAATAATATTACCATAAACATACATATGAACCTCATATGAACATATTTTTTACATCAAACATAAATTTTTTGTCCATTTTCAGTTTTACACAAAGAAAGGAACATAAATTAACACCACAACAATAGAAAAACTCGCATTGTATGCTTGCGCATTGGGGTGTCCCGAATTAGGTAGTATCGGGTTTTTTTTTAAGTTTGATTAAACACAAGATTTTGAATTTTAAAACCAATTTGTAAAATTTACAAATTGTTTTTGAGTGTAGGGGGGATATAGTAGTTTTTTTAACTTAAAAGTTGGGCATGTCACAAAAAACTTTGGGAACCATTTCTCTAAGACAAAGACTCGGGACACGTTAGTGAAAATCTCAAAATACTTTAAAGACGTTAGAGACTTTAGAAAACATTCCTTGCGCATGCCTAAGACGATTTAAAAATCAAGAAAGTCACTAACAGTGTTCGAAACTTTAGGTTAAAGACGGTTCGGACGAGGTGTTGGTTCGTTAATCTTTCACGAATTATAATAGACCTTTTTCGAATTTCAATTGGAATTTAGGAAACACAATATAATACATTATATTCCAAATAAGTTGGATTTAATACACCAAAAACGGGACACTTTTATGTTAAAAACAACAAAATATGTTTCTTAAAAGGATTACAAACAAAAGTCTAAATTAAAATCTAGTTGACATATGATGTACAGAAGAATTTTTTTTCCTTTGTCGTGTTGCAAAGTGGACCACTATATGTACAAAGTGCAGATATTTTATTTTTTCGTTTGTTTGTCGGGGGATAAACTATTATGCATACTCGTATGCATATGCAAGTAAGGACGAAATATATTTAGTTTTTTTTTTTATATGGTCATAAAACAAAAGGTCAGTGGCATAACTAAAATGAAAAGTCACAAATATTAAAGAAGGGAGAGTTGGAGACTGTGTGTGCTGAAATAATAATACAGGACAAAAACCAAAAAAAAAAACACAAACAGAAAACATGTTGGTTGGTAATGTGCATGGTAGAATATTACATGTCAAATATAAGAATGTAATAATTTCTAAACTAGATGACAAATATGAAAAAAAGAAAGAAAAAAACTGCTAACATGTAACAATATTGTGTTGCATGTATATAATTGTATGTTTGAACATATCAAAGTGGGTGGTGTGATAAATATTTTAGAAGAAAATTTAATTTTTTCGGCCCGAAAAATTGTAATTCACATAACTCTGTAAATAGTTCAGATACGACAAAAAAATTGTCCTCGACTATTACAAGAAAAGTTTCCCAACCGCACTCATAAGGGAAGTATTTTAACTAGAGATAAGCGCGTGACACGAATTGTTCGTGATTAACGCGTGGTCCTGAGTGAAATTAATTTTTACCCACGTGATAGTGAGTGCGTGGAATTAGAAAAAAAAAATCCTGCTCGTGAGTTTACGTGATTGTTTTGTGCTGTCTGAAACAAAAAACAAGTAAGAAAATAATCTTCGTACTAAATGTTGAGGGCAATTAATACCAAATTGTGATTTAAATAAATGTTTATGATTGTTTTTAGGAATTTGAATACTTTTTGTGAAAGAACGAAAAAAATAAAATAAAAATTTGTTTATTTCAATTTCGTGAGTCTTCGTGAGTCTTCGTGAGCGTGATTATTTCGTGAGCCTGAGCAAAATTTTAGCTACTCACGTGAGCGTGCGTGAACGTAAGCAGACAAAAAAATTCCTGCGTGAGCAATATTTTAATTTCGTGAGCGTGCGTGAGTAAAAATTCACTCACGCGTCCATCTTTAATCTCAACCCTTATGAACCGATTTACCTGAAACTTAAAATATATATAAAAGAGACGGTTTTAAGGTTGGGGTGTCTCGGCTTATCGGCTATATCAGTGTTTTAAAATTTGGTTGTCCCCCTATGAAACAAAATTTCGGTAATTCGGAATTATTAATTCATGAACTAACAGAAATATCGTCTAGGCTCTTGAGCAAATATACGTGTCGACTTAAATTTAATAAGGATACTTTCGTAGTCATATGGATATCGTTGGTATATATCTTCACATAAATTCCCCCCAAAATTTACACATTTTCATGAAAAAATATTTAACAATGCCGAATTTTTGCAAGGTTATGTAACAGTTGGATGGGCATTACAAAAACCTATGTAAACATCATAAAGTTTTTTGAACCCTTAAATCCCCGATATGGCCGATAAGCCGAAACAATCGACCTTAGATGTATTATCTTTTACAGTCAAACTCGTTCATAACGAATCCTCGTTTGTAACGAACTAATTCCCGACGTCTTGGCAACAGTTTTTACACAAAATACTACTTTTATAACGAACTCGGTTATAGCGAATCCTCGGTTAAAACGAACTACTTTTATGATCCCACGAATACAATTTCATGTGTATTTAATTCTTTATAACGAACTCCTTTAAAAATTTTTAAATGTGCAGCAATCATGTTTACCAAAGTCACAAAAAGTTTCGAAATTTTTGGTTTTTATTATAATTTGGAAAAAACTCATTTAAATTTTTAATGTTTTCTTCCCAAAAAGTAGTTTATTTACAAAAAAAAAATGAAAAAAAATAACTTTTTTTGGTAATAAAATTTGGTTGATATCAAATATACCCCGCTTATAGGGAACATCGCCTAAAACGAACTATTCCTAAGCAGTGTCTTTACTCCTTAAGGGATTTTTTGTGATTTTTTAACTAGTTTTTATTATATATTTTACTAAAATTGTTCAAAAGCTCTTTTAAAATTACTTAATTTAGTATTTTTTTCTTTGGGTATAGAAAGCTCTACATCAGGGACTAGAGTTGTTTATTCTTTCTACATACAATTGAAATATTAAATAAAAAAATAACGATTTCTAAAGGTATAACCCCCTTTAAGGACTTTTTTTAAGTTCAGTGCTAGATTTTTTTTTTACGCGCATTTGTAGTTGGTGATACAACTTTTCTGATGACAGTAGAATAAACAAGCTTTAATATGACATCAAATTTATAACAATCATCCAACGCGTTCAATAGTTATGATCAAGGCAAGGAAGTTAATGCACTAAAAATCGCGTTTTTAGCGCTAAAAATATGTATCAAAAATTTGAAAATATGCAGTAAAAACTAAAAAAATATGCATTAAAAATTGATTTATTTTAATATTTATTCATAAAAAATCGTAACACAGAAAATTCAGTGTAGCATTAGGCTGGCATTTTTCTGTATACATATCTAAATTTTTTCTTTCCGATTTTCAAAGTCCTGGCATTTTTTTATTCTATTAGGCCTAAATCTTATGTGGTACCAATTTGAGGCCAATCGGATTAAATTAAATTTTTGGAAAATTAAAAAATAAAAAATAAATAAATATATCGTTCGACACATCATAATTACACATCATTAATTTTGATGTGCTGAGCACGAATATCAAAAAAAAAATAAAATCGGTCCAACAGTTTTCAAGATATCGCTATTTGAAATTTGCAAAAAATGGCGGTTTATTCCTACGTTCAAGAAATTTTTCAAAAAAAGTCTCAAAATTTCATTCCGCTGACCCTTTTGTAGAGCTTGAGACAATCTTTCATTTAAAACTAATTTGAGCCAAATTCCATCATTTTAACCGGTGGCGCCCTTCGATAAAAGTTGTGGACTTTTGGAAAATTTCCACCAATATTTTGGATTTTGAAAATGAAAAAATAAAAAATATATATCTTGCGATACATTATTTTTATTAATTTTAGCATGCTGAATACGAATATAAGAAATTTATAAAATCGGTCGAACGGTTTTCGAGATATCGCCATTTAGAATTTGTAAAAAAATTGCAAAATGGGCGGTTTTTTCCTACGTTTAAGAATTTTTTTTAAAAATAACACAAAAAATTTCTTTATTTTAACTTTTTCATAGAGCTTGATACAATCTTTCATTTAAGCTTAATTTGAGCCAATTCCGATAATTTTAACCCGTGGCAACCTTCCATCAAAGTTTAGGGTATTTGGTAAAAAATTTCTAATAAGCCAAAACTTTGATCGATGGGCGCCAGGGCTTAAAATCATCGGATTTGGCTCAAATTAGCTTTAAATGAAAGACTGTCTCAAGCTCTACAAAAGGGTCTGCGTAATGAAATTTTGAGATTTTTTTTTTTTTAATTTTTAAACGTAGGAAAAAACCGCAATTTTTTTCAAATTTGAAATTGCAATATCTCGGAAACCGATCGAGCGATTTTAAGTTTTTTTTTTTTTTATATTCGTGCTCAGCGCATCGAAATTAACAAATATTATGTGTCGAAAGATAAATATTTTTTTAATTTTATTTTTAAAAATTTTTCAAAAATCCAAAACTTTGACCGCTGGGCGCCACGGGTTAATTTAATCCGATTGACCTCAAATTTGTACCACATAAGTTTTAGACCTAGGACAATAGAAATTTGCCTGGACACTTCGGAAAATCAAAAGTTGACAAAAATTTTACAGTCTAGTGTTGCATATTTTCTCTTTTTTTGAATTTTGAAATCGTCGGGGTCGGGAAAGTTGCCTTTTAGGGTCGATATTAACACACAATAATATTGGACCTGTAGGACAATGGGTTTTGAACAAAGTGAAAAAAAAAAATTTAACTTTTTTGTTGCTTAAAATATTAGTTTGAAAACGCTTGCCCCACACGCAGAGAAAAAACATGGTTGCGACATGATCACCGCAACTATACTATGATCTCTAAACCCAGTTATGATTGCAGCAATCAAGTTATTATACCCTCCACTCTGGTGATAGAGGGTATATATAAGTTTGTCATTCCGTATGTAACACATTGAAATATTGGTTTAGGACCCCATAAAGTATATATATTCATGATCCTTGATCGATTTTAAGTTGATCTAGCGATGTCCGTCTGTCTGTCTGTCCGTCCGTCTGTCTGTCTGTTGAAATCACGTTTTTGGCAATACTACGAAACCGATTTAAACGCTTGGGGTACCAAAAGTTGCGTAATTTTCCCAGGCAAAAACTGATGTATTTTTTTTTTAAATCGGTTAAGTATTTTAAAAGTTATGAGCGAATTACTAAAAAACACATATTTTTTTTCAACATAACCCTAAATTAACTCATATATTGCGTGATACATAAGAAAGAAAACGGAAATGAAAAAAAAAACTGAGAAAAAGGAAAAAAATCTTTACAAAAAACCTTTAAAATATGTAAAACAAAATCTAAATTTAATTAAAAAAAAGTTCGTTAAGTAATAATAAAAAAATTAATAGTTATTTTTATATAGCATGTGTGTGTGTGTGTCCATTTTTTGCTTCGTCATATTAACGGGGTTGCCAGACTTTTTTTTGGCTTTGTCGCCAAATCGGATGTAAAATATCGCCAAAATTCAATTTTGTTCAGATTTCTTAAAAAAAAAAAATATTTTCATTTAAAAAAATAAATTTTGTTAAATAATAAAAGACAGAAATAAACTTTATGGCAAAAATCGCCCAAATCCGGAAAATTTATATATGGGGGTTTTCGTGTCAACTGACACAACTTTTGAAACCGATGTCTTCCGATCGGGATGAAATTTGCACCAAGGTTAGTCCTATTGGATAGTAGTTCAGACACAATTTTTCAGCGAGATCGGTCAAGGACTCTCTGAGTTAGAGGGGGTCGAAATTTGACATTTTGGCCAAAGAGGTGTTTATTCTCATCCATGTAACTTCTTACCTATTGTTTTTAGCAAAATGTGTCCCAAAGAGTTTAGATAGCTATTTCTTCAGTCTTTCGAAAAAAAAAATATAAAAAAAATAAAAAAAAAATTTTTGATTTTTTTTTCTTAAAAATCTAAAACTTTTTTGACTTTTTCCTCAAATTGGGCCCTTTTTTTTTTTTTTTTTTTTGATTCAAAAGAAAGCTTAGGTCTTTTCCTTTAAGAGCTATGGGGTCGCTTAGTGGGATGCGAGTGGGATATCTATGAAAAAATTATTTTTTTAACTTTGGAACACAAAAAACGGTTCTTCAATTTGCACTATTAGGCGTGGGATAGCTAACCAGTTTTCGATTTCGATCCGCGACACCCTCTAATTTTTATAGGTTCAAAAAAGAAAGCACGAGCCAAAAAATGAGGGCGGTGGGGTTGGGCCATATGGCTCCTCATCGGGGTCAAAATTGGGCGTAAAGAGGTTACAATCCTCAAAAAGCCCCACAACTGCCCTAGAACTGCCCACGGAGGGGTGCAATGTGAGACCGACCTCTATTAATTTTCTGCCCCCAACATTTTTCTTGAATTCACCTAACCTCTATTTCCACTTCCTAAGGGGGCTCCCATACAAAATGACATTTTTATAAAATTTGCTCCTACCGCTCTAACTGTCCATAGGGTGCCCCTAGAGAAGTAAAATATATGACCGACCCCCAATATTTTTTCATCTCCAACATTTTCTCAGAATATACCTACCCTTTATTTTCAACTCTTTAGGGGGTCCCCATAAATTTTTTTTTATTTTTTTATTAGTTTTTAAAAATACATGTTTTTATAACGTATGGGAGCCCCTTAAGGAGTGGAGATAGGGTGTTATTATGTTCGGACAAAATGTTGGTAACTAAAAAATAATGGGGGTTGGTCATAATTTTTGCCTCTCTAGGAGGCACGGTAGGGGCGGTAGGAGCTGGTTTAATAAAACAAATTTATAAAAAATAAAAGAAATGTATGGGGACCACCTTAAGGGTTAAAGATACATTGTAGGTGTGTTCGCAAAAAATGTTGGAATTAATAAAATAATGGAGGTCGGTCATACATTTGGCTCCACTTGGGGCACTTTAGGGTAAGTTAGAATGGTAGGATCAAATTTTTTAAAAATGTTTTGTATGGGAGCCCCCATAGGAAGTGGAAATAGGGGTAAGGTATGTTCAAGAAAAATGTTGGGAGCAGAAAATTATTGGAGGTTCGTCTCACATTGCACCCCTCCAGGGGCGTTTCTAGGGCAGTTTTGGGGCTTTCTGAGGATTTAACCTCTTTACGCCCAACTTTGACCCCGATGAGGGGCCATATGGCCCCACCCCACCGCCCTTATTTTTTGGCTCGTGCTTTCTTTTTCGAACCTATAAAAATTAGAGGGTATCGCGGATCGAAATCGAAAACTGGTTAGCTATCCCACGCCTAATAGTGCAAATTGAAGAACCGTTTTTTGTGTTCCAAAGTTAAAAAAATAATTTTTTCATAGATATCCCACTCGCATCCCACTAAGCGACCCCATAGCTCTTAAAGGAAAAGACCTAAGCTTTCTTTTGAATCAAAAAAAAAAAAGGGCCCAATTTGAGGAAAAAGTCAAAAAATTTTAGATTTTTAAGAAAAAAAATCAAAAATTTTTTTTTTGTTTTTTTTATAATTTTTTTTCGAAAGACTGAAGAAATAGCTATCTAAACTCTTTGGGACACATTTTTCTAAAAACAATAGGTAAGAAGTTACATGGATGTGAATAAACACCTCTTTGGCCAAAATGTCAAATTTCGACCCCCTCTAACTCAGAGAGTCCTTGACCGATCTCGCTGAAAAATTGTGTCTGAACTACTATCCAATAGGACTAACCTTGGTGCAAATTTCATCCCGATCGGAAGACATCGGTTTCAAAAGTTGTGTCAGTTGATACGAAAACCCCCATATATAAAAGAGTAATATGACTGACTGACATACTCACTCATCATCGCCCAGCCCAAACCGCTGAAGTTAGAGACTTGAAATTTGGACTGCAGTTTAACCTTCCGGAATAAAGATCCACTAAGGCTGGATTTTTGCCAATGTTGATTCTAAGGGGGTAAAAAGGGTAAAAAACTGTACTTTTGGTACTTTTTATATCTCCCGATATAATGGTCATAGAGACTTGAAATTTGGACTGTATGTTACCCTTCCGCAATATAGATCCACTATGGCTGGAGTTTAGCCAATGGTAAGGGGGTAAAAGTGGTAAAAAACTGTACTTTTTGGTACTTTTTAAATCTTCTGATATAATGATCATAGAGACTTGAAATTTGGACTATATGTTAACCTCCCGGAATATAGATCCATTAAGGCTGGATTTTTGCCAGTGTTAATTCTAAGGGGTCAAAAGGGTAAAAAACTGTACTTTTGGTGCTTTTTATATCTCCTGAAATAATGGTCATAGAAACTTGAAATTTGGACAGTATGTTCACATCCTAGAATATAGATCCAGTACGGATGGATTATTGCCAATGTTGATTCTAAGAGGGGAAAAAGGGGAAAAAATCTGTACTTTTGGCACCTTTTATATTTCCTTAAAAAATTGTCACATAGACTTGAAATTTGGACTGTATGTTCACCTCCCGGAATATAGATCCCCTAAGGCTGGGTTTTTGCCAATGATTTTTCGAATAGGGTAAAAAGGGTAAAAATATGTACTTTTGTTACATTTTATATTTCCTTAAATAATGGTACACTCAAAAAAAAAAGTTTGTAAATTTACAAGTAAAAGGTCTTGTAATTCTATTTTACTAATATTTTTGTCTTTTTACAAAAATTGTTGTATATTTAATAAAACGAAAACTACAGTTTGCTTTGTAATTTTACTATTATATGTTGGTAAATTTATTTTACAAATTTTTTAGGTAAATTTACAAAAAAGTGAATTATTTTACAAATTAAAAAAATATTACAAGGTGTTTAGTTTTTTTACACAAGAAAACTGTAATTGTACAACATAATTTTACTTGATGTTATTTAGTCTTTTTACCAAAAAAATGTTTTATTACAAACATTTTTTTTTTAAGATCGTTTACAAGGTTTTCAGTTTGAAATGTATGTATTGAAAAGTACAAAATTTCAATATAATTTTACAAAACTTATTTTATTACTAGAATTAATGTTGTTTTACAAAAAAAAAAATAATTATTCAACAATAGGACACGCAAAAATTTTCAGAAAGTTCAAAAAGTTCAGATTTTTTTTTGCGTTTTGGAATAAAAAATTTAGTTAAAAATAATTTTTTATAAATAATTTTTACACCATTTTTTTGGTAATTTGCGTTAAGTAAAATACCACAATTTTTATGTGTTTCTACTATATAATTGTTCTAGTTTTTTTTTTTGTATTTTTACCATTTTTTTTGGTGAAATTTGGTACCTAAAATGTCAATAGAAAGCTGCCAATTATGAAAAATCAAATTTTTCTTATTTTAACTGGTACTTAAACATCCAATCTACAATATCCAAAATTTTTTTTCCGATTTTTTAAAAATACTTGTGAAAATAATTAAAAATTCAAAAAAAAAAAATTATTTTTTGACTAATTTTTCCTGAAAATATAAGAAATTTCTTGTGTAGCCTCCATCGCAATTCTCATATGTTCTACTTAAGAAAAACGAAATGTCGAAAAAAAATAAAAAAGTGCAGTGTTATACATTAAAAAGTTTGTTAAAAGTGCTCAAGTGAAAAAAAATCTTTTCAGGTTGTTGAAGTGCTACTCCAGCTGCCGAAGAAGGAAAAATAAGATGCACCAATGGAAAAAACCTTTAAATTTACAAAACCAATATGTAAATAAACCAATTTTTTTGTAAATTCACAAAACAAATATGAAAATTTAAAAAACAAAATTGTATACTTACGAAAAAAGTTGTAATTTTACAAAAATGAAATAGAAAATACAAAAACAATATTGTAAATTTACAAATTTTATGGTTAAACTACTGTTTTTACGGCAAAAAAATAAGGAAAAATGGTACATATACAATAAAAATTGTAAATTTACCACTTTTTATTGTAAATATACAAGTTTTTTGCATAAAAAATAGTAGTTTAATTAAATAATTTGTTAATCTACAATTTATTTTTTTTCATTTTCTATTTTTCGTTGTAAAATAACAACCTTTTTCTGTAAGTTTACAATTTTGTTTTGTAAATTTACCAAATTTTTTGCAAATTTACAAAAAAAATGTTAACCTCGAAGATGATATTTTACAAAAAAAATTGTAAATTTACATTTTCTTTTGTTAAATCAATTTACAAATTATCCCCGTAACTTTACGGGGATTCTTGCTAGTACATATTTTACAAAACCTGCCCCGTAAAATCACGGGGATTTTATGTCATTTTACAAACTTTTTTTTTTGAGTGTACTAGAAAATGGAAATTTGCAATGTCGGTTCACCTTCCGGAAAAAAGATTCACTAAGGCTCGGGTTTTGCCAATGTTGATTCTACTTAGGTAAAATGGGTAAAAAAGTACTTTTGGTACTTTTTTTTATTTACTGAAATTTTATTCAAACTTGAAATTTAGAATGTAGGATCCTGAAATAAAACATTCTGGAACAAGTACTTTCCGAAAATTCTGTACCGTTTTCAAAAAGTACCTTTTATAAAAAGTACCTTTTATAAAAAGTACCTTTTATAAAAGGTTCCTTTATAAAAAGTACGTTTTATAAAAAGTACCTTTTATAAAAAGTACCTTTTACAAAAAGTACACTTTATAAAAAGTACCTTTTATAAAAAGTACCTTTTATAAAAAGTACCTTTTATAAAAAGTACCTTTTATAAAAAGTACCTTTTATAAAAAGTACCTTTTATAAAGAGTACCTTTTATAAAAAGTACCTTTTATATAAAGTACCTTTTATAAAAAGTACCTTTTATAAAAAGTACCCTTTATAAAAAGTACCTTTTATAAAAATTACTTTTTATAAAAAGTACCTTTTATAAAAAGTACCTTTAATAAAAAGTACCTTTAATAAAAAGTATCTTTTATAAAAAGTACCTTTTATTCAAAGTACCTTTTATAAAAAATACCTTTTATAAAAAGTATCTTTTATAAAAAGTACCTTTTATTCAAAGTACCTTTTATAAAAAGTACCTTTTATAAAAAGTATCTTTTATAAAAAGTACCTTTTATAAAAAAAAAACTTTTATAAAAAATGCCTTTTATAAAAAGTACCTTTTATAAAAAGTACCTTTTATAAAAAGTACCTTTTATAAAAAGTACCTTTTATAAAAAGTACCTTTTATAAAAAGTAACTTTTATAAAAAGTACCTTTTATAAAAAGTACCTTTTATAAAAAGTACCTTTTATAAAAAGTACCTTTTATAAAAAGTACCTTTTATAAAAAGTACCTTTTACAAAAAGTACCTTTTATAAAAAGTACCTTTTATAAAAAGTACCTTTTATAGAAAGTACCTTTTATAAAAAGTACCTTTTATAAAAAGTACCTTTTATTAAAAGTACCTTTTATAAAAAGTACCTTTTATAAAAAGTACCTTTTATAAAAAGTACCTTTTATAAAAAGTACCTTTTATAAAAAGTACCTTTTATAAAAAGTACCTTTTATAAAAAGTACCTTTTATAAAAAGTACCTTTTATAAAAAGTACCTTTTATAAAAAGTACCTTTTATAAAAAGTACCTTTTATAAAAAGTACCTTTTATAAAAAGTACCTTTTATAAAAAGTACCTTTTATAAAAAGTATCTTTTATAAAAAGTACCTTTTATAAAAAGTACCTTTTATAAAAAGTACCTTTTATAAAAAGTACCTTTTATAAAAAGTACCTTTTATAAAAAGTACCTTTTATAAAAAGTACCTTTTATAAAAAGTACCTTTTATAAAAAGTACCTTTTATAAAAAGTACCTTTTATAAAAAGTACCTTTTATAAAAAGTACCTTTAATAAAAAGTACCATTTATAAAAAGTACCTTCTATAAAAAGTACCTTTAATAAAAAGTACCTTTTATTAAAGGTACCGAAAGTACACTTTTTGGTACTTTTTTATTTCCTGAGGTATAAATAAAACAAACTTTTTTGTTTTTTAAATCATCACATTGGTGGAGGGTATTTAAAGATTCGGCACAGCCGAATATAGCTTTCTTACTTGTTGTTTTTATACCCTCCACTCTAGTGATAGAGGGTATATATAAGTTTGTCATTCCGTTTGTAACACCTCGAAATATTGGCCTAGGACCCCATAAAGTATATATATTTATGATCCTCGATCGATTTTAAGTCGATCTAGCGATGTCCGTCCGTCCGTCCGTCCGTCCGTCTGTCTGTCTGTCTGTCCGTCCGTAGAAAACACGCTAACTTTTGAAAGACTTTACAGAGGCTACTGAAGTTTGGCATATATGTTTTTCATTTACCTGGTCAGGTTGGTATTGCAATCCAGCCAAATCGGTTCAGTGGTTCAAAAGTTATGAGCAAAAGAGTAAATTTCGGCAAGGGTGTTTTGCGAATTTACGAGATAAAAAACACGATAACTTTCGAAAGACAATAATGAGACTACTGAAGCTTGTCATGTATCTTTGCCGTTCCCCGGGTCTGTTTGGTATTAAATTTCAGCTCAATCGGTCCAGTGGTTCAAAAGTTATAAGCAAAACCCTGAATTTCAAATTAGTTTCATCTAAAATGCCACGTGTTTTAACAAGTTTGAAAAGCATTGGTGGTAACTAAACACTGCTTTTCAAACTTGTTTAATTTTAAAGCAATGCTTTTTAAACTTGTTTAGTTCTAAAAGCATTGGTAATTTAAAAATTACACTCGAAAAAAATTTTACACTCAAAAAAAAATTTTACACTCAAAAAAAAAATTTACACTCAAAAAAAAAATTACACAAAAAAAAATTTTTTTTTTTTTACAAAAATGACAATATTTTGTGTACATACGTACGTGCATTCACTCAGAAATATTTTTACAGTAAAAAAAACATTACACTCGAAAAAAATTTTACACTCAAAAAAAAAATAGTAATTTTTCTTTTTAAAAAAAAAAAGACAAAAAAAGAGATTTTTACTCAAAATAAAATATTTTACACTCAAAAAAAATTTTACACTCAAAAAAAAAAATTACACAAAAAAAATTTAGTTTTTTTTACAAAAATGACAATAGTTTGTGTACATACGTACGTGCATTCATTCAGAAATATTTTTACGGTAAAAAAACATTAATCTCGAAAAAAAATTTACACTCAAAAAAAAAAAAATTTAATTTTTCTTTTTTTAAAAAAAAAGGCAAAAAAAGAGTTTTTTACTCAAAATAAAATATTTCTAATCAAAATTGTTAATTTTTTCACGTTAAAAAATGTACTTCCCTTTAAAAAAAATGCATTGTGGAGGGTATTCATAGATTCGGCAAAGTCGAATTTAACTTTTCTACTTGTTAAAATTGTATTTAAACATTTATATGGTTGTTTTAGACATTTAATAGTCGCTTTAATCATTATGAAATTATTGCTACATGCAAAAGTACAATATGGTTGTTCTAACAATGTTATAGTTAATTATATTCTCGACACACCAACAATTTTAACATAATATGATTATAACAATCATTAGATAATCACAACTAAATGGAAATTGATTTTTGCAAAAATTGTCAGGTTAATTCATCAGTTTAGTGTTTTGCCAGCAATCAGTTAGTCGCAAAGACGCCACTTCAAATTATTTCTTTAAGGCAATTTGAGTTTAAAAAATGGATCAACGCAGGAGGAAGTAAAATACAAAAATCTACTTTATATAATTTATTTATTGTGCAGTTTAAAAATAACTTTCCATTTTAAATAAAAACTTCAAATCGAAAATATTAAAGTGTTTTTTGTGCATTTTATGTTTACTGAATGTGTTATAATAGCTGACAATAATTTTAATTTTGTAACAAATATGATATGATTGCAGAAAATATGTTATGATTTTGTCAATAACTTAATGGTTTATACAATCATTCAATGTTAGCTGACAAAAATGTTATCGTTAATGAATTTTTTTAGAAAAATGCCATAAGTTTATTTAAAACGCAGATTGCCACTAAATTGAACCAAAATTAATAAAAACGGTTTCAATTATCGTTGTGAACTTTATCATTGTTTTTGGTAGAAAGTAATAAAGAATTTCTATAAATGTGTGGTATTAAAACATAATATATTTTTTCAATTTCCAAAAAAAAAATATATAAAATTAGGATCATTAACATTCCTTTTAACATTCCTTGTTGCCTTCAATCATATTAGGGTCATTATTAGTGAAATCAATCATGAATATTTTTGACCCCCTCCGATATTGATGAAATTTGGTTAAGTTCTTACACTACGTAAAAAACTAACAAATGCAAATTTTCAGCCCTCTAAGTCAACAGGGGCCGAAAATACGAAGGGTCAAAATGTCCCCCAAAATCTCCCAGTCGCGACACTTTACACCGTAAAAACTTAATATCGTTGATTCTATTATAGCTAGAAAGCCCATTTTGGGTTTGTTTTGAAGCTCATAATATGCTCTACAAGACCTACCATAACCAAAAAATTTTCGAAAAAAAATAAGGGTTACCTCCCTTATTTTAAAGTCTAATAAAGGGAGGAGAAAATGGGGAGGATGGTATCCCCCGATTTTTTTTTTACTTGATAATCTTATAGAGAAAGTCCTAAAGAATATATTCTAAAATCTTTAAGTTGGGACAACAATGGGATCACTCAAAATCAAAATTTTTCACAATTTCCCCTAAAATCTCCAAATCGCAACACTCTTGAACCTTAAAAATTTAATATCATAAGTGCTATTGTAGCTACAGAACCCATTTTTGTTTGTTTTAAAGCTTATAGTACGCTCTACAATACCTACCTTAACCAAAAAATTTTAGAAAAAAAGGAAGGGTGACCCCCTTATTTAAAGGTCGTGACAAAGGGTGGAGGAAATGGGGGGAAAGTATCCCCCGAGTTTTTTTTTACTTGGTATTCTCAAAGTGCAAGTCCTAATGAACATATCCTAAAATTTTGATGTTGGGACAACAATCAGATCGACCAAAATCAAAATTTTTCACAATTTCCTTTAAAATCTCCAAATCGCGACACTCTTGCACATTACAAATTTAATATCGTGGGCTGTATTGTAGCTACAGAGTCCATTTTTGGCTTGTTTTAAAGCTCTTAATATGCCCTACAATATTACTATCACAAAAAAAAAAAAATAAAAAAAATGAGGGGTGCCTCTTGTATTAAAAGATCGTGGCAAGGGGTGGGGGAAATTGGGGGACAGTATCCGCCAATTTTTTTTCATCTTTTTTTTTTTTTAAAGAGTAAGTTCTAGAGAGCATATCCTGAAATTTTTATCTTGGGAGTCCAATGGGAGGCGCAAGAATGTCGCGATTTGTTGATTTTGGGGGAAAATTTTAAAAAATTTTGATTTTGGTCGACCCCATTGTTGTTCCAACATAAAAATTGTAGACTATGTTCATTAGGACTTGCACTTTGAGAATACCAAGTAAAAAAAAAATCCGGGGATACTTTCCCCCATTTCCTCCACCCTTTGCCGCGACCTTCAAATAAGGGGGGCACCAATTCCTTTTTTTGGAAATTTTTTTGGTTTTGGTATGTCTTGAAGAGCGTATTATAAGCTTTAAAACAAAAAAAAAAAATGGGCTCTGTAGCTGCAAAAGCACTTATGATATAAAATTTTTAATGTTAAAGAGTGTTGGGATTTCGAGATTTTGGGGAAAATTGTGAAAAATTTTGATTTTGAGCGATCCCATTGTTGTCCCAACTTAAAAATTTTTGACTATATTCTTTAGGACTTTCTCTCAAAGATTAGCAAGTAAAAAAAAAATCGGGGGATACCATCCTCCCCATTTTCTCCTCCGTATATCACGACTTTAAAATAAGGGAGGTAACCCTTATTTTTTTCGAAAATTTTTTGGTTATGGTAAGTCTTGTAAAGCATATTATCAGCTTCAAAACAAGCCAAAAATGGGCTTTCTAGCTAAAATAGAACCAACGATATTAAGTTTTTACGGTGCAAAGTGTCGCGACTGGGAGATTTTGGGGGAAATTTTGAACCTCCGTGTTTTCGCCCACTGTTTACTTAGAGGGCTGAAAATAAGTGTGTGTCAGTTTATCACTTAGTGTTACAACTAAACCAAATTTCATCAAAATCGGAGGGGGTCACGAAAATTTTAAGCTATTTTTGATTGATTTCACTAAGACTGACCCATTAACATTATTGTTACAATCATATTCCCAATCATAATATGACGCTCTTAAATCATGATCACCGCAACCATTTTTTTTTTCTGCGTGCAAAACGATTTGCTATAAGGACCCTTTTACGGGAAAAATAAAAAAAATACATAAATTCAGTTTTTTTATCTCATTGTCAGTGCAATTTAATAAAAAAAATATAGGAACACTCCTTGCCGTCTTTTAGATGCAGCCCTTGAACGAAATTACTCCACGAAAATTGTATATATATTTTTCGCACTACATGGCGCAATTTTTGCTTAAATTTAAAAAAAAAAAATATTTTTTTTAATTCCTTTTTATCAAATGCACTAACCGATTTGCACATTTTTCATGAAAAATAGCATATTTCACAAAAATAATAAAAAAAAATTTTAATAAATATTGAAAAATATGCAAGAAAATATGTAGTTTAAGCAAAATATGCAAAAACATGGATTTTCATCAAAATATGCAAAAATATGCACCAACAAATCGATGCCATTTTTAAGCAAATTCGATGATTCGCGAAGATAAATACTTTAAGTTGTGCTCAGGCTGACGACAACAAACATGTATTTACATGAACCCACTTGCCCTGGTTATGATCTTCTACACTCAAAAAAATACGTTAGTAGATTTACAAATTTTTTTTTTTGCTAATGCTAGTTAGCTAACTTTTAGCAAATTTTTAGTTGAGATTAGCATGTTAGCAAAAAAAATCTTGTAAATTTCATTTAGCACATTAGCAATTTTAAACAAACTTTGAACTAATTTCTTTTGCTAAATTTGAAATTGAGTTGACAACATTTTTACAAGATTTTTTGCTAACACTAGCAAAAATAAATGGTAAATTTTTTTTTATTTTCAGAAAACTTAAAATGGCGCTATCTCGGAAACTAAGCCAGATAGAGCAAAATGGAGGGCATTTTTGGTTCTTAGAATCTCCATACTTTCGCGGATCCTCTTCACATGTGAAGAGGACCCGCGTGGGACCTAACTTTGGATCCAAAAAAGTTAGCATTCCCGAAAATTTTAAAATGCTCATATCTCTGTAAATATTGCCGACACAACAAAAAGTCCAAAAACATTTTTGTAACTCTCAACACGTAGAACAAGATCGCAAAATAACCAAAAGCTCTCCCAGTAATATTTTTGAAGTTATCGAGTTTTTTAATTCTCAAGACCCCAGTGATCCCCTAAAATTACGTATCTCAAAAACTAAGCAAGGTAGAGCGAAACGGACACAAATTTTGGATCAAAAACTACGACGATTTTTAAGGAACCCAACTAGGTCTAGGCCCATCGGGGTCTGGACCTATTGGGTCCGAACCCAATGGGGTCCTCAAATGTGTATGAACTAAGTTGAAATAAAAATTATTTCAGTTAACTAATTTTTAGCAAAACGTTTTTGCTAACTTCACCAAAAAAATTGTGGGTTCAAAATCAGCAAATTTTCTTGTAGGTTTACAGGTTTAGCTATTTTTGCTAACTTTACAGTTTTTTTTTTTTTTGAGTGTAAAGTTCATGTATTTTTATAGTTTTACTGAAAAATCGAAACTTTAAACAGTAATAAAACGCGAACTACACTTAATTTGGCAAAAAGAAATATTTGTTCATAATCGTCTGGAGAATATATGTACCAAATTTGGTTAAAATCTAAGGAGGTCAAGTAAAAAATTGTGATTTTTGTGTCTATTGAGATTGGAATTCTTTTACTGAAAAACTGTATAAGTGGCGTATATGAAATTTTGTAACTGCCTTTAAATAACAATCATACGCAACGGTGTACAGTGGTTCATTTTCAATTGTTTGGCTATTTAGTAAGAAGGTACTGGATTGCAGCGAAATTCATACCGGTTATAGCTAACGAAATTTCGACCTTAAGTTTGGATATTGGACCCCACACGTCCAACAAGCTCACACCAGAGTCCCATAAAGAGGACATATTTAGTATACAAAGACTTTAAGGGGCATGTCACAGACTCAATTCCGTTCGGAATTGGAATAAGTGGTTTACTCGTAAAACGCAAAGCAAATATTTTTTTTTTCAAAATGAAACCACTTTTATGCAATTTAATTCCACTTTGATTTTTGAAAGTGATTTCATTCCGAAAAAAATAATATTCGTTTTGCGTTTTACGAGTAAACCACTTTTTTCAAATCCGAACGGAATTGAGTCTGTGACATGCCCCTAAATGAGTGTAAACAATCAGAGACAAAATATAGCAGTTATATGTGTCTTTGTGTTTTAAAAAAAATCAATTAAGGAATGTTGTCCAAACTAAGTATTTTATATATGAAAGGGCTTCCAGAGATGTCCCGTGTTAAAATTTGCAATAACTTTTATTTTTTGATTTTTATCATAAAAGTATAAAATAACAGTTATTAAAAACTTTTTGTTCAAACAATTTAAAATAATTTTTATTTTATATTTATTGGAGTACATAACTGTTATAACAGTTATTTAAAAAAAAAAATCAATCATAGTTTATATCTTTAAATCAATGATTGAAGTATTTGGTATCAATAGGATTCTTTTGCATGCGTTTATTTTAGTTTTATTTTAAAAGTAGAGAACATTTTTGCCAGTGTTGCTACAGAAGGAATTCGCTGGAATATTCAAAACTCGCTATCTGCTATGTTATATCACAGCCAGTGTTGCCATATATTTTTTTTAAAAAACTTTTTATTTCTGAAAAAAAAAAAATTTTTGTGAAAAAATCTTTTTTTTACAAAAGTATTGAAAAAATTAAAAATTAATACATTATGTATTTTCATTATGTATTTTCAATTCATTTTTTATATCAAGTGTAAAAAAAATAATAAAAAAAAAACAACCAAGCGTTCATTTGGAGCTCGAAAAGACTCATAAAAGAGTTCTTAGACGTTCAGAAAACATAATCCCTTTTTCTTAGCGCTCTTATAATATCATAATAATAATTTTAATCCAACGATCAGTTTTTATTAAGTTTTCGATTTAATTACAAATCATTTTTAATAATTAATTAAACCTAACCTAGAACTGGTTACAATGACCGTCGCACAGTGAGACAACGCCGGCATTAAATACAAGGAATCATTGTAGAGCTCTGAAATTTTGCACAGGTTACTTTTGAGACAATTCCAGTTTTTTGAAAAAAAAAAAAATATGAAAATACGCCCACTTTTACGCCCACCTCTCATACAATCGAAATTTGTAAAATGCCGTATTGTCCGTAATACTTAAGGTATAACTTTCAATTTTGGTATACTTGAATGTTATATTGTTACAAACATTTTCGGAAAAAATTTTGAACTTTGGCCCACTTTTACCCCCACCACCCATACAACCCCAACATAAAAAGTGCCATATTTACTAAAATATTTTAGGTACAACCTTCAAATTTGATATTACTGTAATTTATATCATTTCAAATGTTTCATGCAAAAACAACAATAACACGCCCACTATTACGCCCACCTCCCACGGAAATGCAATAAAAAAAGAACAATTTTTTTTTTCACTCTATCAATATTTTTTTAATATCATCATGGTGTTCTAATTTTTTCAATATATTAGAGAAATGCTAATCTCTTATCAAAAGAGATCATTATAAGAACACTCATTATTACTTAACCCAATAAATAATGCAACATCTAAATTCAATATATAACAATTAAACTAACCACATTAGAAAGTGATCATAACACAACTTCGATAAGAACAACAGCTTGCTCTATCAATTTAAATTAAAAATTATGCAACTATTTAACCCAAAGTCAATGACCTTCAAAAAAATTATCAATCAAATGAATAATGTAAATAAAATAATAATAAACAATAAGGGAATATGTGTAAACAATTAAAAAAAATAACATGCTATTGCATGCTAACATACGTATAGCGACAGAATGTGCGCGTTGCATATTTTTTGTATTTTTTTGTATTTTTTTGTATGTTTAAAGTACTTTTGCAAACTTTTGCTATAGTTCCTTTACTTTAAATGAAAGCTGAGACTTCAATCTTTCATTTGATATAAGTCTTCACCTAGGGCGAGGGGCTGCTCAATATTTCCTATTCCATTGAAAATGCAAAATGTTCAATTTTTACACCACAATTCTGTTGTTAAGAAATTTTTTTTGAGTTTTTTTTTTTTAATTTATTTTTTCATCTACTCATTCTACAACAACTAAATTAATTAAAAAAATACTTTAAAGTTATATTTATTATGTATTTTTTATTTAATAAGCTTTTGAATGTTACATATTGAACTAACATATTTCAAGCGCTTTGGCATACCTCAACTTTGACTTGCTCTAGACCAAAAAGTAATGAAGTTATGAGGCTGAAATTTCAGGGAATTGTTACTCATATATCTGTTAATAAACTGTGAAAATTTCATCCAAATTGGACGACACGCCAAAACCCAATTTTTGCCGCGGTTACTATAGGGCTGTCTCACTGTGCGTCGTCTCGTTGTATCGAAATCGACCAAGGGTTTAGTGGGAATCGAACCCACGACCCCCTGTTTCATAGGCTAGCATGCTACCAACTAACCTACAGGGGCCTTATATGACTCAAAAAAGATTCTGAAAAATATATGTTAGTATTCTTTCCTGACTCTTTTATGAATGTTCAAAAAAACATATTTGGAATTTTTTACATATCCAGAATTAAGAGTCATGAATCTTTCAGGAATCCAAATGTCGAGCGTTCTATTAATTTTTTGGAGCCTTGAAAGAGTCATAACTTATCATATGTCGAACTTACGATTTCTATGATTTGTATTTTTTTAATAAAGGTTTTCTGCGTAGCCTTGAAAGAGTCATAACTTCCCGAGTAAAAAAAAATTGTATGGTAAAACATGTTATCTTATAAAATTATATATAATTTATTGGATCTGATTTTGCTAAATTTCATCCGAAAATTGGCCGCCCCAAAGTTATCTCATAACATCATATAATATATGAAGTTACAGTTTAATATTTGATTGTATGTGATTTCATCCGGAAATTGGCCGCGCCAAAGTTATCCCAAATTATCTATTATCATGATTTTGTATTAAATATGATATAATATGATGTAATTTCATCCGGAAATTGGCCGCGCCAAAGTTATCTTAAAATATCCAATATCATGATTTTATATTAAATTGGATATTATATAATGTAATTTCATCCGAAATTTGGCCGCGCCAAAGTTATCTTATAATATCTGATATCTTGATTTTATAAAAAAATTATTGGATACATTTTTATCCAAAAAATGTTTCTGTTTTTAGATTTATTTTTAGATATAATAATGTCAAACTGAAAATAAATAAAAAAAAAAAAAACTTCGAACGGACGGGGATTAGAACCACAAGTCTTCCGTTTTGTAATCGCAATCTCTACCCTCTAGACCAGCGGACGTTGTTAGCAAATAACAACTTTAAAAGACTTAGTTTTAAATAAATTGATCGTATCTAATTATATCAAATTGATCTAACATATAGTAATATATGATTATATCCAATTAAATATGTTATTCACTTGTACACAATTTTCAAAAAGACTTAGAAAATTTTTGATAAAATTTGCAAAAAAAAAAAAAAATTGGAATGACGTACAGCGCTATTAGGGGCTTCCATGGTAAGCTTAAACAATAATTTTAATGTAGCGGTATGCCTTATTTCCAAGTCATAGGCTTCCAAAGTGAAATAAGACTTTGGCTTATAAATTTGAAATTTTTCATGGAATCAGGAAATCAGAAATAGATTTGAGATCGGGTTCCAAAAATCATTGATAATTTGATAATTTAAACCAAATATAGCTATTATTAACTATATAAATGCAATATAAATTTTTAAAAATGATTGCAAAAATTCAAAAAGTAAAATTTTTTAAGTTCTAAAAAAACAAATGCAATAAAAAAGTGTTTTCCATTTAAAATAAAAATAAAAAAATATATTTTTTTCTGGAATCGAACTCGGGTTCCCAAAAATGATAGATAATTTTATAATAAATTAAATATAGTTATATATAACTATATAACAGCAATATAATTTTTTAAAAATGATTGCAAAAATTCAAAACAAGAAAAATTTTTAGTTCTAAAAAAAATAAGTGCAATAAAAAAGTGTTTTCTATTTAAAAAAAATAAAAAAAAATATTTTTTTTTTCTGGAATCGAACTCGGGTTCCCAAAAATTATAGATAATTTTATAATAAATCAAATATAGTTATATATAACTGTATAAAAGAAAAATATTTTTTTTAAAATGATTGCAAAAATTCCAAAAATGAAAATTTTTTAGTTCTAAAAAAATTAAACGCAATAAAAAAGTGTTTTCTATTTAAAAAAAATAAAAAAAAATAAATTTTTTCTCGACTGGGCCGGGAATCGAACTCGGGTTTCCAAAAATCATATGTAATCTTATATGATACAATAAAAAGTTTTGTATAACCATATATGTTGACACACAAAAATAAATTTTGAAATACTGGCATATATAATTATATATGGCTAGTTGTTTGGTCAAAAAAATATTTTTTTTATACATGATTATATCAAAATATATATTCCATTACATATGCGACCATTTATAAATATATATTGAGTTTAGACGAAATTTGCGTATATATAGTACCATACAAACACAGATATGTTATCGTTTAAGACACATATAATTATATCTATTATTTTTGTTGGAAATTTTTTTAGTATGGAACCATATATACACTCAAAAAAATACGTTAGTAAAAAAATTTGTAAAGTGGTTTGTAACTCAACTTTACCACTTTTTTACTAAATTCTACTAAAAAATCCATTTTTAGTAATTCTTATTAGTAAACTCGCTTTACAAACTATTAATTTTATACTGATTTTTTAATAATTTTTTCAGTTGATTTTTTAAAAATTATCGTACTAACTTTTGATAATTATTTTGTAAATTTTACAATATTAGTTAGTAAATTTCGTTTTTTTTTTTCTCTAGAAAACCTGTACACTATAATTAAAAAAATATTTTATTTTATTAAAATATTTGGAAATTAAAAAAAAATAAATAAAAAAAATATATTATTAGTTATTTTTTAACGATAAAACTGCGCTTTGATGAGTATGAATATGTTTATTATTTTTAATATTCATTTACGCTTCATTAGTTTTTTTTTTTCAATTTTAAAACAAAAATAGAGACAAGAGAAGACATGCAAAATTTAAAAAACAATGCCGACCTTTTCAAATGGAAAAATTCCATAAAACATCAGTTTTTTTTTCTTTCTTCTTTACTTGCAGAATTTTTTTGTTTATGCTATCCACGAATATTTTTTTCTCACGCACATAAAGGGTTGATTTTTGTGTAACTTACTTTATGCCTTTCTTTGAATATTTTAGTCACAAAATAACATTCGATCGGTGAACATCGCGCGACGGGTAAAATGAATAAAAAAATGTACAAAAAAATATTACAACAAAAAAACCATAGCAGGTAACCAAATCTTTAAGTATTTTTTGTTTAAAATTATGTAACTCGTTTTTTATTTTTAGAATAATAAAGCAAAATAGGAAATGATGACAACAGGTAACAATTGTATATTTATGTGATCTATTTAAAACATTATGTTGATATATATTTTTTTATTTTAGTTCACCGTACACCAATTTATTCAACATCAATCTTCAAAGAATTAATTTTATATGGTAGTATGTATATTTTGTATTAAAAAAATGTGTTCAATATTTTCTAACAAAAACTGACTTGCATGGAAATAGTTATTGGCGACAACAAGCGCAATATACATGATGTATACAAATACAAAAAATTAAAAAATACACAATTTACAATTTTTTTACAAAAAAAGTTAATATTATTTACAAACGCGTTTTAAAATCCATTTTACAAAAATTGTACAAAAAAATTTAGTAATACTAATTTTTTTAGTATTTTCAAGATTACTAATTTTTGAAAACCAAAGTTTGTAATGGTAACTGAAAAAGTTATCGGGCACAAATTGAAAACTTTATTAGTAATGGTAACAGACTTTTTTGTAAGGAATACTAACAAATTTTTATGAGTGTAGTTTTAAATGGTATTATATTAGTCATATATAATTATACATAAATTGATACTGGATTTTTTGTTTAGTAAAGTCCTATACATAATTAGATATAAAGTCACGTATAATAATGTATGAAATCGGATTAAGTTTTATGTGCAACGTATGATTACATCTACCATTTATATTAATATATTATGAACAATATAATTAGATATGATTTTATATGACATCATTTAAAAAAATTGGAAAATTTCAAAGTGAGATATAATTTTATACTTTGGCTCATATAGTTGTATATGGTTTTATGAAAACATATAAAATAACATACATTTATATAAATTCCTTTTTACTCGGGTTATAAGTTATGACTCTTTCAATAATTATGAAGGCTCAGAAAATTGTACACAGTAAGCAAATATCAAACACCGGTGCATGCTCGACAATATATGACGGATTGGATCTATATGTGGTAAAATCTTTTATTAGTGCAACAATTTAAGAGAAAAATTATTCTATGTTGGCAACTTACAGATTTAAGTGAATATCGTGTGGAATTTTCATATGGCGACCAAGTCAAAAAAAAAAAAAAACTAAATTGTAATCGAATATCTCATATTTTCATAGAATAAAGACGTATTTAATTGTAACCGTTTACATAGACTGAAGGACTGACACGCTAAGTCAAATCAGATAGTGATTCTGAATCGGTCGGTATACTAAAAGCTTGGTCTACGACCAATATTTCGGGTATTTACAAAAAAAAAATTATGCTTTTTGTATTTTTTAATTAATTAAGAAAAACTTGAAAAAACTTTATTATTTTCCAAAAAAATTATTTGTTTAGAAAAAATCTTGAAATCTTTTTAGCACCTCAAAAAACTTGCAAAAAAAGGGAAATCATGATATATGGCAACACTGATCACAGCAGGTAGAAAGTTTTGAATATCTACCGATATATTATATTCCGATCCTCAATTGATTTAATTTATGATTGCATTGTATAATTTCCTTTTAAGACTAAATTTTTGTGTAGTCTCGTTAGCAAATTTTGTGCTACGTACACAAACATGCTTGTTCAATTAGTAAAGTTTAGTTGCTTATTTGCTAAGAAAGTCATTTCAATGCCTTATTTCGTTTTATTTATTTGCATCTGTCTTTTCTTATTTTTACAATTTTAAAAATTGCAACAAAAAAATCAAAGATTTTGCCAGCAAACTCATTATTTGACCAAAAATTATAAATACAATTCAACAACATGTCCCTTATTTGAACTTGTTTTCAAACTTTTTTTATTGAAGCAATTGCAGTTGTTGTTGTTGTTGATGTATTGTACTTTTGTTCATGTTCAGGCATGTTTTTTTCTTTTATTTTTTTTGTTGATTTTAATATCCTATTGTTTTAACTTCCGCTAAATTGCCTCAATTGCCACAAATTACAAAAGACAACATACGCATACATACACAAATGCAGAGAGCATGCATAGGCAACTACACAAAATACTATACAACTACACATGAATTTGTTGTATGCAGTGCAAGTATATTTATGTGATGTCCCGAGTAAAAAAAAATTGTATGGTAAAACATGTTATCTTATAAAATTATATATAATTTATTGGATCTGATTTTGCTAAATTTCATCCGAAAATTGGCCGCGCCAAAGTTATCTCATAACATCTTATAATATATCAAGTTACTGTTTAATATTTGATTGTATGTGATTTCATCCGGAAATTGGCCGCGCCAAAGTTATCCCAAATTATCTATTATCATGATTTTGTATTAAATATGATATAATATGATGTAATTTCATCCGGAAATTGGCCGCGCCAAAGTTATCTTAAAATATCCAATATCATGATTTTATATTAAATTGGATATTATATAATGTAATTTCATCCGAAATTTGGCCGCGCCAAAGTTATCTTATAATATCTGATATCTTGATTTTATAAAAAAATTATTGGATACATTTTTATCCAAAAAATGTTTCTGTTTTTAGATTTATTTTTAGATATAATAATGTCAAACTGAAAATAAATAAAAAAATGCCGCAGAGTTTTGTACTCTTGCCCAAAAATTAAATCATGATAATGTTTTATTTAAAAAAAAAACTTTTTACGAATAACCCTCACATATTTGCAAAAAAAATATGTATTGGTTAAAAAATATTCAGAAAAAAAGAACTCCAAGAAATTTATCAAATTAATCAATATTAACAAAAAATTTGAAAAACTACACTCAAAATAATAACTCTGGTAAATTACAGAAAAACTCTGCTAATTTAACAGAGTTCACCGTACTTTTCCAGCTAGCAACATTACTTGGTAATTTTACTAAAAAACTCTGTAAAATATTTTTTACAAAAAAAAAACTGTTAATTTACAGACTTTATAGTAAAATATTGGTTAAACATTAGCGTCTTTTGACAGAAAAAAACTCAGTTTTTTTACTATAAAACTTTGTAAAATGTTTTGGACAAAAAAACTGTTAGTTTACAGAGTCTCTAGTAAAATATTGGTTAAACAAAGCACCATTTAACAAAGAAAAACGTTGTTAATTTACATATATGTATTTGTAAAATGTATTTGATGCAACCAAAATTTTATAGAAAAACTCTATAGTTAAATGCAGTTTATTTGGGAATTTTCTTTTTTATGTTTTCTGTAAAATTAATGTTTAAAATACAGACAAAACTTAGTTTTTGGTTACAAAACATACAAAGTAACTTCCTAAAATCTGTATTTTTGCAGAAATATCTGTTAATTATCTGTAAAATAAAGATTACAAGGTTTAAAGCAATATAACAGATAAAACTTTGTTTTTTGTCACAAAAAATTCAAAGTATTTTCTTTAAATCTGTATATTGACAGAAAACTCTGTCAAACATCTGTTGAATTGAGATTACAGTCATTTTACAATCTATTTTACAGAGTTATTATTTTGAGTGAAAGAACAAATTAGAAAATACAAAAAATAAGTCAGAAAAATGCAGATATATTCAGAAAAAATCACAAAATTCAGAAAGAAAAACAACTAAAAAATTTAGAAAAATCTGAATAAATAAAAAAATTTGTTTATTTATAATTAAATAAAAAAGTATAAAGAATTAATGCAAACAAATTTGTTAATACCAAATACGGATTGTATATGTAGTTGTGGATAAGTGGAGTAGATCTGGAGGAAACAATTAATTTTTAGCTCACCAAAATCACCAATTGATTTTGGTACTCAATAACAAAGATTCCAATCGAGAAAGAAAGAAAACAAAACGGAATTAGAATTTTGGATTTTTGTTTATTGGAGTAATTAATTGGATTATTTGAACATCGATTTCTTACCAACAGTATGGATGACCAAGTCGCAAGTGACAGGTTATGCTTATCTTTTAGGCGGAAATAGTATATGCGAAATTTCGATATAAATTCGAAAGTTTTTAGGAGTTAAAACTTAGAGCGAGATAACTATAGTGCTGTATGTTTAGCAACATTCAGCTTTTATCTATAAATGCTTTTGGGAATAACAAATGGCAATAATAATTGGTCAATCCCGGCAAAGTGGTAGCGATAACGTTGGATTAATACCTTTTGGTATTAACATTACCGCCCGCCTTGCAGTATACATGCAAAGAAAAAGATAAAATCCGGATAGACTGATTCGCATATACTATTTCCTGGAAAAAAAAATAGATATTTAAAATAAAAAAAGCTTAATGAATACATAGTTATATTTAAGTTAACATTTCTAAATCAGTTCATTTTAGTTAAATTCATTTCACAATTCATCAGAAATATTACGTTAAAATGAAAAATTTAATTCAAAATATGATTATATACTAAAAATATATATATTAAAAAAAATAAAGTGCGTTTGTTTTTTGCTTGTAAGCGTTTGACAGTGCATTTAAAAGAAGACTGATGGAATGACTAAGTACTGCATGAGCCATAGATGATCCAGCCAAATATCGTACTTTGTGCAGTCGGCAACCCTGTTTTTGAGATAACCCCCTCACAAATCACCTTTGGATAAAGATCCACCCCTATGATTATGTCAATTCCATCTGACTCGAAAAACTTTGAGTCAGCAAGGAAAAGGTCTCGGAAATTTCTCTTAAAGGACTCAGGTAAGGACTCAGCCGGAGTTTTTAAGGTAAGACGATTATCTACCCGAAACATCCCATCGAGCTTTGACGTCGGGTCAAATCTCGATTTAATTGTCAAAGGACATATTGTTTCCGCGTCGAGCGTTAAGGTCGTCAGGTCAAGTTTGTCTACGAACCTTTTGGAGATGCGGCTCATAGAGGAACCTGAATCCAAAAGACACCGTGCTAGGGATGTCTTCGACTCGATTTTGACCAGTACGGTTGGAAGGAGGATCACGCTATTTTGACGCAAAATCGATGTAAGGGAGGCTGACTTGGATGTTGATGGACCTGAGGGGGAAGGGTTTCTCAAACGGGTTTTGTTGGATTGTGGTCTCGGCGATGGTGACCGCGAAGCTGTAGTGTGAGTCTGTTTGGATAGTTTTGGATGAATATGGAGCAGGGTGTGATGTAACTTTTTGCAAAGTTTGCACCCATGTTTTGTAAAACATTTTCCGGTGGAATGGTTGAGAGCTAAACAATTGAAACAGTATTTGTGAGCTCGGACGGCACGAATACGCTCAACGACATTCATCGACAAAAATTGTCGGCAGGTTCTTAAAGGATGTGGTCGGGAACAAATTCTGCACAGGAATGTGCGAGATTTGAGTGGAGGACATGCGTTACTTTTCCGAGGACGAGACACCTGGTTTTTACGGTTAACAGCTGAATTTTTAGGCATCTTTATCTGGAAAACGAATGTGTATAAAGGAAGTGATTGAAATTGTAGGAGAAAAGGAGAGGAATTATTATTCTAAGGATAAAACTACTAGTTTAGTGATAGGCCGCGTTATTTGACCCTTTTGCGTGAAGACATCGGCGACACGAACGCGTTTGTCAGAACCTAAGTAAACTTTTGTAATTCTGCCAAGGCGCCAAGAGGTAGGAGGAAGATTCTCATCTTTAATGACAACCAGGGTATTAGGTTTGAGGTCTTCTTCCCTTTTTTGCCATTTGACGCGTTTTTGTAGTTCTCGGAGATATTCGTTTTTCCACCGAATGCAGAAATGCTGATTCAAAAGCTTTAAGCGTTGCCAACGGTTTCGAATAGACGTTGGTTGTTCGTTGATATTGGGATCTATGGGTTCTAGAATTGGAGAGCCTATTAAGAAATGACCTGGAGTTAAAGCTAATAAGTCAGATGGATCTTGAGACATTGGAGATAGTGGTCTTGAGTTTAGACAGGCCTCTATTCTAGACAGCAAAGTGGAGAATTCCTCGAAGGTATATTTAAAGCCACCCGCAACCTTACGGAAATGCAGTTTGAAGCTTTTAACGCCAGCTTCCCAAAGCCCACCCATATGTGGAGCACCCGGAGGAATAAAATGCCAGGTGATGTTCTGATGAGCATAATTGGCATTCACCGCTTGATGGGAAGTTTGTATGAATTCCCTTGCAAGAATTTTTGATGCCCCTACAAAAGTGGTACCGTTATCGGAGTGTAGGTGGAGTGGACAACCCCTACGAGAAACAAATCGGTTAAAGGCGGCTAAAAATGCAGGAGTGGAGAGATCTGAAGTAACCTCAAGATGGATAGCTTTTGTGGAAAAGCACACAAACACGCATACATAGCCTTTTGTAGTTCGACAAGTTCTACCAGCATAACTTTTAATGTCGAAAGGACCCGCGAAATCAAGGCCTGTATGGGTAAACGGACGGGTTAATTCAGATCTTTCTGGAGGTAGTGCAGCCATGATCTGTTGTTGACACCTTCTCTTATACAAGATACACGGCTTACACTTATTGATGGTGGTTTTAATTAGATTTTTTACTTTCGGAATCCAGTATTGACTTCTAATTATTCGGAGCATTAGCTGATTACCACCATGGATAGTGATATCATGTACAAATTTGACTAAAAGACGAGTGTATTGACAATTGTACGGAATAATTATCGGATGCCTTTCATGATAGGATACTCCAGGAGCAAATTCTAGTCTACCACATGAACGGATTATCCCTTCAGGATCGAGAAAAGGATTAAGACTGAGAATTGAACTTGAAGAAGCTACTGACTTCTTGCAAGACAAGGACTGATACTCATTTGGATAAAAAGCCTTTTGGCTCATACGAATAACAGTATCACGAACAGCCGTAATTTCAGAACTTGTAACCACAAGTGATTCCCTACAAAAGCTTGAACGAAACCTTTTATGAGTTCGAAAGTAGAAACGGTATATATACGCCAAAACTCTCATTGCCCTCGAAAATGAAGAAAAACGATCCAAAATATCATCGAAATTCTGAAAGTAGGCAAAATGGACTTTGATAGGCTTCCTTTCTAGATCGAGTTCTGGAATTTTGGGAACGTCTTGGAACGGAATCTCAATATCTTTAAGGAACTGTGGTCCATGCCACCAAAGTTCGTTGTCAATGAGCTCTTGAGGGAAAACACCACGGCTAGCTATGTCTGCAGGATTGTTCTCCGAAGAAACGTGATACCAATGTGAAGGGTCAATAATTTCGATAATCTTTGAAACCCTGTTGGCCACAAAAGTTAACCAAACGCACGGAGGTTTGGCGAGCCAGGAGAGAACAATAGTTGAATCAGTCCAGCATGAAATGGAGTACCTATCAACATCTAATTTTGGAATAAGGCTATCTATCATTTCAGCCAAAAGAACAGCTCCACAAAGCTCTAATCGTGGAATAGAGAGAGTTTTAACGGGAGCTACTCTGGATTTGGCTGAAACCAGATGAGTGGATATGGAATTACTATTGCTAATTCGAATATATAATGCCGCTGCGTATGCTTTTTCGGATGCATCGCAGAATCCATGGAATTGGACTTCGACATTTGGACTAAAATCTATCCAACGGGGTATCTGGATGTTATTGATCCCTGAATAGTTAGATTGAAACATTTTCCATTGAGAAATAGACTCTTGGGAGAGGACTTCATCCCAATCAGTGCCTTCAATCCATATCCTTTGCATAAGGATCTTGGCAAGGACAACACATGGAGACAACCACCCAGCGGGATCGAATAATTTCGCAATTTGAGACAATACTTCTCGTTTCGTAAATTTTGATGACTCAGAAAAAGGCTTTGTAGTAAAATAAAATAAATCTGAGCGAGCGTTCCAGCGAATTCCTAAGGTTTTCGCTGTGCTGCTGTCATCAAAATCTAGAAAGTCTTCGTTCAATAAATGATCGGGTGGAAGATCTTCAATGATGTCTTTAGAATTAGACGTCCATTTTCTCAAGGAAAACCTAGCTGACTCTAGAGCAAGTATAAGTTGATCCCTTGCTTTGATTGCTTCTGAAACTGAATGAGCCCCAGCAAGTGCATCATCCACATACATATTATTCCGTAGAATATTACTAGCAATCGGATAACTTGACTCTACATCATCAGCTAATTGGAGAATAGTTCGAATTGCTAAGTATGGAGCGCAATTAACTCCAAAAGTGACAGTTTTTAACTCAAAATCTTGGATAGGAGTATGGGGATCGTTTCGGAATAAAATTCTCTGAAAAGGAGTGTGTTCTGGATGGATTAAAATCTGTCTGTACATCTTTTGGATGTCAGCATTGAACACAAATCGAAAGAAACGCCATTTTAAAATTAATAGAGTTAAGTCACTTTGGAGAACAGGACCGATATGGAGTATGTCGTTCAGGCTGAGTCCGTTAGAGGATGGAGAGGACGCATTAAAGACAACGCGAACTTTTGTGGTTGTACTTTCCGGTTTTATTACCGCGTGATGTGGTAAGTAATAACACTGCGATAAATTTGCGGAGTCAGGAGAAGATACTTTAAACATATGGTTTAGATGTGTATATTCCTGAACAACATCATCATATTCTTGTTTGAATATGGGATTTCGGAGTAATTTGGATTCGTTTCTATAGAACTGAGCCATGGCACTAGCTCTAGACAGACCCAAAGTATTTTCAGGCAATCTGTCCTTGAATGGAAGTGAAACAATGTACCTTCCATCATTGTCCCTTTTTGTAGTCTTTATATAAAGATCTTCACAGAATTTGTCGGATTGGGATGTAAAGTTCTTCCGTGGAAGATTCTCCACCTCCCAAAAACGTGAAATCTCCTTGGCTAAAGAGATTTCACAAAAATAAGATGATATTGTGGATTTGGAGATGGAAGAAAAGTTACCAGAAATTGGACCAGTAAGAATCCATCCGAAGATGGTTTCTTGTGCCATTAGGGAGCCACAAACGTCGTGCTTTATTCCGGAAAGCATGATAGAAGGAAATAGATCACCACCTATTAGGATATCTATTTTTGAACTTTTAAAGAATTCCGGATCAGCTAATTGGATTCTTGGAAGATTGGAAAAGGTTGAAGCATCGACAGGTTGTGACGGAAGATTTCCAGCTAAATGCGGAACTACCAATGCATTTACAGACAAATCAATATCATCATCTAATGGAGAACTGAGTACAAACGAGCATTCGCGCTGTACTTTGGCTGAAATAGTGTTATTTAATCCTGAAATTTGGGCATTTGTTCGTTTAGCAGGCAATTTTAGAGTGTTAAACAAACGTTCAGAAATAAAAGTCCCCTCAGAACCCGAATCAATCAAGGCTCTAGCCTTGTATCTCATATCAAGATGACACACGTAAACGATGGCAGTACCAAGTAACACGCCTTTAGAATTTAATGCAAAGCAATTTTGGACGACATTAGCTCCCGAATTATTAGTGGACTGTATGGTATTTGGATTGGATATATTTGAAAAGGGAGCTGAATTTGGATTAAGACCTGAACTGGCGCTGGTGCTTGGTGACTGCTCAGCATTTGAATTTGAGTTGGTATACTCTCTATGTAGTAGCGTGTTATGTCGCTTATTGCATTGCTGACAACTGTACTTGCTACTACAATTCTTGGCAGCATGAGTTTTTGAAAAGCAATTTAAACATAAGCTTTGCTTTTTAATTTCAGAGAACCTCTGATTGTAACTCATTTGCAAAAATTTTGGACACTTTCGGATAATGTGAAATGCATCCGGACAAATTTGGCATTTGGGTTCTGAAACTTTAGTTTGGAATGAGCTCACCTTTTTAGAAGGATTTGAACTTTTTGGATGGTTTGAAATCTTGGTTTTGGACTCAACGGATTTCGAGTCATTTGAACCGCGCATTTCAGATACTGATTCTAATGTTCGATACCGATTTGTAAGAAATTTGTCAAAATCGGACCATTTCGGAATAATGGCTTTGTCCTCTATCCCTTGTTCCCAAAGATGATGCGTGAATTCTGGAAGCTTTTTGTAGCAGATATATACAAACAAGGGATCCCACACTTTGACATCAATATCATATAAACCGAGCGTTGTTATACAACTATTGAGTTCCCGTTGGAGCTGTTTGATATCTTCGGATGACTCTGAAGTTATCTTACGGAGGTCCCACAGCTTGTCTAACTGTCCAAAAACTATGGATTTTCGATTTTCGAATCGTGCACAAAGGCTCTTCCAGGCTAAATCAAATCCTTGGTTAGTTAATGGACTTTTCCGTGCTATTTCCTGGGCTTCACCAGTAGTTTTGTTTATTAAATGAAAAAGTCTTTCAACTGGGCTAAGGTTGGAATTCTTAATGTATACCGCGGAAAACATATCGCGGAATGTGGGCCATGATAGGTAATCCCCATTGAAGACCGCAATGTCACATGGTGGAAGCCGAAAGCTGTGAGAGTGAGACTGGGAAGCGTTAGGGGTTACTTCAGATTGTCTTGAAATGGGAAGGGGAGTTGAAATGTCAACGTTAGGGAGGGATTCGTAACGTTTAGCTTCGTACGCTTCGTTTAACTGTGTTAACAAATTGCAATATGTGATATATGTGCTTTTAAACTTTTTCTGGAAGGATTCTACACTTACGGCATTTTCCTCATCTTTCTTTTCCTCCTCAGCATTTCCCTCTTCGTTTTCACGATCAAAAAGATACTTTTCATAAGCGGCCTTGATCCGAGACCAAATCGTTTTAACCTCATATCGATGAACATCGATGGCATGAAGGGAGGTATTCGGATATTGGCCAGCTGCATAATCGGCTTCAAATTCGACCATGCTGTCAGCCAATCGAATAAAATGATCAAGTGACATTTTGAATTTGTTCCGAGAAATGAAAAGTTCTTTGAAAAAGTGGGGATAAAAATGAAACCAAATTGGAAAACCGGCGCAAAGGAAAAGGAATTTCGACAATAAGAATATCTGTGGCGTTAAGGGAAATGTAAAATGTAGCACAGCTTTTATAAAAAATATGGAGAATTCTGGAACTTTTACCGGAAGAAAATTTAAAATATAGGCTTGAGAGGATTTAAAACTGTCAACTTTTTCGGTTAACGATTCCAAGATATATTAAAAACAAAAAAAATTTTTTTTTTTTTTTTTTTTTTCGTAGTAGAGGTTTATGTGGATTACAACAATTTCAATTTTAGGTATTTTTTTTTTTTTTTTGAAAAAAAGCTGTAATATTAATTTCAAAATAATGAAACTACTGATAAACCGTTTGAAGGTGATGGGCAAAATCTTAAAATGTTTCCTAAATCGAAAGCAAAGATTTCAAGATTATCTATTATTAATTTTCCGATTAGTTGGCAACTCTATTTGAGGGTATCGCAAATTTTCTCCCAAATTTAATGAATAACTCGACAAAATTGTTTGGAGGTACCCGTACGAATATTTATAATCCGTTAAAATAAAAAAAAAAAAAAAAATCGCCAGTGGGATCACCCTATACTTGATATTGTAAATCAAGTACACTCGAAAATAAAAATCTGTTCGAAAGATGTGGAAAAAGCGGTATTTTTACTTCTTGTGAGACAGTTAAACAACTTGTAGGCAGTTTACTCGATGATTATGATTAAGTAATTTTTACTAACAAATATTGATACAAATGTTCGAATGCTATTATTAGCCCGAAAATTAAATTTCCTCTAATAATTATGTTACAGATGTTTTTGGTAACAGATGTTTTTGATCCTCTATGCAATTTAAAGGCTTTAATCAATATGAAAAGCGGTAGTAGGAGTGTTCGGAACACCGGTTGCTCATATGTTGGGACTATCAGTATGTAAAAAATGGAAAATTTCGATTTATAATTTTCGTGATTCGATATTTGGAGATGCAACAAAAAATATTTTTTCTTGATAATTTATATAAATGTTTAAATTATGGTTTAACTTTTGCACGTTTAGCTAAATTATTCCCCTTTCCTGTTTTTTTTTTTTGTTGTAAAGATCGACTTTTTCTTGTTATGAAAACTTCTAATTGACACACCCTATTATCGTAGTAAATGCAAAAGTACACTCAGAAAATTATATCAATTACTGTTCGTAGTTTATAGAAAAAATAATCAGTAAAGTAGTGTTTTTAAAGAAAACTCGCCCGTTCCATTAAAGATTTTAATATTCTGTTCCTCTTTTTAGCTACTTCAGTATTTTTAAAAATTCAAAATACTGTCTTAAAAAAAATTGAATTTTCCTTGGATCAAATTTCAGCAGTAAAAAATCTTTTACAGTTTTGATGGTTTTAAATATAAAATAATCGAAAATTTATTTAGTTCTAATGTTTTTGGGAGTCATTAGATTACCATTAAAGAAAAGTAGTGTAATATAATTTAATTATAAATGAAAAAGCAGGGAAATAGTTTTTAAATAAATGTTCTGTTTGAGTTGAATATTCACTGGAATTTACCGTCACAATTTTCTTGAGTGTATATTAATAAATGACCAGTAAGTTGTTCACCGACGAAAAAGTTTTAAGAAACATCAATTAATTTGTAGTTAAAGTTAAGCTTAAAAAATGGCCCGATTTGGCTTTTTCACTTTAATTTCCGTATGCTTCTATGTATAGCAAATGGTTATTGTACCATTGATTTTACACTCAAAATAATTCTACAGTAAAAGGTTTAGTAAGTGATTTTGTACCAAAATCTACTAATAATTTACTAATTTTAGTATCTTCAAAGTACTAAAGTTGGTAATTTTTACTGGTTTTCAATAATTTTAGCAAAAAAAATTTTAGTATTAATTACCAATTTCTGCACTCGGTCCTTTTGGAGTAAAATTTAGTTAAATTTTTAGTATTGAATACCCACGTTTTTTTTTTCAGTGTAGTAGGTTTTATCTGAATTTTTAATTTCACCACCTTTTGTCCTTCTAAATGGTCTGGATATTTAACCAAATGTCGCAGTGTAGTGATATGGTATATGGAGTTTAAAAAATTGTCACGTAAAAAATATGAACAACTTACTAACATGCAAAAATAAAGTTCAATGACCCCAGTGGTTTTTCTTGCATTTGCTTTGGTTTGATCTCCTTTTTTTGTTAGTACTTTCTTTAATATTCAGTTTCAGCTGTTCTAAGCAAAATATATGTAAATGAGTGAGTTTGAAACGAAAATCAAAACATTAAATTCAGTGCTGGACCTGTTGGTACAGTTGGACTTTTCATTCACTTTGGTACCCAGTATTAATTGAAATGTATGCAACAGGAAACTATTTTCTATAATGTAGATTTAATACTTGCTACGAGTTTTAATGACGTAATGGAGTACAAATTGTTGCGTTTAACTTCAATGTTTGATGAATATGTAAATGTAGAATGTTGTTTAAAGTTACATATAATTTAGCAAAATTTAGTTGGACTAAATTACAAACTGTTTTACTTGTTTGTTGATTGAGATATGTTTTTATTATGATTACCTTATATTTTTTCGAGTGTAGAAAAAAAAAATTGTGAATATTTACAGTATGTATGCCTTTGATTTCGTTCTATTTGTATGCAAGTTAAACGAATTTTTACCAATGTAATTCGTGCTTAAAGCGTTAGGATCAGCTTTGGAATATTGCACTTAGTATAATTTTCATTGGATAAAACTCCCAGTGATCTAACAGAAACAGTATGTAAATAGAAATGGTACACCTTTACTTTTTCCTTTAGTACCAACTGCGAATCTTATTTACCAACACCGATTTAACTGTGTCAAGCAGGGATGGCAAATTTAGTTTATGAAATGGTACTAAACTTTAACCAAACAAGGCACCGTTTACAGCAAGTCATTTACTTGAATTGAATTTATTTTCATAATACGGTGCTTGATAATTATTTTGTAGGTAAGAAAATATGGATTTTTACAAAAAAAAAAAATTTTTTTTTTTTGTTTTAAAGTACAAAAGAAATTGTTTGTAAAATAATTTGCTGTAAAAAGTGTAAGTCAGTAGAAATAGATATACGTAACAAATTGTTGATTTTGTAATGTACTTTTTACAATCAAACACTATTAGGTTTTTAGTGCCCCAACACAACTATTGCAGAGCAACTTCCAATACAAAGTTATCAGTTGTCATGAGCACGTTTTTTTTTTTTATGTTCTTAAAAAAAACTTATCCCGTTGTGTGGGAAAAAATAGAATTAAACCGATTGATTCTGTTGTAAATACAGTTGAGGCTTGGATATACCACTTAATTTATAAGTGCACCGGAGTAAAGAACGTAAAAAGGTACTGACAAAAAAGGTACTTAAGTACTCAATTTCCCAGGCCTGATGTGAAGTTAAATGAGCTGGAGAAAAAAAACCTAATTTTTTGGAATCAAACAAACTGTATTGAAACAAAGGGAGTAGTTGTTTGCAAGATCTCTTCTTTTTTTTTTTTTTTTACAAACACTTGGATGGTGTATATATGTGGTGGTGTGTGAGCGTGGGGAAAGATGTTAGGAGAAATTAATTAATAGCTGATAATTGAGTGAAATGGAGTGAACTTTTAATAAAGAGTTTGTTTAAGAGAAACTTCGTATTTGTAAAGAAGAATATAAAGTTTGAGGGGAAATTAAATGCATAGGTTCGGTAAGGGGAATGAATGTGGAGTATTGAGTGTAAATGATGTATGTAGTTGGATGTCTTTTTAGGGGCTGTAAAAAGGGGAATAATATTCATACATGTATCATATAAATCATTGCTAAAAAGGCGGGAAAAAGAAAGTTGTTTGATCACGTTTGATCAAACCTATGACAAAGGATACCCTACACTTTCTAGTGACGATTTATTGGAGTATTCGCGACAAATCAAAATTCTGACACATAAATATTTTAATGAATCTTGCCTTAACTCACCGACTTATTTCCTTTTTCTTTCAAAATTACAGGCTTCTTCTACTCACTGTACGATTCCTTCAGATAAAAAATTAATATTTTATGTAAAACCTCCTCCTCTTGGCAGAATTTTTGGCAATTTTTTCCTCTTCTTCTTTAATGATTATTTCTCTTTTTGATATTTATATATTATGTATATTTTCACTGAAACTATTTTCTTTCACTGATATTTTTGAAATCTATTTAATTTTCTAATTATCACTTTTAATTTTCGAAATTTAATTTATCACTATTTCTCTTTTATCGCATGAATTTTTTAATTATTTTAGTTTTGTATTTAATTATTTGATGTTTACACGCGGTGGTGTAACAATGGGAGCAACGAATAAATAATTGAAACAACCAAAAGCCCTATCGCACTCTCAAACGCACTTAGTAAGAAAAGCAAAAAAACAAACGAACCTGATTTTGGAGTTTTGATAGGAATGTCTAGCTGGTTGTTGTTGGTATGATGTCCAATTAATGAGCAGAACTCTCAGCACTCGTTGTTATCCGGTTCGAATGGGACCAAATGTTAATACCAAATACGGAATGTATATGTAGTTGTGGATAAGTGGAGTAGATCTGGAGGAAACAATGAATTTTTAGCTCACCAAAATCACCAATTGATTTTGGTACTCAATAACAAAGATTCCAATCGAGAAAGAAAGAAAACAAAACGGAATTAGAATTTTGGATTTTTGTTTATTGGAGTAATTAATTGGATTATTTGAACATCGATTTCTTACCAACAGTATGGATGACCAAGTCGCAAGTGACAGGTTATGCTTATCTTTTAGGCGGAAATAGTATATGCGAAATTTCGATATAAATTCGAAAGTTTTTAGGAGTTAAAACTTAGAGCGAGATAACTATAGTGCTGTATGTTTAGCAACATTCAGCTTTTATCTATAAATGCTTTTGGGAATAACAAATGGCAATAATAATTGGTCAATCCCGGCAAAGTGGTAGCGATAACGTTGGATTAATACCTTTTGGTATTAACACAAATTTTTCCCCAACAAAAAGAAATGTACAAGCTAAAAATAATTAAAAGTAAAAAAAAAAAAAAAGTTGACAAATCACGGGATTCGATCACCGGACCTTTCGTTTTCCAGTCTGGCTCACCTCAGCTACGCCACCGTAGCTTACTCAAATATTGATTTAAATTTTGTTATGTTTCTCTTGCTTGCAGATACATATTCCATTTTCAAATATACTGGTTAGTATTGCCATGTGGTAATATTTTATTGGAAAAAATTTGCGATGATGGTAACAAATCTAATTGGAAATGCGATACTTGGTATGGCAATACTGCGTTAATCGAGTGACACCTAGCGCCGCTAGGTGTCACTACCAGAGCTATGTATTTTTTTATTTTATTTATTAATTTTAAATTATTGTCGGAGTTTAAGGTTGTAATAAAATGAAAACTATAATTCTTATTTTCTTTTTTGTTTTATCGTTAGCTTATATAGTCAAACTGAGGTGGCGTCCTGCAACTTTTTTAAAATTAGACCCCAGCCTAAAAACATTATCATGTTAAAAAAAAAAAAAACTTCGAACGGACGGGGATTAGAACCACAAGTCTTCCGTTTTGTAATCGCAATCTCTACCCTCTAGCCCAGCGGACGTTGTTAGCAAATAACAACTTTAAAAGACTTAGTTTTAAATAAATTGATCGTATCTAATTATATCAAATTGATCTAACATATAGTAATATATAATTATATCCAATTAAATATGTTATTCACTTGTACACAATTTTCAAAAAGACTTAGAAAATTTTTGATAAAATTTGCAAAAAAAAAAATTGGAATGACGTACAGCGCTATTAGGGGCTTCCATGGTAAACTTAAACAATAATTTTAATGTAGCGATATGCCTTATTTCCAAGTCATAGGCTTCCAAAGTGAAATAAGACTTTGGCTTATAAGTTTGAAATTTTTCATGGAATCAGGAAATCAGAATTAGATTTGAGATCGGGTTCCAAAAATCATTGATATTTTGATAATTTAAACCAAATATAGCTATTATTAACTATATAAATGCAATATAAATTTTTAAAAATGATTGCAAAAATTCAAAAAGTTAAATTTTTTAAGTTCTAAAAAAACAAATGCAATAAAAAAGTGTTTTCTATTTACAAAAAAAAATAAAAAAAAATATTTTTTTCTGGAATCGAACTCGGGTTCCCAAAAATGATAGATAATTTTATAATAAATTAAATATAGTTATATATAACTATATAACAGCAATATAATTTTTTAAAAATGATTGCAAAAATTCAAAAAAAGAAAAATTTTTTTTAAAATTTTTAGTTCTAAAAAAAATAAATGCAATAAAAAAGTGTTTTCTATTTAAAAAAAATAAAAAATATATATTTTTTTTCTGGAATCGAACTCGGGTTCCCAAAAATTATAGATAATTTTATAATAAATCAAATATAGTTATATATAACTGTATAAAAGAAAAATAATTTTTTAAAAATGATTGCAAAAATTCCAAAAATGAAAATTTTTTAGTTTTAAAAAAATTAAACGCAATAAAAAAGTGTTTTCTATTTAAAAAAAAATAAAAAAAACTTTTTTTTTCTCGACTGGGCCGGGAATCGAACTCGGGTTCCCAAAAATAATATGTAATCTTATATGATACAATAAAAAGTTTTGTATAACCATATATGTTGACACACAAAAATAAATTTTGAAATACTGGCATATATAATTATATATGGCTAGTTGTTTGGTCAAAAAAATATTTTTTTTATACATGATTATATCAAAATATATATTCCATTACACATGCGACCATTTATAAATATATATTGAGTTTAGACGAAATTTGCGTATATATAGTACCAGACAAACACAGATATGTTATCGTTTAAGACACATATAATTATATCTATTAATTTTGTTGGAAATTTTTTTAGTATGGAACCATATATAGTTTTAAATGGTATTATATTAGTCATATATAATTATACATAAATTGATACTGGATTTTTGTTTAGTAAAGTCCTATACATAAATAGATATAAAGTCACGTATAATAATGTATGAAATCGGATTAAGTTTTATGTGCAACGTATGATTACATCTACCATTTATATTAATATATTATGAACAATATAATTAGATATGATTTTATATGACATCATTTAAATAAATTGGAAAATTTAAAAGTGAGATATAATTTTATACTTTGACTCATATAGTTTTATATGGTTTTATGAAAACATATAAAATAATATACATTTATATAAATTCCTTTTTACTCGGGGTACAAATATATACAAAAAAACAACATTCAGATACATTTTTATAACTTAATTTTTAGAAATGTTATTTGTTTGTTTATTTGTTCATTTTTTATTTGTTTGTTTCTTTTAAATTTTATCATGTTTTAATGTGAGTTTTTGTGATTCTCGTTTTTTATGATCGCCACTGTCTGTTCCAAATACCCTAATACTGGCGGCTAATTTGCTTTTTATAGCCCTAACCTAACCTACCTATAGACAAAGTTTCAGATTCTGTGACATTTTTCCTATCGAAAAAGTATCAGGTTCTGAGACATTTTTCCTTTAGCAAAAGTATCAGATTCTCAGATATTTTTAATATCGAAAAACCTCAGATTGTAAGACATTTTTTCTATAGAAAAATTCTTTTGAGACTTTTTCCCTCCAGAAAATGTTTCAGATTCTGAAAAATTTTTCCTATAGAAAAAGTCTCTGATTCTGAGACATTTTAACTACACACAGAAAACATATTTGCTAATTTCCAACTGAAATTCAGTTTTTGCAACAAAAATTCAGTTGATGCATTTGTATTAAGGTTAAAACCACTAAATATCGGTAGTTACAACTAAATTTTGTTAATACAACTGTCTTTTAATTGAAACAACTAAAAAATTCGTATGCCACAGCGAAATTTAGTAGCAGCAACCGAATTTTGAGTTGATACAACTGAAAAATTCAGTTGGAAATTTATTTTTCTCTGTGTATTGAAAAGGTCTTAAATTGAGAGACATTTTTCATACAGAAAAAGTCTGAGATTCGAGACATTTTTCCTATAGAAAAAGTTTCAGATTTTAAGAAATACTCAGTTTCTGAGACATTTTTCATACCGAAAAAGTCTCAGATGCAGAAAATTTTGCCTATAGAAAAAGTTTCAGACTTTGAGACATTTTCGTTTAGAGTTCTCAGATTCTGGGACATTTTTCCTGTAGAAATAGTTTTAGATTCTGAAACATTTTTTTCCTATAGAAAATGACTTAGATTCTGAGACAGCTAAAAGTCTCAGATTCTAAGACATCTTTCCTATTGCAAAAGACTCAGATTCTAAGACTTTTTTCTATAAAAAAATCTTCTGAGATTCTGAGACATTTATTCTATAGAAAAAGTCTCAGATTCTGAAACATTTTTCCTATAGAAAAAGTCTCATATTCTGAGACATTTTTTCCTAGAAAAAATCTAAAATTCTAGAACCTTTTTTCTATAGAAAAAGTCTCAGATTCTGAGACATTTTTTCTATAGAAAAAGTCTCAGTTTCTAAGTCATCTTTCTATAGAAAAATTCTCAGATTCTGAGATATTTTTTTTAGACAAAATCTTAGATTCTGCGAAATTTTTCTTTTAAAATGTATTAGATTCTAAAACATTTTTCCAACAGAAACAGTCTCAGATTCCGAGACATTTCTCCTATAAAAAAAGTTTCAAATTCTTATATATTTTTACTATAGAAAAAGTCTTAGATTCTGAGATATTTTTCGTATAGAAAAAGTCTTAGATTCTGAGATATGTTTCCTATTGAAATAAGTCCCAGATTCTTAAAAACATTTCTCGTATAGAAAAAGTCGCAGATTCTGAGACATTATTTCAATAGAAAAGTTTGGTTTTAAAGCTTATAATCTTTTTATCTATTTAGAAACAGATTTTTTTTAACATGATAATGTTTTTAGGCTGGGGTCTAATTTTAAAAAAGTTGCAGGACGCCACCTCAGTTTGACTATATAAGCTAACGATTAAACGAAAAAGAAAATAAGAATTATAGTTTTCATTTTATTACAACCGTAAACTTCGACAATAATTTAAAATTAATAAATAAAATAAAAAACACATAGTTTTGGTGGTGACACCTAGCGGCGCTAGGTGTCACTCGATTAACGCAGTATTGCCATACCAAATATCGCATTTCCAATTAGATTTGTTACCATCATCGCAAATTTTTTCCAATAAAATATTACCACATGGCAATACTAACCAGTATATTTGAAAATCGAATATGTATCTACAAGCAAGAGAAAGATAACAAAATTTAAATCATTATTTAAACAAGCTACGGTGGCCTTGCTGAAGTGAGCCAGACTGAAAAACAGAAGGTTCGTTGATCGAATCCATGATCTGTCAACTTTTTGTTTTTTTAGCTTGTAAATTTCTTTTTGTTAGGGAAAAATTTGTTTGCATTATTTATACTTTTTTATTTAATTATAAATAAATAAAAAAATATATATTCATATTTTTCTAAATTTTCTAGTTGTTTTTCTTTCTGAATTTTGTGATTTTTTCTGAATATATCTGCATTTTTCTGATTTATTTTTTGTATTTTTTGATTTGTTCTTACACTCAAGATAAAAATTCTGTAAAATACATTGTAAAATGACTATCTCAATTCAACAGATGTTTGACAGAGTTTTCTGTCAAAATACAGATTTAAAGAAAATACTTTGAATTTTTTGTGACAAAAAACAAAGTTTTATCTGTTTTATTACTTTTAACCTTGTTATCTTTATTTTACAGATAATTAACAGATATTTCTGCAAAAATACAGATTTTAGCAAAAATACAGATTTTAGCAAAATACTTTGTATTTTTTGTAACCAAAAACTAAGTTTTGTCTGTATTTTAAACATTAATTTCAAAGAAAACTTAAATAAGAAAATTCCAAAATAAACTGCATTTAACTACAGAGTTTTTTCTATAAAATTTTGGTTGCATCAAATACATTTTACAAATATATGTATTTTAACAGAGTTTTTCTTTGCTAAATGGTGCTTTATTTAGCCAATATATTACTAGAGAATCTGTAAATTAACAGTTTTTTTGTCCAAAACATTTTACAGAGTCTTATAGTAAAAAAACAGAGTTTTTTTTCTGTCAAAAGACGCTAATATTTAACCAATATTTACTATAAAGTCTCTAAATTAACAGTTTTTTTTTTTTGTAAAAATCATTTTACAGAGTTTTTTAGTAAAATTACCAAGAAATGTTGCTAGCTGGAAAAGTACGGTGAACTCTGTTAAATTAGCAGAGTTTTTCTGTAACTTACCAGAGTTATTATTTTGAGTGTAGTTTTCCAAATTTTTTGTAAATACCCAGGCAGAAAAATACGAACAGGAAGCGCTGGCAAAGTACGTTTTATGGTCGCTTGTGTGCTGGGAAAGCATCACAGTTTAGTACTCCCCCAGCGTTCAAAATGATAACCACGGTAAACGGTATGCCGTTGCTATTTTAAAGCGCTTTGAAAGCGCTTTAAAAACAAAAAATATGGTACTATTATAGCACTTTTAGAACAAAAAAATGGGACGTATCAAAATTGTATAAGTCCATAAGACACAACTTTTTTTGGTGTTTATTTGAATAAAGAAATTTATTAAATTAGGATAAAAAATTAATTGACTAATTTATTAGGATAAAAAAATTTTGAACAAACTTTGAAATATTTTCTAAGTCCCGGAAAAAATTTGTTTGCATTTTTTTTTGCGTTTTGGAATAAAAAATTTATTTAAAAAGTGGTGTATTGAACCGAATCGGGTAGTGGTCCAAAGGGATAGATCCAGTGACATTTCACGTGTGATGTATCCCGAGTTTAAGACACTTTCTCACGAAAGAAACAGGTGTTTTTATATAAAGGGTGTCAAGTGTGTAATAAGTAGGTCATTGTGTCTAAGGCTGCGTTTTTGACATATCGCTTTAACTTAGTTTAACCGGGAGTTTTATTAAACTTTATAAAAATAAAACCAAGTTTAACCAAGCATTCTGTTTTTCAGTTCAAGTTTAGCAAATGTCGATTAACGCGGTATTGCCATAACAAATGCCACATTTCCAATTAGAATAGTTGCCATCAACGCACATTTTTTCGAATAAAATACCACAACATGGCAATACTAACCAGTATATTTGAAAATCAGAGGTGTTTTCTTGACGTTTTTGTACCTTAGTTTAACTCTCCAACATTGGTGAGTTAAACTTAAAATAAACAACGTCTCAAAAACAGAATTTGTGGTTTTAACTCAGTTTAAACCTAAAACCATTAAATTTTACAACTCAAAAACTCAGCCTAAGTGACATATCACGAGAACTATCAAGGACCGGCCACTTATCCTGAGGGGAAATAAAAAACATTCCAATAGTTACGAAAATTAATAAATTTTATTAAAAAATTTATACTTTGAACGGATTTAAATAGAAAAACATTGGCAAAGCGCTTGCAAAGCACTTTTTCGAATTCATACTACCTTTTACACAAAAAATAATGTGCTTTGCCGAGACTTTTCTTTGGAACGGTTGTCAGTTTCTGCCTGGGTATTGATAATTTTGAGAAATTTTTTGGAATTCTTTTTTTCTAAATATCTTTTTAACCCTTACATATTTTTTTTGCAAATATGTGAGGGTTATTCGTAAAAAGTTTTTATTAAATAAAACATTATCATGATTTAATTTTTTGGGCAAGAGTACAAAACTCTGCGGCATTTTTACTTTGAATATAAAAAATCATCGATTAACCGTTGTCGGACCAGCAAACACAGTGATACACTTTAAATAAAATCTTTGTCCATTGAGCAGAAAGTTATTGAATTTTTTCCTGGGCACCACAACCCAAAACTTGAATGCATATTTTTTGAAAAGTCTTTAAAAAACAGGTTTTGATTTTTTTGTAAAAAAAAAAAATTATACCAAAAAAAAAATGGTGAAGCAATGCTCTAATAATATCTTAGTAGTATTTTTTTTTTATTAAGTTAGATCGTAAAAAAACACAGCAAATTTTCTTGACAACAGGATAACTAAATATTCCTGTAAAAAAAAAAAGCAAAACAACCTGCTGATTTCTATTATTTTCTAAAATTAAATGACAGAGAATCCAGTTAAAAACCAATTTCAGAAGCAAAACCTGCTAAAATTTGCTAGTTAAAACTGAAAGTTGTTTTACAGATTTTTCGACCTAGAGAGAGTGTACTTTTTTTTTGCAGAAGAAGTGATGTTAATGCTATAAAAATCAACAACATTTGGTAGTTATTGCCGTAAAACTAACTGATGCCGATTTTTCAAAAATAATTGGAGAAAAATGCATTAAGAAATTTCAGATTACTTAATGTATTTTAATCGATTTAAAAAGAAATTTTCACCATCACAAAAATTTTCAGATTCTTAAACATTCAGAAAAAATTCTATTTTCAAAAATTATTTTTCACAAATAAAATTTGCCGATTCTGTGTCATTTTTAGATATATTTTTGCATTGCAGAGTGGCCGAAATCACTGATCTGGCGGCGCTTAAGTCAAAAATTTTATCTTTAAAATAGACTTGTTCTTAATCGTTCAATTGAATGAGCGCTCATTTTCGTCCATTTCAGATAAAAGATCTAGTTCGTTATCTAGTTCAATCGCTATTTTATTTTTATTTTTTTTTGTTCAACAGTTCGTGAAAGAATCATTTTGATAATGTCTGCTGGTCGTTCACTTAGTTCAAATCGGTTAATTTTTGTTTTCGTTCAACAGTTCGTGATCGAATCTTTTTGAGTTTCGTTCAAAAAACACAAAAATTTTGAATAAAAACATTAATTAAAACAAAGAAAAAATATACAATTTTTGTAAAAAAAACATAAAGCGTGCTAAAAAAAGGAGAGAAAACTAACTCTTAATGACAAAATTAACAAAAAAAATTGCACGACCGAACTAAAAGATCAAAATGAAGTAATGACCAGTTGAGCTGAATGAACCTAAAGACCTTGAAGAGCTGAAATAAACGAACTAGGTAAACTGCTCAGTTAAGAGAATAGTTCAATTGAACTAGTTCGTTCATGAACGACAAAACTCTACTTTAAAACCGAATAATGTTTTGTGTCGATCACCTCATATTTAGTTTATTAAAATTATCCAATTCTCAGAAATATTTTTTAAAAATATTTCAGATTTACGGACATTCAACACTATTATTTTGCAAACAAAATTTTCCGATTCTGAGACATTCTGAATATCAAAATTTTTTATATGTATTTAGTTGAAATTTTTTTATAGACATTTTTCAGATTTAATTACACTTTTCCTTTAAAAATTTTCAGATTTTCCCTTTATAAATTTTTTCTGTGAAAAATTTTGGATTTCGAGTGTTTTTCCTAAGCATTTTTTTCTTTTCCATTTTTTTTTTTTTTGAAATTTGTTCTGGGGGGAATTCCACCCCCACCCCCCATGCATTCATCTAAGGGTTAAATCAACGACCGTAGAGGCCGCTGCGCTTATAAGGATACCAAAAACTTGTGGAAGGTGGCCAAATTCTGGCTGCCAAATTTGGCTTCCAACTTTCGTGGAGAGCAAATCAACGTTTACTACGTAAAATGTTGGGCAGAATGGTCAACGACCGTAGAGGCCGCCGCGCTTATATATAATACGGTCGTTGGAATGGTACGAAATACCCGCTACTACATAAAAAAGGTATTTTTTTAGAAATATTGAGAAAATGTCAGAAAAATATCAGAAACAATTAAAAATTAAAAAAAAATAATAATAATAATAATAATAATAATAATAATAATAAAATAAAAAAAAAAAAAATATTTTATTTTTGAAAAAAATTGATTTCAAATAAAATAAATACAACAAAATTCTGATTTTATTGTTTTTATTATTTTTTTACAGGGTTGGCAACCGATACCCACCAATAATAACGGTATTTGGCTATTGTACCGCAACAAATAAAGATATGAACATTTTCAAAAGCGATTATGAAAGCTGATGAAATTTCTAGTATTTTAAATGTGTCACTTCGTGTTTCTACCGGTTCGTTTTCGAAATATAGGTTAATACCTTTATAATACCGTTTGAAACGGTATTATAACGGTATTGGCCTATATAACTAAAACGAACCGGTAGAAGCATGAAGTGACACATTTAAAATAATATAAATTTCATCAGCTTTCATAATCGCTTTTGAAAATATCCATATCTTTATTTGTTGCGGTACAATAGCCAAATACCGTTATTATAGGTGGGTATCGGTTGTCAACCCTGTTTTTTTATAATAACGGTATTTTTTTATATAAAAAACAAAAAAAAAAAAATGAAATAAACTGAAAAATGTACTAAATGTTCACACGGTAGGACAACGACCGTAGAGGCCGCCGCGCTTATAAGGATACCAAAAAGTTGTGGAAGGTGGCCAAATTCTGGCTGCTAAATTTGGCTTCCAAATTTCGTGGAGAGCAAATCAACGTTGACTACGCAAAATGTTGGGAACAATGGTACGAAATACCCGCTACTACTTAAAAAAGGTATTTTTTAGAAATATTGAGAAAACGTGAGAAAAATATCAGAAACAATTAAAAATTAAAAAAAATAATAATAAAATAAAAAAAAAATTATTTTTGAAAAAAAAATTGATTTCAAATAAAATAAATACAACAAAATTCTGATTTTGCTTTTTCATTTTTTTTTTCATAATAACGGTATTTTTTTATATAAAAAACAAAAAAAAAATTGAAAAAAACTGAAAAATGTACTAAATATTAAAAAAATGTACTAAATGTTCACACGGTAGGGTCCAACATTTTACGTAGGAAACGTTGATTCGCTCTCCACGAAATTTGGAAGCCAAATTTGGCAGCCAGAATTTGGCCACCTTCCACAACTTTTTGGTATCCTTATAAGCGCGGCGCACAGTGGGAAAAATTGCCAATCTAGCGGGAAATAATTCAAAATATAACTAACAGATTTTAACAAAGTAATAATGCGATTTTAAAGTGGGATAGTGACTGCGTTTTAATCCGTTAAGAACTTAAAGTTTAGTAAACCCGTTAGGGAATTACACACTATCAAATGTTGACAATTTATTGGGCTCTCACAGTTAGTTGTTTATAATAGTAAACTTGTCATCGCCGTGTATCGGAAGGTTAAGCCGATACCTACCATTTTGATTTCTTTTAAAGGGTGCTATTAGGTATATTATGTATAAATTTCCATACGTTATCTGTTTTGCGACGGCTCCCCCGTAACGAATTACGTAAACAACGTTTTTTTTAACTTGTTTAAATTCTTATGGAGCTACAAAAAAACGTTGTCAGATGCTGCTTAATCTTTAATTATAGATTATTCTACATATAATTAAGTATTACTATTCAAAAAATTAGCTGCGTAGGCCTGCGTAGCGATTTTTTAAAATTATTTTTGTAATTTTGGTCTTTCAATAATTATAATTCTAAACCTAGGCAGCGATGAACGCGACTCATGTATATGTTGAGAATCACGAAGGATTGTTAGTAATTTGTTTTTAACATAGCACAGCGTCGAAATCTTCAAAAAAGTTCGTGCTGAATTAAAATTATTTTTGATTTTATGATTTTTAAATAACCGATTTAAGTCGCATTCAGTTGGTGAAAAAATTCTTAATAAAATATTATAAATACTAATAAATTATAAATACTAATAAATTTAATACTATCATTTGAATTGGTTAATAAACTCTATGGTTTTTTTTAAATTTGTTTGACATGTCATTTCAACGGAGAGAGATATTTGAAGTTTTGCGTAAATGCGACAGTGCTTCTGATCGGAACTCAACAGTTATCAATTATATCTTGTCCAAACTTGGAAATAACATCTGCAACGAGAATGAAAGCTATAAAAAACTAACTGTTAGTGTGCGAGATTTATGTAGTAAATTCAAATGTAGATGGGCCAGTATTTCTCGCAATTTATATAGTTTTGAAAATCATTACAATATATGGTTCAATGAAAATATAGATTTTCTAGTAGAAGACGAAGAACCAGGACCTTCACAACCTCGAGGGCGTCCTTTGAAGACTTTTTTGGAAACAACAAAAAAAATCCAAGAGGAGTCGTGTTTCGGATCTTGTACAAAATAACATCAAGGAATAATTATTGGTCGCTACGAAAGTAAGTCTGTACAAATCTGGAAGAGAGATGCAGCCCAATTATTAGATGAAATTAAAAAAAAAAAACACCAAAAAGGGCTACAAAGATGAAAAAAGCCGTATTTTACCCCTCTGAAACACCGACATAATACACACCAGAAGAGGCAATGGCACTATACATTGACAAAAGGTTAACTAAAAATTCGTATATGCTTATGCAATAAGATGCTAACTCCTATTTTAGTTATATGCTGGATGTAGGATATATGTCCAAATGTTATTAGATTTCACTTACAATATTTGATAACCCCATTTACTTTTCAAAAAGTATAAAATTCTTCTTTTAAACATAATTTTCCACAGCTAACAGGTACAAAAAAAATACTCCTGAGGTAGTCGTATATAACACCTTTTGGGGCACCCTGTATTGAAAAACAGTTTCTTATTATTCATTATACAAAAAGCTCATATCCTTAGCTATAAAATCTCCAAGTATTGTTATCGGATCAGACCAATAGTTTAGAAGATATGATTTTTTTCCTGCCAGATTGGCGTTTTTTCCCACTGTGCGGCGGCCTCTACGGTCGTTGGTTAAATTGGTAGAAATAGTCGAAGCGGATTGGTAACAGTCTATTATTTATTTTTTTTTTTCAATTTCTGGTCCAGTAGCTAATTTTTTTTCATATGACTCTGACTCTGTTCACGCTTCAACCGCAAAACAAAGTGAAAAATACACATGTACAATTTCAGTGGACGTCTATCTACATGCAAACCTAGTTACTCTCATTCAATGTTGTGTTTTTTATTCCATTTTTATTTTATTTTTTAGACATTTTCCAAAAATAAAAAAACTCTGCAAAAAAAACATAAATAAATTAAATAAACACTGAAAAACTGTGCAAATTGCAATTCGTTAACAATGAATTTGTGAGCCAAACAAAAAACAACAGTAAAACAACAAAAAACATTAAAAACTAAGGAAAACCTTACAACTGTTTGGACATGGCTCACATATTGAATGAATGTGTACCAACTGTTGTCGCTTAAATTGATGTTTTTGTTGCTATTGTTGTTGTATTTGCAGTTTTTATGTAATTTCCATCAAATTATTTTTTCTTCATTGCACTATTGATGTTTTATTTGTGTCAAGGGCCTACTCAAGTAGGATGTAGGCCCACAAAATGATCATGATGCGGAGTGGTTAGTGGAGGACCCTGACCATTGAAGAAAATGCTAACAAATTAGAGCTGTGTTGTTCATGAACGAACCAGTTTAATCAAACTATGCACTTCCCTCAGTGTTGACATCCGTTATCATTTCCCCAGACACCGATTAAATGTTTTTTTTTTTGAAAAATCTTCAGAACCCGTTCTGAAATTTTCCATTTTTTAAAAAAGTTAATTTATCAAAAATCCGGCAACTTTTTTTTTAATTTATTTTTTTATGTTTAGATGTTTGTCCATCCACACAAAAAAATCCAGAAACGCGTTTTTTGTTTCTTTTTCGAGAAAATCGCATTTGACTTTTAAATTTCATAACAATTTTGTAATTTGCTTGTATTTTCTTGTTTTAATGTTGCGAATGAATAATATTAATTGCATAAATATTACTCGTACGCTCTGTTCAAACAAGAAAATATGTACAAGCAAATTACTAAATTGTTATGAGATTTAAAATTCAAATGCGATTTTCTCAAAAAAAAAACGAAAAACGCGTGTCTGATTTTTTTTGTGTGGATGGACAAACATCTAAACTTAAAAAAAAAGTGGCCGGATTTTTTAATAAATTGACTTTTTTAAAAAATGGAGAATTTCAGAACGGTTTCTGAAGATTTTTCAAAAAAAAAAACATTTAATCGGTGTCTGGGGAAATGATAACGGATGTCAACACTGAGGGAAGTGCATAGTTTAATTAAACTGGTCAGAACGGGTTCTAAAAAAAATGTAATCGATAGCCCATACAAAACTATATTAGAATGTAAATTTTGAAGATTGTGGTGCATTCCGTTTTAATGTGATAAATATTTAATCAAGGCAACTTGCCACAAATTTGGCCATTTTCCAATATTTGACTAAGCCCAGTTTTTGAAAAATTTAAAAACCAAAAACGCAATTTTCTAAGTTCCATATAGGGCTATCCATACAACCTATTCAGAAGTTTACAGTACACATGTTTTTTTTTCGCTGGACATTTGGTGTGGAATGCCTCAAATACGTAAATACGTGTTTATTATAAAAATAAAAAAAATATATTTTTTTTAAGTTTTTATGCGTTTTTTATATTTTTAGAATTTTTTTCGATAACACCGGTACGAACCGGTATAGACGTTTGTATTTTTTTTATAAGTTTAGATGTTTGTCCATCCACACAAAGAAATTCAGAAACACGTTCTTCCTTTTTTTCGAGAAAATCGCATTTGAAGTTTAAATTTCATTAAAATTTTTTAATTTGCTTGTATTTGTGGCCGAATTTTTGATAAATTGACTTTTTTAAAAAATGGAAAATTTTAGAACGGGTTCTGAAAATTTTCAAAAAAAAAAAAAAAATAATTGATAGCCCATACAAAACTATACAAGGATGTAAATTTTTCAGATTGTGGTGCATTCCGTTTTAATATGATAAATATTTAATCAAGGCAACTCGACACAAATTTGACAATTTTTCCAATATTTGACCACGCCTCCTAAGCCCAGTTTTTGAAAAATTGAAAAACCAAAAACGCAATTTTCTAAGTTCCATATAGGGATTTTCATACAACCCATTCAGAAGTTTACGGTACACATGTTTTTTTTTGCTGGACATTTGGTGTGGAATGCCTCATATGTTAACAATTAGCAAAAATACTCACCTCGAGTATTAAAATTCATATTCACAACGTTATTTTCAACCAAAATACATTTAAAAAAGAAATATATAGTTTTATTAAAATTTGGTTGCTTCATAACCTCTTTAGCAGCTGCTTACACATATGACAGTGTTGCCAACTGTTACCATTGATATTAAGTGTTGCCAACTCTTCTGTTTTTCATTTTATGCGGCGACTTTTTGTTTGTTTTTGGCCATTTTTGGTATTTATTCGGCGTGGTTTTATTTAAATGAAAGTTATCATCACAATTTGTATACCCTTCACTTACAAGGAAGGCCCATAGCTTACACTCCGATTGCTCTGAAATTTATATATGTTAATAAGTACCGAAAACTAAGTATAACCTGCTATAATAACTCCATATAGGGCTATCCATACAACATATTCAGTAATTTACAGTAGACATGTTTTTTTTTCGCTGCACAGAAAACAAAATATTAAAGAAAATTTTAATAAACTCGTTTATTAAATATAAAAACATTTTCAATAAAATTTTTCATTGAACCAATAAAAAAATTTATTGAAATTAATTTTTAGAAAAAAATCCATAAAATAATAATTTAAAAAATTAAAAAAAAAAAAAATTGTGTCCGGAGAGGGGTTTGAACCAACGACTCCAAAAAAAATGCATTGCTTGGTTTACCAACCGCTTAGTCTACAACACCAAAGTGCTATTATAATTTTGTTTACTAAATTAAATCATATGCTCACAAGAATAGAATCAAATAAAAATACAAACTGTGCGTTACTATGTGTGTGTGTATAGTAACAAGAAAACAGACTCAAATAAAAACACAAACACACATAGCCACACACAATTTGTATTTTTATTTGTTTGTTTTGTTGTGTGTATAGTATACATAACCTGACCAACTGTTTTTGGCTGAAAAGCGGGATGGAATGGTTAAAAAAGCGGGATTTTGACCTAAACAGCGGGACTTTTTTATATACTTCAATTACACTCAAAAAAATACGTTAGTAGATTTACAAATTTTTTTTTTGCTAACGCTAGTTAGCTAACTTTTAGCAAATTTTTAGTTGAGATTAGCATGTTAGCAAAAAATTCTTGTAAACTTCATTTAGCACATTAGCAATTTAAAACAAACTTTGAACTAATTTCTTTTGCTAAATTTGAAATTGAGTTGACTACATTTTTACAAGATTTTTTGTCCAAAAGCGTTTTTGTAGCTCTCAACACGTAGAACAAGACCGCAAAATAGTCAAAAGCTCTCCGAGTAATATTTTTGAAGTTATCGAGTTTTTTAATTCTCAAGACCCCAGTGGTCCCCTATAATCACGTATCTCAAAAACTAAGCAAGGTAGAGCGAAACGGACACTAATTTTGGATCAAAAACTATGACGATTTTTAAGGAACCCAACTAGGTCTAGGCCCATCGGGGTCTGGACCTATCGGGTCCGAACCCAATGGGGTCCTCAGATGTGTATAAACTAAGTTCAAAAAAAAAAATATTTAGTCAACTAATTATTGGCAAAACATTTTTGCTAACTTTAGCAAAAAAATTGTGGGTTCAAAATCAGCAAATTTTCTTGTAGGTTTACAAGCTTTTTTTGCTAACATTACAGTTTTTTTTTTGAGTGTAGCTATAGGGGATATAATAAAAGTTTGTTTTTTATTCGACCTTTTCTTTAGAATCTCAAATGAATAAATACTCAAGCTCGAGGTCATAAGTTTTAAATGTTTTTTTTATTTATTTAAATATTTCCAATATTTCGATATTCTTTGAATATCTTCATCAGGGACAGTCTAATGTTTCACAAAATATAAATAAGAAAAACAACAAAATAAGTTAAAAACATCAATACAAAAAACAAAGCTCACAAAATTTCAAAACAGTAATAACAATAACAACAAGAACTTACTAAATTTTATAAAAATCACACAAAAAATTCTTATTTGCTATGTAGTTCTCACTACCATCGTCATGATTGCACTGAATTTGTGTATTGCTTGGTCTTATTAACTAAATATCTATAATGTTTTGCACAGCCACTCTCCACATCGCTCTTAAAATTCATAGTTGTTGGTGTATTGATAATGTTCAGCATCTCCAACATATAGCGTCGTTTGTAATTTTGTTCTTGTTGTAATATTCGTACATCATCAAAGTTTGGCGAGTGATTAGTACTGGCACAATGGGCTGACAGTGCAGTTTTTTGTGACGAAATATTTAAAAAACGTTGATCGGATTTATGGCCTGATATTCTAGTTTTAAGTTTATTTTTAGTAGTCCCTACGTACACTTTATTGCAGTTTTCATCTTTTTTCCCGTTGCATGGTATTTTATATACGACATTGGCTTTCTCCAATATTTCCACTTTATCTTTAGTATTGCTAAATAATTGTCCAAGATTATAACCTGTTTTATGAGCCATTCTATACTTTTCTGCGTTATGTAGTCGAGATTTTTCAATTCTTTCGGACAGTTCTGGAACGTATGTCAACGATTTATATATAGTGGGTGATTCCTTATTTTCAAAATCACGTGTCTTTTGTTTTTTAAAATCTTTTATAAGTTTTGTTGCAATTTTTGTCGGAAAATTATTGTTATGTAACATGTCTTTTATCTTTTTTATGTTGTCATTATGAAATTCCTCGTCGCTAATGTTTAAAACTCTCCTTATTATGTTTGAGGCTGTATTTATTATTATTCTCTTGGGATGTTTCGAATAAAAATTAATTATCCTACCAGACGCCGTTGGTTTTTGGTACCAATCTATTTTAATTTTATTATTTTGCCGTATTACTAAGGTATCCAGGTATGGAAGTCTGCCGTCAATTTCTTTTTCCATTGTAAATTTTATATTGTGATGGAATTTGTTCAAATTATTCATTATTTCCTCTATTTGGCTTTCTGTAACTATACTAAATAGATCGTCTACGTATTTTGTCAATATTTTTGGTTTCTGCGTCAAGTTTTCTATACAAGTGTCCAGTAGTTTCTCCATCACGATATCAGCAACAATCGGTGATGCTGGTGATCCCATGGGTAGACCTTTCTTTTGAGAGTATATTTTATCGTTATATTTAAAATATCTATTTTCTTTTATACAAAATTTCATTATGCTCAAAAATTGTGTCTTTGACATATCAGTGAAAATTGTTATTTCATTCCACCTTTCTTCAATTATTCTTAATGCTAGATCGACTGGTACACTTGGAAATAACGACACTACATCAAACGAAAATAATCTCTCATCGTCTTGTAAAGTCAAGTCTTTAATCTTATCCCTAAATTGCACTGAATCCCTTACGTTATATTGTGATTTTTCCGTAATTTTCTTGAGAATGTTGGTTACGTATTTGCAGAGTTGACTCGATGGAGCATCTATACTAGAACATATAGGTCTTAGAGGGTAATTTTCCTTATGGATTTTAGGAAGTCCATAAATTCTTGGTGCTGTGGCCGTGTCAGTTTTAAGTCTTTTTCTCTCTATTGATGAAATTATTTGATTTTCAAAAAGTTCTTCTACGAAATCATTATTTTTCTTTTGAAGTACACTTGTTGGGTCCTTTTTCAATCGTTGATAGGTCATTATATCACCTATTATATCATTCATCCTTTTATTGTAATCGTCCTTCTCCATTGCAACCGTTACATTGCCCTTATCCGCGTTAAGAATTAAAATATTTCTATTTTGTTTTAGAAACCCTTCTGTTTGTTTCACTGTATTTAACATAAACTTATCTCTACTATTGATGTGTGTCTTGTTTACGTGGTTATCGATTATAGTTGTCATTTTGGTTCTTGCTATCTCCTGTTCCTCTCTATCTTCTATAGTTTGGATAAAATCCTCACCTTCAGCTATGAATTTCAACATAGGGAATTTTTCCTTGGTCATAGGTAAAGCATGTTTTTTACCCAATGACAAAACCCACTGTACGTCGTCTGGAATGACGGTTGTAGTTTTATTCACGAACCACTTCTTGTTGAACTTTATGTCTAATTGTTGTCTGTGTGCATCTCTCAGTTTTTCAAATTTTAATCTATGTCGTTCTTTTAATTTGTTGTTAGTGGATTCAGTTAAGACGTTGTCGCTCCTCCATAGTTCTTCTATTTCATGTTGTGTTAGTTGAGTTTCTATTTTCGTTTTAAGTTCTTCCCTTACTTCTTCGTTATATTTTAAAAGTTCGTGATTTTGTCGTATGATTAAGTTTAGAATCTTGTCGTGAAAGTTCTGTAAGTGTTTTTCTAGTTTTTGTTGTACCGTGGATATGGCATTTGTATTTTTGTCGAAAATTTTGTTCACGTTCTTTGTGGAATTTGTTATAAATTTTGGTATAATACCTGTATTTCTGCAACGTATCAGGAATGTGATTGATGATTTTAGTTTCAGCGTTTTTTCCTTTGTTGTTTTGTGTTTATTGATGTTAGTCCTCATAAAATTATTCTTTTTAAATTTATTGTAGACCATTTTTGATGTTAGTTCGGCGTGCTCTCCGTTTTTGTAATAAAAGTTTGTTTTTTATTCGACCTTTTCTTTAGAATCTCAAATGAATAAATACTCAAGCTCGAGGTCATAAGTTTTAAATGTTTTTTTTTATTTATTTAAATATTTCCAATATTTCGATATTCTTTGAATATCTTCATCAGGGACAGTCTAATGTTTCACAAAATATAAATAAGAAAAACAACAAAATAAGTTAAAAACATCAATACAAAAAACAAAGCTCACAAAATTTCAAAACAGTAATAACAATAACAACAAGAACTTACTAAATTTTATAAAAATCACACAAAAAATTCTTATTTGCTATGTAGTTCTCACTACCATCGTCATGATTGCACTGAATTTGTGTATTGCTTGGTCTTATTAACTAAATATCTATAATGTTTTGCACAGCCACTCTCCACATCGCTCTTAAAATTCATAGTTGTTGGTGTATTGATAATGTTCAGCATCTCCAACATATAGCGTCGTTTGTAATTTTGTTCTTGTTGTAATATTCGTACATCATCAAAGTTTGGCGAGTGATTAGTACTGGCACAATGGGCTGACAGTGCAGTTTTTTGTGACGAAATATTTAAAAAACGTTGATCGGATTTATGGCCTGATATTCTAGTTTTAAGTTTATTTTTAGTAGTCCCTACGTACACTTTATTGCAGTTTTCATCTTTTTTCCCGTTGCATGGTATTTTATATACGACATTGGCTTTCTCCAATATTTCCACTTTATCTTTAGTATTGCTAAATAATTGTCCAAGATTATAACCTGTTTTATGAGCCATTCTATACTTTTCTGCGTTATGTAGTCGAGATTTTTCAATTCTTTCGGACAGTTCTGGAACGTATGTCAACGATTTATATATAGTGGGTGATTCCTTATTTTCAAAATCACGTGTCTTTTGTTTTTTAAAATCTTTTATAAGTTTTGTTGCAATTTTTGTCGGAAAATTATTGTTATGTAACATGTCTTTTATCTTTTTTATGTTGTCATTATGAAATTCCTCGTCGCTAATGTTTAAAACTCTCCTTATTATGTTTGAGGCTGTATTTATTATTATTCTCTTGGGATGTTTCGAATAAAAATTAATTATCCTACCAGACGCCGTTGGTTTTTGGTACCAATCTATTTTAATTTTATTATTTTGCCGTATTACTAAGGTATCCAGGTATGGAAGTCTGCCGTCAATTTCTTTTTCCATTGTAAATTTTATATTGTGATGGAATTTGTTCAAATTATTCATTATTTCCTCTATTTGGCTTTCTGTAACTATACTAAATAGATCGTCTACGTATTTTGTCAATATTTTTGGTTTCTGCGTCAAGTTTTCTATACAAGTGTCCAGTAGTTTCTCCATCACGATATCAGCAACAATCGGTGATGCTGGTGATCCCATGGGTAGACCTTTCTTTTGAGAGTATATTTTATCGTTATATTTAAAATATCTATTTTCTTTTATACAAAATTTCATTATGCTCAAAAATTGTGTCTTTGACATATCAGTGAAAATTGTTATTTCATTCCACCTTTCTTCAATTATTCTTAATGCTAGATCGACTGGTACACTTGGAAATAACGACACTACATCAAACGAAAATAATCTCTCATCGTCTTGTAAAGTCAAGTCTTTAATCTTATCCCTAAATTGCACTGAATCCCTTACGTTATATTGTGATTTTTTCGTAATTTTCTTGAGAATGTTGGTTACGTATTTGCAGAGTTGACTCGATGGAGCATCTATACTAGAACATATAGGTCTTAGAGGGTAATTTTCCTTATGGATTTTAGGAAGTCCATAAATTCTTGGTGCTGTGGCCGTGTCAGTTTTAAGTCTTTTTCTCTCTATTGATGAAATTATTTGATTTTCAAAAAGTTCTTCTACGAAATCATTATTTTTCTTTTGAAGTACACTTGTTGGGTCCTTTTTCAATCGTTGATAGGTCATTATATCACCTATTATATCATTCATCCTTTTATTGTAATCGTCCTTCTCCATTGCAACCGTTACATTGCCCTTATCCGCGTTAAGAATTAAAATATTTCTATTTTGTTTTAGAAACCCTTCTGTTTGTTTCACTGTATTTAACATAAACTTATCTCTACTATTGATGTGTGTCTTGTTTACGTGGTTATCGATTATAGTTGTCATTTTGGTTCTTGCTATCTCCTGTTCCTCTCTATCTTCTATAGTTTGGATAAAATCCTCACCTTCAGCTATGAATTTCAACATAGGGAATTTTTCCTTGGTCATAGGTAAAGCATGTTTTTTACCCAATGACAAAACCCACTGTACGTCGTCTGGAATGACGGTTGTAGTTTTATTCACGAACCACTTCTTGTTGAACTTTATGTCTAATTGTTGTCTGTGTGCATCTCTCAGTTTTTCAAATTTTAATCTATGTCGTTCTTTTAATTTGTTGTTAGTGGATTCAGTTAAGACGTTGTCGCTCCTCCATAGTTCTTCTATTTCATGTTGTGTTAGTTGAGTTTCTATTTTCGTTTTAAGTTCTTCCCTTACTTCTTCGTTATATTTTAAAAGTTCGTGATTTTGTCGTATGATTAAGTTTAGAATCTTGTCGTGAAAGTTCTGTAAGTGTTTTTCTAGTTTTTGTTGTACCGTGGATATGGCATTTGTATTTTTGTCGAAAATTTTGTTCACGTTCTTTGTGGAATTTGTTATAAATTTTGGTATAATACCTGTATTTCTGCAACGTATCAGGAATGTGATTGATGATTTTAGTTTCAGCGTTTTTTCCTTTGTTGTTTTGTGTTTATTGATGTTAGTCCTCATAAAATTATTCTTTTTAAATTTATTGTAGACCATTTTTGATGTTAGTTCGGCGTGCTCTCCGTTTTTGTAATAAAAGTTTGTTTTTTATTCGACCTTTTCTTTAGAATCTCAAATGAATAAATACTCAAGCTCGAGGTCATAAGTTTTAAATGTTTTTTTTTATTTATTTAAATATTTCCAATATTTCGATATTCTTTGAATATCTTCATCAGGGACAGTCTAATGTTTCACAAAATATAAATAAGAAAAACAACAAAATAAGTTAAAAACATCAATACAAAAAACAAAGCTCACAAAATTTCAAAACAGTAATAACAATAACAACAAGAACTTACTAAATTTTATAAAAATCACACAAAAAATTCTTATTTGCTATGTAGTTCTCACTACCATCGTCATGATTGCACTGAATTTGTGTATTGCTTGGTCTTATTAACTAAATATCTATAATGTTTTGCACAGCCACTCTCCACATCGCTCTTAAAATTCATAGTTGTTGGTGTATTGATAATGTTCAGCATCTCCAACATATAGCGTCGTTTGTAATTTTGTTCTTGTTGTAATATTCGTACATCATCAAAGTTTGGCGAGTGATTAGTACTGGCACAATGGGCTGACAGTGCAGTTTTTTGTGACGAAATATTTAAAAAACGTTGATCGGATTTATGGCCTGATATTCTAGTTTTAAGTTTATTTTTAGTAGTCCCTACGTACACTTTATTGCAGTTTTCATCTTTTTTCCCGTTGCATGGTATTTTATATACGACATTGGCTTTCTCCAATATTTCCACTTTATCTCCAATATTTCCACTTTATCTTTCAGTGCAATCATGACGATGGTAGTGAGAACTACATAGCAAATAAGAATTTTTTGTGTGATTTTTATAAAATTTAGTAAGTTCTTGTTGTTATTGTTATTACTGTTTTGAAATTTTGTGAGCTTTGTTTTTTGTATTGATGTTTTTAACTTATTTTGTTGTTTTTCTTATTTATATTTTGTGAAACATTAGACTGTCCCTGATGAAGATATTCAAAGAATATCGAAATATTGGAAATATTTAAATAAATAAAAAAAACATTTAAAACTTATGACCTCGAGCTTGAGTATTTATTCATTTGAGATTATAGGGGATATATATTAGTTTGTCATTCCGTTTGTAACTGATCGGAAATAGGTCCTAGGACCCCATAAAGTATATAAATTAATGATGATTCAATCGAATCGACATAGCGATGTCCTTCCGTCTATCTGACTGTATGTCTGTTGAAAATATACTTGCTTTCGAAAGAAAACTCTGAAGCATATAAAGCTCTTTATTTCAAACGTACCAAGAAAAAAAAAATTAATGAATCAAAGTCATACTTACGGATCTTATTGTCCTATATGGAAACCGTGGAACAAAAGTTTAAGCTTTTCGGAAAAATGGGCGAGATGGGCGTGGTCAAACATGTTAAAATTAAGCAATTCGCTTTATATAATTTTTTCTACTTTTTTCGAAATACATTTATTTTATATTTTGTTTATGCTAACGATTGGCACTATCTGTTTTTGGACAAAACTCCGAACTAAGTCTGAATTTAAAAATTTTAACCTAAAAATCAATGTAGCAATAAACATGCCATTGTTTTTTTTTTTTAATTAAATGAAACTCCATTAAATTCTCTCGAAAATGTCACATTTTTAAAAGGCAGTTATTTTTAGTTTTCGAGAAAATTTTCGAAACACATTTATTTATAGAGTTTTATATGGGCTATCGATTGGCATTATTTGTTTCTGAAAAAAAAACACGGTTCTATCTCGAAATTGTCCAAATTTAACGTTAAAATTGATGTAGCAAAAAAAAACAACATTTTATTTTTTAATTTTAAATAAAAGTTCTTCAAATTCTCTAGAAAATGTAAAATTTTCAGAGAGCAATTAATTTTTGTTTTATAGAAAATGACTTTTATTTTCAAGTTTCGTAAAATTTGGTAAAATTGAGCAATTTTCGCATGACATCGCTTTTCAACAATTTTGAAGTTTCCGAAACAAAACTATTTAATAGAGTTTTGTACGGGCTATAGATGGGCACTATTTGTTTTTGGAAAAAATTCAGAACTGGTTCTGAACTTTTCAAATATTGGATTAATTTTTTTTGATTATTTTTAATATATTTAAATGAAAGTTTATTATGTTCTTTACAAAAAGTCAAAATTTAAGACAGCAGTTACTTTTTGTTTTTGAGAAAAATTAAAGAAAGTAAGTTAAAAAAAGTAAAACTGGAGTGTTTTGAAAAAAAAAATATTTTTATCAAAAATTTGAACAATTCAGAACCAGTTCTGATATCCTGATACAAAACAATTTAATTAATGTGTTTGGAAACTACAGAAATGTTTAGTTACAGTAGAAAAAATTAAATATAAAGCGATGTCATGCAAAAATTGCTAAATTTTACCATATTCTACGATACCTGGAATTTCAAAGTCATTTTCTTTAAAACAAAAATTAATTGCTCTATGAAAATTTTACATTTTCTAGAGAATTTAAAGAACTTTCATTTAAAATTAAAAAATGAAATGGCGTTTTTTTTTTGCTATATAAATTTTAACGGTTAATTTGGCAATTTCGACATAGTTCCGATTTTTTTCTAGAAACAAATCGATAGCCCATATAAAACTCTATAAATGTGTTTCGAAAATTTCAGAATTGTTGAGTTACTGTAGAAACAATATATATAAAGCGATGTCATGCAAAAGTTTTTTAATTTGGCCACACCTAAAAACCATTTATGGCCACGCCTAAAAACTTAATTTTTTTTTAGAATTCTAAAAAATAATACAAAAAAAAATATATTATTTTTTTTTTTCAAAAATTAACATTTAAAAAGCTTTTGGAAATTTTTCCGAATTCCAACACGATTTAAGAATTTCCTTTAATTTTTTTTTTAACACGGTAAAAAATTATAAATTTTACCAAATTTTTATGATCAAAAATAAATTTAAAAAAAACTCAAAATACTGTTTGAAAAATTATAAATTCTAATTTGCTATTCTAAAAGTCAAAAAGCGGGATAAAGCGGGATGAAGCGGGACTTTTGCTTAAAAAGCGGGATGTAAAATCAAGGCGGGATGGGACATCAAAAAGCGGGATAATCCCGCCAAAAGCGGGATGGTTGGTCAGGTTAAGTATACAGCACACATAGTCACACAGTGTTTATGTAAGTGAAATTTATTTTAAGCGTTGTTACTCATTGTTATGCTGTAGCTCAGTTGGTTACACGGCAAGGGTAGAAACCAAAACGTATGCGGTTCAAAGCTGATGAAGAACAATTAAGAAAAATTAAAAGAAATATAATAAATAAAAAATAAACAAAATAAAAAAAATATTTATTTTCTTTATTTCTAAAAAAAAGTCAATAATCTATAAAAATCATTTAACTTTTTTATTGAATCTAGGAATTTCTTCATTGAAATTATTTTCAGCAAACGACTTACAAATGCGTTTATTGAATTCGTGAAAATCTTCACCGCGGCTTTTTTTAGTTAATTTATTTATTGAATTCGTGAATTTTTTTTATTGAAATTGATTTTGTTTTGTGTGTGGACATTTGGTGTGGAATGCCTCATATATAAGTTTGCCAAAAATCTTAATTTGCGGTAGTTAACGACAATCAAACTTCAAAAATGTGGAAAAGTCGATTGAAATTTCATAAATATTATGTTCTCTTTGGCCTATTGTACTTGCGCCGTCCCACGTATTCTTCGAAGATTTAAAATATATGGTCCCTACACTTGTTCAAAAAAGATGTTTTTATGAATTTGATGTGCCATCAATAACAAAAAAGTTATTTGGTGGTAACGGTTTGAAGTTAAAATTTCTTCATTTTCAATTTTTCGTCGTTTTTTGATCAGGAAATTTGCGCCGCTTTATACTTTTCAGTTTGAAACCGGTCTCAGGAATGTGCACTCAATAGAAGCGGAGCACTAGCTAGACAAAGCTTGAGAGACAAAAAGTGAAAGTCATCAAAAATCCACTTTTTTGCGAGGCACATCACGCACGAGACACATCGCGTGATCCAAATATTTTTTGATTTTTTATAATAAAATAGATATAGCGTGTAAAATTTTGATTAGCAAAAATTTTGCAAAAATCTGACATTTCACGATTTTAAACTTTTGCTTGTATTTTCACATGAAAAGAATTTAAATTTAAAATATAACCGTCACACGATTGCTTGTAATGCGTATTATGGATCGTGTGCAAATATTGGAACTTAATGTAACTGTACGCTGAAAACAAGCCTATTTTGTCTCCAGATAAACCGCTAGGGCACACCCAAACCGCTAATATAAATTAATTTCTATAAATGGCAATTGCTGTTACTTATAAACCTTTATCCCAAAACTGAGCGGCATTAATAAATTTTGAAGATTGTGGATTTAATGCATCTTTCAAAATTTTATTAATCAGTAATTGCACCACTTTTAAAAATTCACAATTAAGCATAATGCACAAGTTTCTTAACTAATTTGAGGGTGCTAAATCCGAATATGGCTTTTAATTTGGTCCATCATCATTAGATTTCGCGTAAATTGAATATCAAGCTTTAAGAGAGCAACTTTTTAAAACAAACTTTTAACGTAAAATTTGGTTGTATATCCACGTTAATAGACGTAATTTATCCGGTTTTTATTGGGGACAGTATGAGGAGCCGCCTTAAGCATTTGGGGCAAAGATTTTTCGATGATCTGGACTGCCTAAGCGATGTCTCATTGACATCTCTAGCGGAATACCTCAGGGAAACGGGGTGGTTTTAAAAAGTCGAACTTTGTATCAGAGAGGGAGAGGGGAAATATGATTAGGGAATCACAATGGGCCTTATGGCCTCCGAGTTAACTCGCCAAATGGCGAGCGCCCATCCAACCTAACCTAACCTAAACCTATTGGGGACAGTATAAAACATTAATTAACGTTGATTTTGTTAAATTCTAATATTACTTGTAATTTTGAGATTTTTGGTTTTCAATAAAAATTTTTAAACCGCCATAACTTTCGCGCCGTCAGCTGAAAGTTCTTCACGCGAACGGATTTGAACTTACTAAATGCATGTTTATACGTGTACTAAACGATTTTGATGTGCCTTCAAAAAAAAATTATATTTTTTAAACCTTAAAATCAAAAGTTAAATGGAAATGTTCATATACATTATTGATCTGTGAACGATTTTATGACATCCCAGTCCGTCTGTCTGTGGAAATGGTAATCACGGCCACAATATAACATGGATATGAATAAAATTAAACAAATTAACTGGTTGTTGCCCCGAGAAGTTTGGTATTGTATTTGAGCGATATCGATTTAGTGGTACGAAAGTAATGAAAGAAAATGTAAGGATACCTCGCAAATTTTGGTACATTCAACATAACCTAAAAATACAAAATGCTTTAATTCGACTGCTGGTTGACATATGTGAACAGAATTTAACACCCAAGTATGGTTTATACTATTAAAATTATAAAATTGTTTTTAAATTCAGATTTACAGACAAGAACACTTAATTTCTGAAACATTTATTCAAATAAAAAATTTCTCTTAAAAAAATCTAAAACAGTTTTACATACGTTGACTATCAAAATTTTTTAGTATAGACAAAATTTTTTTATGTAAACCAAATTAAGATTCTGTTACATTTTTCTATACAAAAAAATCATATTCCCATTTTTTATAGCAAAATTGTCACGTTCACAACAATTTTACCCAAAAAAAAATCTTTTCATAATAAGAACTTCCAGATTGAAAAATATTTTTTCATCGAAAGTTTACAGATTTAGTCACATTTTTTCTTTAAAAATTTATATATTTTACCTATAAAAATTTTAAGATCCTTCCTTTAAAAATTTTCAAACTTTTTTTATGAAAAATTATCTGATTTCGATATTTTTTCCTTTTGAAAATTTGTTGGAAAATTTTCTATATCCTTTTTTCCTTCTTTTTTTATTTTTCTATCTTCTTTCTTTCTTTTTGTTGTTTGATCTGAGGGGGGATTTTTCCTTTTCCCCTTGTAACCGCGCATGTTGCAGTAGCGGATCATTTAAATAAATTGCAACATATATGAACATTTCCATTTAACTTTTGATTTTAAGGTTCAAAAAATATTAAATTTTTTTTTGATGGCACATCAAAATTGTTTAGTACGCGTATAAACAAGCATTTAGTTAGTTCAAATCCGTTCGCGTGAAGAACTTTCAGCGGACGGCGCGAAAGTTGTGGCGGTTTAAAGACTTTAATTGAAAACAAAAAATTTCAAAATTAAAATTATTATTAGAATTTAACAAAATAAACGTTAATTAACGTTTCATACTATCCCCAATAAAAACCGGATAAATTACGTCCATTAACGTGGATATACAATCAGATTTTTACGTTAAAAGTTTGTTTTAAAAAGTTGCTCTCTTAATGCTTGATATGCAATTTACGCGAAATCTAATGACAATTGACCAAATTTAAGGTCATATTCGGATTTAGCACCCTCAAATTATTTAAGAAACTTGTGCATTATGCTAAATTGTGAATTTTTAAAAGTGATGCAATTTCTGATTAATGAAATTTTGAAAGATGCATAAAATCCACAATCTTCAAAATTTATTAATGCCGCTCAGTTTTGGGATAAAGCTTTATAAGTACCAGCAATTGCCATTTATAGAAATGAATTTCTATTAGCGGTTTGGGTGTGCCCTGGTGGTTTATGTGAGGACAAAATTGGCGCGATTTCAGCGTACAGTCACATTAAGTACCAATTTTTGCACACGATTCATAATAAGCATAACAAGCAATCGTCTGACGGGTATATTTTAAATCTTAATTCTTTTCGCGCAAAAATACAAGCAAAAGTTTAAAATCGTGAAATGTCAGATTTTTTGCAAAATTTTTGCTAATCAAAATTTTAACACGCTATATCGATTTTATTATAAAAAATCAAAAAATATTTGGATTACGCGATGTGCTGGCCACTTTTAAGTAATATTGCGAATGTGTCTCGCAAAAAAGTGGATTTTTGATGACTTTCACGTTTTGTCTCTTTTTGAGGGCACATTCATGAGATCGGTTTTAAACTGGAGGGAATTACGACAGATATCATTCTTTGTATTAGCTTTTGAAAAGTATGAAGCGGCGCAAATTTCTGATAAAAAAACGACGAAAAATTGAAAATGAAGAAATTTTAATTTCAAACCGTTACCACCAAATAACTTTTTTATTATCGATGGCACATCAAATTCATAAATACACCTTTTTTGAACAAGTATAGGGACCATATATTTAAAATCTTCGAAGCATGCGTTGGCCGGTGCAAGTACAATAGGCCAAAGAGTACATAATTTTTATGAAATTTCAATCAACTTTTCCAAATTTCGAAAGTTTGATTGTCGCTAACTACCGCAAATTAAGATTTTTGGCCTTAAGGGTTTGTAAGCTAATTACATTAGAAGTCCTTTATGCATTTCTATCAGTAGATAGTAGAGTTGTCAATTATTCGACTTTCAACTTTGTTCGAATAATTCAAATAATTGTTTTTCCTCGTTCGATCAAACGATTAAAGATCAAAATTTATTCGATTAATCGAAGAGAATAACGAATAAAAAAATTATTTTAAAAAACATTTTTATTAACAAAAAAATAAACAATTCATATAAAAAATCTTTAAATAAGAAAGTTAAAATTTTTATTAACGAAAAAATGCATACAAAACTTAAAAATAAAATAGTAAAAAGTTAAAAAAAAAACTTAAAAATTGAATAACTGAGATCTCTTTTAATTAATGGATGTCGATTTTAATACTTGTTGAGAAATAATTCAAATACAAATTATTATTTGAAATATTCAGACAAAATATATCATAAATGATTTTAATTTTTGTCAAATAAGACAATTTAAGTTGTTCTTAAGAAATAATCTTTTAAAAATAAAAGTTGACTTAATTTTTTTGCTTTCAAACGATTTTTGTTTTTTGTTTTTAATAAATTAGATTTTGAAAACACTATTTCGCTAATTGTTGAAGCAGGTGATATAGTAAGAAGAGCATAAAAAAGTTTATCTATTTTTTCTGTTCTTTTTTCAGATTTTTCCAAATATACCATATCGTCTCATATATCGCTAAAGTCCTTTTTATTTTCTGAATTTTTAATACTTTGAATTGAATTATTTAACTCGCAAAAAAGATTATTATTTTCATTACTAATAACTTCCTCTATTTTAATACTTTTATCTGAATTATTGTGATTACTTTCAACATAAAATAATCTGGAGTATAATTTATTTGCATATTCTTTTGTTTCGCTTTTTGGAGAATATTTTAAGAAACTTTCATTGCTCGGAAAATTTCCAGAATTTAGAAAATTATTAACGTATTTAACACTTTTATACGTCTCTCATTAATTCTTATTTTAATACGTTTTAGTAAGTCTGATGCAAAAGAATTATTAATTTTTTCTAAATTATTTATTAAAAACTTGATAACTCCCCCTAATTCTATAATGGATGTGCTATCCAGGGCTATGGCTACAATATATTTTAACTTTCCTACAATTTTGTATAAATTCTTTCAAAATTTATGAGAATAAATCAAATTCTAAGCATTTATTTAATTTTTTAATTAAAAAAAAATTGTTCGATTAATCGACATTAATTAATCGATTTATTCGTTATTCGAAAATCGTCATTTTTGAATTAAGGGCAGTTTACACGTTAACTACCCTTGACCACCCTTATCTACTATTTCACAGTATTGGTGATACGGTTTGCCGGGTTTAAATAATTTTGTATGAAAAATTATTTGAATTTGACAATTGCTATCCTCCAATACTGGGAAATAGTAGATAAGGGTAGTCAAGGGTAGTTAACGTGTAAATCAAGCTTTATTCGAACAAGAGTTGGGTTTTGTTTGATCGATTAATCGAATTATTCTTAATCGACTGACAACTCTAGTAGATAGCAAAGCTGTATTATTGAATACTTTTATTTGAATTTTTTGAAAAAAATAAAATACTTTAATATTTTAGTTGGTTATCAAAAAATAAAATGCTCTGTTATTTTATTTATTTTGATTTGAATAAAATAAAATTTTATTTTATTCAATTTCATACAAATAAAATAATATTTGTTTCCAAAAAATTCAAATAATTTTTTCTGATTGATTATTCAAACAGAAAAAAAATAAATTTTCTTATTATTTAACAAAAATTTCTGAATAATTTTGGTTATTCACAAAAAATTGAATAAATAACGTATTATTCAAACAAAAAAATACAAATATTTTTGAAATTTTGTGTTTGAAAAAGAAATATATTTTATTTATTTTGTCATTTATTATACAGTGAAACATAAAATTATTTTTACAAACTAATATTGTTTAATAGTAAACTTCTTAACAAAGCGTTTTTTTACTAAAACATTAATTAGAATATTCTTTGTAAATTTTCCCGAACTGAAATCTTTAGATTTTTACTATTTTAAAATGTTGTTAAAACATTTTCCTATGGAAAATACTGAAGTTTTTAAAATACTTTCAGATATTTTTCAAATACAACAGAACGTCCTGTGAGGATGTATATTTACTCAGATTTTCAAGATTTTTGGCTTTGGTGACATTTTTAAGAAAATATGTTTTAGTATTAACTCTGTTGGCAACCCTATTTATATTTTTTTTTGTTAGTTAACTATTTTCTTTTGTTCTCATGTTTTTTATGTAAACGTAATATTTGACAGTTGAATTTCAAGCGTCGTCATAAACGGTCGCGTCATTTCATGCACTACAATCTTAATTAATTTTCTTTACATTTAATACACAATTAATAATATTTTATATAATTAATCCTGACTACGAGTTTTTATTTAAAAAGATATTTAAACGTGTGTCTTTTAGATCAGAAGTGGGATCGGAATCGTTAAAGTAAAGTGCAAAATTACGAAAGGAAAAACTTAAAATTAATTAGAAAAGTGTCGCGATAAAAAAAAATGAAAAAGCTTTCAACGTTAAAAGTAGAGCATTTGAAACAATTGCTCCGTGATCGGGAATTACCAACGTCGGGTACAAAAGCGGAATTAATTGTACGTCTATCCGGAATTCTTGGCACGGATGAAATCGACTCCAACGGTGAGGATAGTGATGCCTTCGAGGAAACGTCTTCTACGGCTACTTTCTCCAACATACGACAAAACGAAAACGTCATGAATGTTCCACAAGAGAACGCAAGCGTCATGAACTTGCAACGGCAGGTTGATGAGTTGAGGGGGTTGCTAGAAAATGCTTTGAGCATTTTGCAAACGAACGCTCAACAAATCAACAGCAACGAACAAAACGTACCACGAAATAACAACAACAACGTACAACTACAACGAAATAACAACAACGTACAACCACAACGAAATAACAACAACATCGAGCAAAACTTATCAAGAAATAACAACGAACAGAATTTAATGCAAAACGTTCAACAAGCAGCAGGCATGCAACGACAAAACTCTCAAGCATGGCAGCGCAGTAGCGAAAATTTGAATACAACGGAAATGTTTCATGGTTTTCATAACGTACGCTCAACTGAAAATTGCTCAGTGAGGGAAATTGCAGAAACTATACCAGAATACGACCCAACTAGTGAATCCTCTTTATCGGCAGAGCAATTCGTCGAAAGAGTAAACAGTGCTGTTACGGCTTATAGATGGGATGAAAAATGTTTAATGTTAGCAGTTTATAGTAAGATGAAAGGAGCTGCACGTTTGTGGTTGGATTCTGTAGAAACTTTACCGTCTGATTGGGGTGTATTTGCTGCAGAATTAAAGGATGAATTTGGTTCCACCCATGATGAAGCTGACGTACATTTCAAAATGGCAAGTGCTGCAAGAAAAGATGGTGAAAAAGTAACCGATTATTGTTTCCGTATATGTGCTTTAGGTCGACGGTATAAACTGAGCGAATCAGCTATCGTAAAGTATACGCGTGATGGACTACGTAGTCGTGAACTACAAAACGCTATCGCGGCACAGAAAATCGACAAAGTGAAACAATTACGGGTTATAATCAATGAATACGAACGTAATGCACCAGAAAAACGCACAAATAAATATGTTGACAATAAATCTAATACGGATAACGTGAATAAAAGTGTTAGTGCCAACGTCAATAGTAAAAACAAAAACTTTGTAAAACCAGTAAAGGAAGTAAAATGTTTTAACTGTAATGAAATCGGGCACATTTCAACAAATTGTCCTAAACCTTCGCGACGTCCACGGTGTGAAAAGTGCAACAGGGTTCACGCTAAAAATGAAACCGATTGCAAACAAAATGCTACGGTACGGAATACATTTTGTAATAATGATGAACGTTTTAAAATAAAAGTCAATATGAACAATAACACATTTAGTGCTTTTATAGACACTGGTAGTCAGTGCAGTTTGATAAAGAAATCTATTTGCGATCAGGTAAACTGTGAGCGAAAAAAATGTAATATGAGAATCTCTGGCATTTGTGGCGGAATACGTGTTGCAAAAGAAATGATTTCTGTGAACTTAATGTTAAATGATATTGTGTTACCCGTAACACTTTATTCGGTCGAAGATGAACTTTTATTAACGGATATTTTACTCGGGAACGATAATTTTGTAAACGGAAATTTAAGACTCACAATTCGGAACGGTAATGTCGAAATCGATTATGATAACGAAATAGTGATAAACGGAAAAACTGAAACAAATTTAATACCTAATGAAAATGTTATTAATGAAAATCAAAACGTAATTAATGAAAATCAAAATGTAATTAATGAACAAATATTAAAATGTGATTTGGACAATGAAAACGAAAAAACTAAATTAACGGAATTGATTCGGGAATATGAAAGTGTGTTCGCAAGTGATTTGAAAAATCTCGGAAAAACTGATTTAGTTGAAATGAAAATAAACGTTACGGATAATAAAATCGTTGCACAACCCCCGTATCGCGTTTCCGAACCGAAAAAAATGGTAATATCAAATATGATTCACGAACTTTTAGAAAATGATATTATTACGCGATCCGAATCGGAATATGCTAGTCCAGTCGTACTACATAAAAAGAAAAACGGTGGTGAACGATTATGCGTCGACTACAGACAAATAAATCAACTAATGCCAAAAGAAAATTTTCCCCTACCAAATATTGAAGAATTTCTACAAGAAGCAAAAAAATACAAATATTTTACAACTTTGGATCTCAACAGCGGATACTATCAAATTTTAATTGAACCGGAAAGTCGTAAGTACACTGCTTTTATAACAACAGACGGACTCTATGAATTTAAACGTATGCCTTTCGGGTTGCGAAATGCACCCATGGTTTTTCAACGACTAATGTCAAAAATTCAAGAACGTACTGGTAGAGATAACATGATGCATTATATGGATGATTTACTTATTGGAAGTAATACGATAGATGAAATGTTTGTTAAATTACGAATCGTTCTGAACGTACTAAAAGATGCGAACTTGACCTTAAACATTCAAAAGTGTGAATTTTTCAGGACCACGGTCGACTTTTTAGGTCATCAGTTAACTCCAGACGGCATACGACCTGGTAAAATAAAATCAACGGCTATTGAAAATTTTAAGCAACCTACTAACGTTACCGAAATAAGAAAATTTCTTGGTCTTAGCGGATATTTTCGAAAATTTATCCCAGGGTACTCAGTGATATCAGAACCTTTGAGAAGATTACTACGTAAAGATATTAATTTCGAATGGAAAGATGAACAGGAACGAGCTTTCAACGAATTAAAATCGAAATTATCATCTCAGCCCGTAATGACAGGTTTTCGACTGGAAGCCGAACACGAAATTCACACCGACGCGAGTTCTATAGGTTTGGCAGGCTTGCTACTACAACGAGAAGGTGTTGAATTGAAACCCGTGGCGTATTACAGTCGATCAACGAGTAATACAGAAAAGAATTTTCACAGTTACGAACTGGAAACTTTAGCTGTCGTCGAAACGTTGGAAAGATTTCGTTATTATGTATACGGTAAAACTGTTAAAGTTGTCACTGATTGCAGCGCCGTAAAATCTGCTATGACAAAACGAGAACTAATCCCAAGGATTGCCCGTTGGTGGTTAAGAATCCAAGATTTTGACCTGGTTATAGAACATCGTTCAGGCCAACGCATGGAACACGTCGATGCTCTTAGCAGAACACCAAACGAACCCCCAAACGATATTGATGTCGCTACGTTACGTGTTGATAAAGTGAATCTACATAAAGATGACTGGCTGTACAGTATGCAAATTCAGGATGATTCCATAAAGGAAATTGTTGAAAAGTTAAACGTTAAAAATAAAACGGTTGAAAAAGAATACTGCATCGAAGGCGGACGGATATTTCGTAAATACGAAACGAATAAGTTATGGTTAGTTCCAAAAGCATTGCGATGGAGGGTAGTTGAAGATTGCCACGATAAGAACGGACATCTTGGTGTCGATAAAACGATCGAAAAACTTTTGAATTACGTCTGGTTCCCCAGAATGAGGAATTTCGTAAAATCTTATGTGAAATCTTGTGTTGAATGCGCTTACAACAAGCATAAAGGTGGTCGTACAGAAGGCGAGTATCATTTTAGTGATATCCAGCCAATACCATTTGATACAATCCATATGGATCACTTAGGACCTTTTCCAAAAAGTAGTAAACGTAACGAACATATTTTGGTCATAGTTGACTCTTTTACAAAATTTACGATTGTCAAAGCGGTTAAGAACACGTCAACTAAATACGTTATCAATATTTTAAATGAATTTTCAAGTTTTTTTGGAGTCCCAAGGCGAATTGTTACCGACAGAGGGACGTCCTTTACATCGAAGGAATTCGAAAAGTATTGTTCTGAAAATGACATAAAGCATGTACTAAATGCAGTAAAGACTCCTAGGGCTAATGGTCATGCAGAACGAACAAACCGAACTTTACTTTCTATGCTTTTACCAACAACGCAGAACGATAAACGCTGGGATGAACATCTAACGAACATCCAATGGTCTTTGAACACGATGATGAACAAAACGTCTGGTAAAAGTCCACATGAACTTTTATTTTGTTATTCTCCAAGAGATATTTTACACAATAAAATTCTACTTGCTGTACATGATGGTGTTAACCTCAGTGAGGAGGAAATGCAGATTGTAAGACAGGAAACTGCCGAACGAATCAATGGTAAAAGGCAACTTGCTAAGGAACGCTTCGATAAAGAACACTCCAAGCCTCACGTTTATGAAGTTAGTGAACTTGTACTTGCTGAAAATGAACCCCCGAGCACCGGTACTTCACGTAAATTGGAACCGCGCTACAAGGGTCCATTTATTGTTTCTAAAGTTCTTGGTAATGATCGATATGTAATTGAAGATCTTCCAAATTCCAAACGTACATCACGACATTATTCATCAGTTTACGCATCTGACAGATTAAAGCCATGTTGGACATTGCCACATATGTTTGATGAAGGTGAATGCGATTCAGATGAAGACGAATTACCCAAGTGACTGATGCGAGGTCGCTTCTGAAGCAGGATAGCCGACTGTTGGCAACCCTATTTATATTTTTTTTTGTTAGTTAACTATTTTCTTTTGTTCTCATGTTTTTTATGTAAACGTAATATTTGACAGTTGAATTTCAAGCGTCGTCATAAACGGTCGCGTCATTTCATGCACTACAATCTTAATTAATTTTCTTTACATTTAATACACAATTAATAATATTTTATATAATTAATCCTGACTACGAGTTTTTATTTAAAAAGATATTTAAACGTGTGTCTTTTAACTCTGAAATCTTTCTACTACACAAAATTTATTTAAATAAGAAAAATGCATATGGGGCATTCCATGTGAAATCGGACACTTTGAAAAACTTTTTTTTTAGATTTTCCTAATTTGTTTACAGTTTTTAGTACCCTTCGAAAACTCCTTCGTGGTAAATTTTCAGATTTTTTTGATGACCCGTTCAAAAGATATCGAATTTTTAAAAATTGGTAGTTTGTTCCTTTACTCAAACTTCTTTTAATCATAACTTCTTCAATAATGGTCCAAATTTCAATTTTTTTTTTCAAAATTTTTGTTTTTTTACGTACTTTCTAAAAAAAAAAACAAAAATTCTTAAAAGCGCTCTAGTATGCGATTTTTAAGTTTTAAAATTTAAATCTCATTTTTAAAAATGTTTGTACTCTTTGATTTTTTTGAAATTTTTTTGTGTAAAACTTCTATCAGTTCTACAAATTTTTTGCCCAGGAAGATCGTGGGATAACGATTATTACTCTTTTTTGAATTTTTTGAAAAGAATTTATTGTAATTTTCCAATCTTAAAATCATTTCTACTGCTCCAATGGTGCGTCATAGAGGGGTCCTTGATAGTACCGACCCCCTTAATTTTTACGTCTTAACATTTCTTTGGAACAAACTAATACCCTATCTCCAATTTCTAAGGGGGCTCCCACACAAAACGACATTTTTTAAAATTTGTTCCAATCGCTCTAACTGCCCTAATAGTGCCCTTAGAGCACCAAATTGCATGGCCGACCCACAATATTTTTTTAGTCCAAACATTTTCTCTGAACACACCTACCCTCTATCTTTAACTGTTAAGGCGGTCCCCATACAATTTTTTTTTATTTTTTGTAAATTTGTTTTATTTAATCAGCTTCTACCGGTCCAATGGTGCGTCCGAGAGGGGTCATTAGTGAGACCGATCCCCATTTATTTTTACCCTACAACATTTTTTCAAAACATACCTACGCCCTAACTCCACTCCCTAAGTACCCTCCCATACAAAATTACATTTTTATAAAATTGCTCCAACTGTTATTTGTATGGGAGCCTACTTAGGGAGTGGAGATAGGGCGTAGGTATATTTTGAAAAAATGTTGTAGGGTAAAAATAAATGAGGGTCGGTCACAGAAATGACCCTCTCGGACGTACCATTGGACCGGTAGAAGCTGATTAAATAAAACAAATTTACAGAAAATAAAAAAAATTGTATGGGGACCGCCTTAACAGTTAAAGATAGAGGGTAGGTGTGTTCAGAAAAAATGTTTGGACTAAAAAAATATTGTGGGTCGCCCATACAATTTGTTGCTCTAAGGGCACTATTAGGGCAGTTAGAGCGGTTGGCACAAATTTTAAAAAATGTTGTTTTGTGTGGGTGCCCCCTTAGAAATTGGAGATAGGGTATTAGTTTGTTCCAAAGAAATGTTAAGACGTAAAAATTAATGGGGGTCGGTCTTATAAAGGACCCCTCTATGACGCACCATTGGAGCAGTAGAAATGATTTTAAGATTGTAAAATTACAATAAAATTTTTTAAAAAAATTTTAAAAAATAGTAATAATCGTTATCCCACGATCTTCCTGGGCAAAAAGTTTGTAGAATTGATAGAAGTTTTACACAAAAAAATTTCAAAAAAATCGAAGAGTACAAACATTTTCAAAAATGAGATTTAAATTTTAAAACTTAAAAATCGCATACTAGAGCGCTTTTAAGAATTTTTTGGGATTTTTTTTTAGAAAGTACTTAAAAAAACAAAAATTTTGAAAAAAAAAAATTGAAATTTGGACCATTATTGAAGAAGTTATGATTAAAAGAAGTTTGAGTAAAGGAACAAACTACCAATTTTTAAAAATTCGTTATCTTTTGAACGGGTCATCAAAAAAATCTGAAAATGTACCACGGAGGAGTTTTCGAAGGGTACTAAAAACTGTAAGCAAATTGGGAAAATCTAAAACAAAAAGTTTTTCAAAGTGTCCGATTTCACATGGAATGCCCCATATGTATACAATTAAAAATTTTTCCTATAGAAAAAAAAATATTTTTGAATGTATTATTCTATTTTTAAATGCACCCGTAACCGAACCCTAACGTAGCGTAGAGAGGTTTTTGTTAGATGGGAACAAGTGAGAGCAATTATTCTTCTTTGCAGAAGGTTACGGGATTTTGTATATGATTTTGACCGCTACGCTACGTTAGGTGACGGTAACGGGTAGCTAACCTAGTCTTTATCATTTTTCTTACTTCTATGTCAAGTAAAAACGTAAAGAAGTTTTGTTGGGAATAAAATTTCTCTAACTTAACATAAAAAATCTAAACATAAATAAGAATGTTCTGCACTATTTTGCTTAATGAACATTGCATAGAGTTAACGTTAAGTTTACGTTTTTAGCTAACTAAACCTTAATGGTCAAAATGTACGCTGAATATTTTAAATACTTTTATAGGCCATTTACATATGCCTCGAAATCCAAAAAAAATGGGATTTCAATGAAAATCCAAGTAAATCCAATTACTTTTTTGGATTTCAAATGTCAAATCCCATACAAAAAAAAACTTGGATTTTGGGAAAATCGTAAAATCGCAATTTAAAATCCAAAAAATTTCTACTACTTAATTGTACAACTATGGGTTTTCCCAAAATAATCATCCCTAATCAGCGACGTATCCAGGAATTTGAAAAGGGGGGGGCCCAACTCGAAATTTTTTTTTATCACAATATAATAATACAATTTTCTAGGACTACCCCCACCCCCCCCCCCCCCCTCCCCCCTGTCCAAAAAAAAAAATCTAGAAATTACTGCATTTTTCTATACTAACAACATAACAAATGCCTTAGAATTTGTAAATTTTTCTAGAGAAGAATGACTCAGACTCTATTTTAAACTTCAAAACTTGACACATCTCAGAATCTGATGAAAATAAATGTCTTAGAATTTGAGAACTTTGCTATAGAAAATATTCTGAAAATATTTTATACAAAAATTTTTGCAAAATCTTTGAAACTTTCTTTAAATTTGCCAATTTTTTTGTGAAAAATGTCTGATAAATTCTTACATTCTGAGGTATTTTTTCCCATAAAAACCGTTCTTACAATTAGAAACAATACGTAACCTAAAAGCAAAAAGGTTTTAAATAGGTATTTGTGATAAATTTCAAAATTAAATTATATGAACCAGATAGATTTAGCCCTCCTGATTCCAAATTATCTTACCAAATGTTTTATTCTTTTAACATTTTTCTGATATTGGGGTTTGAAAATTCGAAACCGCTAATTTAGGCGTGGGTCTACTGTTAGAGCTATTATAAAGGACCTGATTCCAAATCTGCCATTTAAATATTTGTAGAACATTCGCGTTTGCGCTTTTTACGGCTCTACTGTTACATATTATTGGGTACGTTCAGCAGAGAAAGCTGCTACCCAGTGATTAAAAAACTGAAATTCATTACACATTTTTAATTTTCACTTCCAGTCAAGTTGTCAATAATTTAAAAAAAATACTGCAACCCACCAGTCCAGTTTACATTTCTAACAAAACAGTCCAGTCACTTTTTTGCTGCTGAACTTTTTTGTGTTGTGCTGATGGTGGTTGATTTAAAAAAAAACAAATACTGACAAACCAGCAACAGTAAAAAAATTAGGCAGCACACAAACAGCACAAACGTTGTTTTGAGAAATCCACTGCAAGTTACAATTCAAAAAGTGGTGAGCTGCTGACAAGCAAATAAATATAAACGAAAATAAACTCGTACATTGTAACGAGAGAACTTCTTGTATGCATAAGACGAAAAGACAAGCCGTATGGCTTTGCGGGGTAGTATAAGAAAATTTTTGTAAATTTTTATAAATCAATAAAATTGAATTGGAAAAAAAAAAAAAAAAAAAAAAAAAAAAAAGGTTCAATAAATAAAAAAAAATGCAAAGTTCATTTAAAAAGAAAAAAATCTTTTTAATTCAATTAATTTATATCAGTAAAAAATCAATATTTTTTATATTAAATAAATAAATTAATGCGTAGTTGAAAAAATTATAAAAAATAAACTTCAAGTCTAAAGTAATAGTACAGTAGGTATTCTAAAGTTCAAATAAAAAAAAAAAAATTAAATATTTTTAGAGTTACAGAGATGGAAAGTTTTCATTTTTATGCACCGATCATTTCATTTTTATGCACAGATCATTTGGTTGAATTTTTATTGACACTTTGATGCGATAAAAATTTATTTTAAAAAACGAATTTTAAAGGATTTTTGTCGACCTTTTCAATGGCATTGTTGGTTTTTTAAAAAAATATAAATTTGACCTTAAAATTCAAGGTCAAATTATTAAAAAAATGTATCTTATAAAGCGCCTGTTTTGATATTATTTTAACTGAGTTTTTACATTTAAAAATAATTGTTTTGTATAAAATAACACTCAAAAAGTACGAATACCGCGTGTATAAAAACAAATAAAAAAAAAAATTCGCAATAAGGAACACTCGATCCATTTTTTAAAAATGTTTTTAAATGAAAAAAACGTCAGGCTTTTTAAAAAAAATCTCAAAATAGACGCTTAAAAGATAAATTTTTTTTAATAATTTGACCTTGAAATTTAAGTTAAAATGCAAGGTTGGCAATCGATACCCACCCATAACAACGGTATTTGACTATTGTACCGCAATCAGTAAAGATATGGGCATTTTTAAATGCGATTATGAAAGTCGAGGAAATTTCTAGTATTTTTGATGTGTTACTTCGTGTTTGTATCGGTGGCTTTGGCCTATAAAATGAAAATGAAACGGTACAAACACGAAGTAACACATCAAAAATACTAGAAATTTCATCTGCTTTTATAATCGCTTTTAAAAATGTCCATATCTTTATTGGTTGCGGTACAATAGAGAAATACCGTTATTCTGGGTGGGTATCGATTGCCAACCTTGTTAAAATGTTTATTTTTTTAAAAAACCACCAATGCCAGTGAAAAGGTCGTCAAAAATACTTTAAAATTCGTTTTTTAAAAATAAATTTTTATCGCATCAAAGTGTCAATAAAAATTCAACCAAATATGATCTCTGCAAAAAAATGAAAACTTCCCATCTCTATAACTCTTACTCTAAATTTATTTATTCTAAAATTTTGGCATAATTATATCTAAATCGGTTTTTTGGTGTGACCGTTAACGCGTTTCAGCCCATATTTAACTTTTTGTTTTCATCATATTAGTTTTCGTTAGTTAGTAAAAAACAATTGTGTCTGACACTTATTTTAAAAAATTTTATGAAACTTGGAATTTTGGATCTGTTAATAAAACACTTAACTTCAAACCAAATTTTTAAAAATTTTTTTAATAAAGTAAAAAACAAAATTGTGTTTTAAAAAAATTTTCAAATAAAAATTTTGGCACTTAAATTTTTTTTTTATTTGTTTACTTCAAATATTTTCCAAAAAATTTTGGAACCTAAAAATTTTTTTAAGCATTTTTAATGAAACTTTAAACCGTTAAAACTTACTTAGAACTTAGAAAATTTTAAAACTTTTTTTAAATAATTTTTAGTTAAATTTAAAAAGTTTTCAAAACATTAGAAAAATTTCTTAACATTTTTGTTAAAGCATTATCTTTACGTTTGAAACATTATTCTTAATTATATAATACAACATGCCATTACTTGTACAAAGAAATATCTACTTATAAGTGCGTTCATTTAATTTTCAGCAGCCAAATAAAAAAAATTTCATGCTGACGAGTCGAGTTCAATTTTTATTTTCCATGCTGCAAGTCCCGTACAACAAACATAACTTGTGCAGCGCAGTAACCAGACAATTCAGTCGTGTGTGCTGTTTTTTGTTTTTTTAAACTGAAGCTGAACTGTGTGCTGGCAAGTTTGTCAATTTCAAAAAAAAACTTTTACTGTACTGCTGCTGAAGAAAATTGACAATTTTTAACAGCTCAGTTCTTGACTGCTGTTTTGTTTTGATAATGTTTATGCTGACAAAACAGTACAAATTATGTGTTTTTGCTGAAAATCTAGGCAGTATTTTCAACACTGCTGCTACCCAGCTGCTCCTCAACATTCTGCTGAACGGTTTAATTTTTGACATTTCAGTCAACATGTTGAGTGAGCGCTTCTCATCACTGGTAGCGTTAAAAAATTATGCTACATTTGATCACAAACTGATAAATAAGCTGTTTTATTGAAATTATTTCTTTTTTTTTTGACGTTGTTTAAGAAAATAAACAAAAATATCATAAAAAAGTAATTTCCACAGATAAAATAAATCTATATATATAAAAGAGTAATGTGACTGACTGACTGACTGACATACTCATTCATCATCGCCCAGCCCAAACCGCTGAAGCTAGAGACTTGAAATTTGGACTGTAGATTGAGCTCCCGGAATATAGATCCACTAAGGCTGGATTTTTGCCAATGTTGATTCTAAGGGGGTAAAAAGGGTAAAAAACTGTACTTTTGGTACTTTTTATATCTCCTGAAATAAAGGTCATAGAGACTTGAAATTTGGACTGTCTGTTCACCTCCCGGAATATAGATGCAGTAAGGCCGGATTTTTGCCAATGTTGATTCTAAGGGGACAAAAAGGGTAAAAAACTGTACTTTTGGTACTTTTTATATCTCCTGAAATAATGGTCACAGAGACTTGAAATTTGGACTGCAGGTCCACCTCCCGGAATATAGATCCAGTAAGGCCGGATTTTTTGCCAATGTTGATTCTAAGGGGACAAAAAGGGTAAAAAGCTGTACTTTTGGTACTTTTTATATCTCCTGAAATAATGGTCACAGAGACTTGAAATTTGGACTGTATGTTCAACTCCTGGAACATAGATCCAGTAAGGCCGGATTTTTGCCAATGTTGATTCTAAGGGGGTAAAAGGGGTAAAAAAATGTACCTTTGGTACCTTTTATATTTCCTTAAAAAATGGTCCTAGACACTTGAAATTTTGAATGTAGGTTCAGCTCCCGGAATATAAATCTACTAAGGCTGGATTTTGCCAATGTTGATTCTTAGGGGTAAAAAGGACAAAAAACTGTACTTTTGGTACCTTTTATATTTTCTTAAATAATGGCCCTAAAAACTTAAAATTTGCAATGTAGGTGTTTGCCAATGTTGACTCCACGGGGGTAAAATGGAAAAAAGTGTACTTTTGGTACTTTTTTTAATTTACTGAAATAATGGTACCTTTATAAAAAGTACCTTTTATAAAAAGGTCCTTTTATAAAAAGTACATTTTATAAAAAGTACCTTTTATAAAAAGTAACTTTTATAAAAAGTACCTTTTATAAAAAGTACCTTTTATAAAAAGTACCTTTTATAAAAAGTACCTTTTATAAAAAGTACCTTTTATAAAAAGTACCTTTTATAAAAAGTAAAAAGTACCTTTTATAAAAAGTACCTTTTATAAAAAGTACCTTTTATAAAAAGTACCTTTTATAAAAAGTAACTTTTATAAAAAGTACCTTTTATAAAAAGTACCTTTTATAAAAAGTACCTTTTATAAAAAGTACCTTTTATAAAAAGTACCTTTTATAAAAAGTACCTTGTATAAAAAGTACCTTTTATAAAAAGTACCTTTTATAAAAAGTAGCTTTTATAAAAACTACCTTTTATAAAAAGTACCTTTTATAAAAAGTACCTTTTATAAAAAGTACCTTTTATAAAAAGTACCTTTTATAAAAAGTACCTTTTATAAAAAGTACCTTTTATAAAAAGTACCTTTTATAAAAAGTACCTTTTATAAAAAGTACCTTTTATGAAAAGTACCTTTTATAAAAAGTACCTTTTATAAAAAGTACCTTTTATAAAAAGTACCTTTTATCAAAAGTAATAAGGCAACGATTATCAATAACCAAGTGAGTTTTTTCTCACAACAACAACACAAAAACATATTGTTGTAGTCCAATGAACTATCGTATGTAAAATTGTTTTAAATATTTTTTGTTGGTTATTGATAATCGTTGCCTTATTAGTATGGTACAATTTCTTCGTCTTTCTAATTCTCATTGCGAATAGAGGCGAATATGTATTAATATGCTAGTTTGTGCACTAAACGATTTGTCATTAGACTCGTTTGCTACTTTGTAGTAAATCGTTTCTATTTTTGCTAAATAATCTTGACAATGGAATCTTGACAAATTCCGAAACACGTGTCGATTAAGTCTTGCAAAAATGACCAACATAAATAAATTTAAAACAAAAAATAATGTTCTAGAAAATTATGCTATGAGATTATCATGGTTTTAATTAGTAAAGAAAATAATGACCTCGAGCCAGAATAAACATCCTCAAAATATAATATTTTAAAGGTCGAATAAAACAATTTTTATTTTTAAATAAAAATTAATCAGAATTTGATTTATTCCAATATTTTAAAACAGTCATGAAAAATTGCGTTCAGCAGAATCAACTAATCAAAACATGCTACATCTCAACTGTTGAGTAGCAGGTTTCTCTGCTGAACACGCTCATTGCCTTGGCGCAACATTTAAGGACTGATTTTTATTAAATGGAAATCTAGATTCCAAATACGTCATTAAATTTTTTTAGTTGCTTTCGTAAATTCGTTTATGAATATTTATCTTTATTTATTTACATAAAAAATAATCGAAGTTTTTTTATTTTTTGCCAGTTAAAATATTGTCCTTACGTCATTATTAAATTTTCAAAACTGCGGTTTTTCAATTCAAACCCGATTTTTGAAAAAAGTGTTAGATTGAAAATTAAAAATTAATATGAAAATTTTTATTTAGAAAAAAAATTTTTAGCATCTTTGATTTTTTTATAGAAATAATATCTCAGAATCTGAGACTTTTAATGTAGACAAAGTGACTTAAATCCTTAGAGTTTGAATTTTGTTTTACGGAAAACTGTTTTCATGATCCTGATGCATGATTTTCATTAAATAAAACAAATATAATTATTTTCGATACTTATTTTACAGATATTTCGATATAAATGACTTTTGAAAAACGAAAATTTACTCAAAATCAAGAGATTTTATAAAAAAATATGTAAAAGTTTTCTTTAAAAACCAAAATATTTACAATACTACAAAAAACTAATGTTTGTTACTTGTATCATATGTTGAAGTGTTTACATTTTAAAAATTTTTCCAATCCAAAAGGGGGGGGCCCGGGCCCCCTGGGCCCCCCCCCCTGAATACGTCCATGTCCCTAATGCTTTTTTTACAACGCTGCACACGATTTTTTATCAGCTGTTGTTGTTTTTTATAAAGTAAAAAAACAATTAAAATTAATTTTTTTAAAACTATTAAAAGATTAATAAAAACAATGTTTAACAATGTTTCATTTAAAATTTACCATTGCAAATGGTAAACGCACAATTTAGTTGACCAATTTGGTCTTCCTAACAAAGAAAAACACTCAATGGTGGCGGCCCCAAACTTGGCAAAAATGTTAATTTTCTTGCATTTAAAGAAGCAGCTCTACATAAAAACACATTTTTTGATATTGTGGTCCCAACATATACTAGTGGGATTGAAAATATTGACTCCGGCAAAGAAAAATCATTGTTTTTAGAAATATTTATAAAATTGGGTAATTTTCCAACTAACAACTCTGTACACAAATCAAAAGAAAATACAGAGTTAGTACAAACAAAATCCCGCTAAATGTAAAAAAAGCATATGTAAACGGTATAGATTTTAATTGGATTTGAAATCCAAATTTATGTGGATTTCGGGGCATATGTAAATAGCATATTAGGCATTTCTTATGAAAATGAAGTGTTGATTTCTTCTTCGAAAAAAATTTTTCTCCAATTTTCAAAGTCCAGACATTTTTTCATTCTACTAAGACTAAAACGGATGTTGTACAAATTAGAGGTCAATCGGACTGAATTAACCCGTGGCGCCCGGCGGTCAAAGTTTTGGATTTTTGAAAAATTTAAAAAAAAATTTAAATTTTTTTTCGACACATCACGTTTGTTAATTTTGATGCATGAGCATGAATATCAAAAAAAAATAAAATCGGTCGAACGGTTTTCGAGATATCGCCATTTGAAATTTGCTAAAAATGGCGGTTTTTTCCTACGTTCAAGAAATTTTTTAAAAAACATCACAATTTTTTTTCCTCGGCCATTTCATAGAGCTTAAGGCAATCTTTCATTAAAATCTAATTTGAGCCAAATCCGATCATTTTATCCCGTGGCGGCCTTCGGTCAAAGTTCTGGATTTTTGAAAAATTTCCACCAAAAATCCAAAACTTTGACCGAAGGGCGCACGGGATAAAATGCTCGGATTTGGCTCAAATTAGATTTAAATGAAAGATTGTCTTAAGCTCTATGAAATGACCGAGGAAAAAAAAAATTGCGATGTTTTTTAAAAAATTTCTTGAACGTAGGAAAAAACCACCATTGCCAAAAATAATGTATCATCTTTTTTTTTTAAATTTTTAAAAAATCTATTTTTTTTTGGTGGAAATTTTTCAAAAATCCAAAACTTTGACCGAAGGGTGCCACGGGATAAAATGATCGGATTTGGCTCAAATTAGATTTAAATGAAAGATTGTCTTAAGCTCTATGAAATGGCCGAGGGAAAAAAATTGTGATGTTTTTTAAAAAATTTCTTGAACGTAGGAAAAAACCGCCATTTTTTCCAAATTTCAAATGGCGATATCTCGAAAACCGTTGGACCGACTTTATTTTTTTTTTTTATATTCGTTCTCACCGCATCAAAATTAACAAATATGATGTGTCGAAAGAAATTAAATTTTTTTTTTTTTTTTTAATTTTTCAAAAATCCAAAACTTTGACCGCCGGGCGCCACGGGTAATTTAATCCGATTGACCTCAAATTTGTACCTCATAAGTTTTAGACCTTGGCCAATAAAAATTTGCCCGGACACTTGGGAAAATCGAAAGTTGGGAAAAAAAATGCCAGTCTACCCAGCAAAACTTTGGTAATGGGTAGTGATTATATAACACATTACCAGGTAATGTATATACCTTATTTGTAGCATTATTTTAGGATGTCTTACCAAACATTTGTTCCACAACGTATTATTTTCAAGTGAAAAATAATGCATTACTAATAATTTGCTACGTAATGCATGATTATTGGAAAAAATGTATTTCATATTTATTATTTCTAAACATTAAATTATGGATGACTTATATTTGGTTACATTATGTATTATTTGAAAGTTTGAAATAATGCATTATTTATAATTGGATGCAAAATGCATTACAATAACATAAAAAATAATTATTTTATAAAAAAAGCATAAGTTTAAACTAGAGATGGGCTCACGACAGGAAATTTCTAACGACACACACTAACGAGCATATTTTATCTACTTACACTCACTTAGAATCACGTGAGTAAATTTAATACAAAATTACTTTTTCACTACTCGTAACACCTTATATATTATCTTCTGGTATGCTATATTATTTCATTTCTCGTAACCTATAAAATATCATATATTTTACACCTTACTCGTATTCTTCGTTATAAATTTATGACTTATTTTATACCTTACTGGTATTCTTTGTGATAATGTGGATGCATTACTTTGAGTCTCATCGCCTGTTAAAATCATCAATGCTGCAATGTATAAAATAAGAGATCCTATACCTTATTTTATACCTTATTTGGTAATCTAAGTTTTGCTGGGTAATGCCCCATATACATACATACAAGCGAGCAATTTATCTTTTTAGAATGCCTTTTGTTTCAAAAAAAGTCTTTGTCGTTTTGTTTGATGATTGTGTTTTTTTGCTTTTTGTTTTGATTTGAAGCCACAAAACAATTGACTTTTGTTAAATCCAAAAAATAAAAAAACAAATGTGGCCTAAATTTTATTAAATCTAGTATGTATGTATTTTTCATTGTCTTTGTACATAATCAAACATTACAGGACATCCTTACCACATACGAACACCAGCTAATTAATTTCAATTTCATTCAATTCCTAATTCATTTAATTTTAAATATTTAATGTGGTTTTTTGGATGTCTTTATTTCAACATAATACAGGAAACAAATATTGCAGTCGATCACGGATAACTGAAAATTAGGTTTTTTAGTAGGGATGTCGCAAATAGAGTATTCGGCATTTTACCGAATATTTACTATTCGGTATTCGGTTTGAACCGAATACGAATATTTGCCGAATAATTTAATTATTCATACGCCTGTATTTTATATGTAAAATATTAAAAAAAAAGTACCAGACTTAAAGATAAAAACGCTGTTGTTGACACTATTTTTTCTGGAACCTTAACAATTCGAATTTTAATCAATTGCTCAAGTTTTTTTCTATAAAAAACAAACTAAAATGACTACAAAAAAAGAGTCAAACGTTAATAAAAAGTGTTTTTTAACTAATTTAAATTTTGCCGAATATTCGTCAAACTATTGACGAATATTTATTTAACCGAATATTTGAAAAACATGCCGAATATGCCGAATACCGAATAGTGACTAATATTCGCGACATCCCTATTTTTTAGTTATCAGACGCGGATTGGGTTTGGGCGGGGAACATTTTTTTTTGCTCAAAAATTTTTTTTGGCAAGGAACTTCAGGTCAAATATGAATCGTTGGTTAAGATTTTTTAGTGTTCAACTCTTGTTTATTATGATTTTTTCTATAGAAACATTTTCAAATTTTAAAAATTTATTCCTATAATAAAAAAAAACTTAAATGTTTGATATTTTGAAAAATGTCTCTTCAAGAAATTTTCAGGTTCTAAAGCATTTTCTGACAGCAAAATACCCAGATTCAGACATAACTTATTAATAGAAATTAAGGTTTGAAAAAAGTTTTCTGATTTGGAAATTTTTCCGAGTCATTTGCTTGAAGAGAAAGTTTATGATTCTGAGACGTTATGCCAATAGAAAACTTCTAAGGCTCTGAGGCATTTTGATACAGACAAGCTTTTAAAATTTATACAATAATATTTTAAGTAGGTTTATTCTAGCTTGATGTCATTATCTCCGTTACTTATTAAAGCTATGATTTTCTCATAGAATAATTTTCAAAAAATTATTCTATGAGAATATCAAAGTCTAAATAAGTAAAGGAAATAATGAACTCGAGCTAGAATAAACTTCCCAGCAAAACTTAAATTACCAAATAAGGTAGAAAATAAGGTATAGGATTGCTTATTTTATACATTGCAGCATTGATGATTTTAACAGGGGATGAGACTCAAAGTAATGCATCCACATTATGACAAAGAATACCAGTAAGGTATCAAATAATTGATCAAATTTATAGCAAAGCATACGAGTAAGGTATAAAATATAGCATACCAAAAGATAATATATAAGGTGTTACGAGTAGTGAAAAGGTAATTTTGTATTAAACTTACTCACGTGATTGTAAGTGAGTGTAAGTAGATAAAATATGCTCGTGAGTGAGTGTGTGTCATTAGAAAATTCCTGTCGTGAGCCCATCTCTAGTTTAAACTTTTGCATTTTTTTATAAAATCTGTATTTTTTATGTTATTGTAATGCATTACGCATCCAATTATAAATAATGCATTATTTCAAACTTTGAAATAATACGTAATGTAACCAAATATAAGTCATCTATGATTTAATGTTTAGAACTAATAAATATAAAATACATTTTTTCCAATAATCATGCATTACGGAACAAATTAGTAAAGCATTATTTTTCTCTTTAAAATAATATGTTGTGGAACAAATGTTTGGTAAGGCATCCTAAAATAATGCTACAAATAATGTATGAACATTACCTGGTAATGTGTTACAAAATCACCCCCTATTACCAAAGTTTTGCTAGGGCAGTTGCAATTTTTGGTGCTTTGTTGCAACGCTTTATTAAGTAAAATTACAAATGAAATTTAGTATTTTGGTTACGAGAAAAAAACAAATTATTTTTCTAAAATCCTTATTTTTACAAAAAAAAAACTGTTTATTATCTCTAAAACAGAGATTACAAAGAAAAAATTAAAATTACAGATAAAATTTTGTTTTTCGGTCACAAGAATATACAAAGTATTTTCTTAAAATCTGTATTTCGACAGATAACCTTGTCAAATATCTGTCGAATTGAGATTACAGTCATTTTACAGAGTATTTAGCAGAGTTATTATTTTGAGTATACCAATTGCATTGAATGTATCGATGAGAGACTAAAAGAATTCGGGCTAACAATGTCTTCAGATGTCGTCGGCTTTACTACAGATGGGGCTGCCACCATGAAAAAAATTGGTAAGCTGATATCACTAAAACAGCAGTTATGCTACGCTCATGGTTTACATCTAGCATTGATATATACATCTATAGATGTATTCTACAAACACACTCCAATAACAGACAACCACACTAAAAATAATTACTCTGTTAAATACTCTGTAAAATGACTGTAATCTCAATTCGACAGATATTTGACAAAGTTATCTGATGAAATACAGATTTTAGGAAAATACTTTGTATTTTCTTGTAAGCGAAAAACAAAATTTTATCTGTAATTTAATTTTATACTTTGTCATCTTTATTTTATAGATAGTTTTTTGTTAAAATACAGATTTTAGAAAAATACTTTTTTTCTCGTAACCAAAATACTAAATTTCATCTGAAATTTTACCTATTCTCTGTAATAGTTTTCAAATAAAAATCTCTACAAAAAATTTCCAAATATATCAACCCCTCTTTAAAAAGTGTCTTAAATTGATCAGGAATTAAATAGCGTCAGTTGTGTAAAAGCCATATCAAGCGCATTAAAAAATATTTAAGAAAGTCGAAGCATTCTTAAACGATTTCCCTTTAATTTTATAAAAGCATTTATTTGAATGATCCCGCTCAAATGTGGCACTGAAAATGAGAAGTTAATGAAAAAAAAACCGTGAGAACATCTAGCGAGTTTATAAATAATTTATACAAAGTTAAAACATTCGCGTGCGAAACATGTAAGCGGGCGCATTTAAGTAAAGTAAAAATAAAGGCATTTGCTTTTATTTTGTGTCAACTTATTACTTATCCATGCTTCTTGCACATTACATTCGAAGAAAATAATGCTAATAGGGTCTGATATTATATCCGATTCCATAAATTCCTTAGAGCATCGCAGTAATGTTGGTTGTGTGTCCTTGTTCAATCGTTATTTTCACGGAAATTGTTCCACTGAGATAAGTAATCTCATCCCGGATATACGGTGGCAATACGCGCCTCTCCAGCAGAGCTCATCCGTTTGTTGTTGATTGGGCAACGGACCGTACAACACACTATAGAGAGAATTCCTTCTTCGGCCGAACTATTCGTATGTGGAACAGACTTCCCGCCCACGTTTTTCCTGATAAGTACTTACAACATTAAAAAATTCAAGTCAAACATCCACAAACACCTCTCCCTTTTTCCTCCTTCCCTACCTAAATCTCCTGATCTTAACACAATGCAATGCATTTATAGGGGGCATCCTATGAGTGTTGGTCTTCAAAAAAAAAAAATCACACCTGAGGTGAAATCTCGTTCGAACGATATTTCACCTCACGTGTGAATAGGCTTTAAAAAGAGAATTTAAATAAGAAAATAAAAAATAACGTTTCACGTGCGCAAATTTAAATTGGGGAAAGCCTTTAATCGCGCACATTTAAATTTTACCCCAAGTTTCCGTAACATGAACGCTTCGGAGGAATTTCTATGTATTTTGTTATTGTAAAAATACATGCAAATTCATCCAAGACGAATGACGTTTGGGTTATAGAAACCGGGGGTTAGTTTTTAAAAGTACTAATAGGACACACAATTTCCAAATTTAAATGGCCCCTGCTCAAATCGTTATTTATTACACTCAAAATAATTACTCAGTTAAATACTCTGTAAAATGACTGTAATGTTAATTCGACAGATATTTGACAAAGTTGTCTGCCGAAATACAGATTTTAAGAAAATGCTTTGTAATTTCTTGTGACCGAAAAAAAAAAATTTATCTGTAATTTTACTTTTTACTTTGTAATCTCTGTAATGCCATTTTTTATCTGAAATTTTACTTATTGCTCTGTAATATAGTTTTCAAATAAAAATCTCTTCAAAAAACTTTCAAATATTTCAACCCCTCTTTAAAAAGCGTCTTAAATCACAAAAAATCTGGTAAATTCTACGACAATGTCACGTAAAATTAGAGGTACTCGTAAAAATCTCTTAATTTTCACAGAAATAAAACAAAAAGTTAATTTGCAATTTGGAAGCATTAAAGCGGACAAACTTACGCGATGAAATTGATCAGAATCCAATAGTGACCGTTGTGTAAAGGTAGGGTTGCCATTTCCATTTTGAGAAAAAGAGGACGCCAACCTCAAAAAAGGAGGACATTTGACCCAAAAAAGAGGACAATTTTTTTTAATAAATTAATTTTAAAAAAGTAAACTGCGCGACACAATATGCAAAAAAAATACATTTTTATTAAGGAAACAATTTTCATTTCCGCTAAAAAAATCACAAAAATACATAAAAGAAAATCTTCCAATTTTATTTCAGAAAATACCAATTATATTTCAAAAATTTTTCAAATTTTAAAAAATTGTTAACTATATTTCCAATTATATATGAGAAATTTTGAATTATATTTCAGAAATATTCATTTTTAATTCAAAAATGTTTCGTTAATTTAAAAAAATGTCCAATTATAATTCAAAAAATTTTCAATTGTATATCAGAATTTTCTTTTTGTTATTCAACATTTTCTAAATGGTTTTCAGAAAATTCCATTTGTATTTTAAACATTTCCATTTCAAAATTTTCTCAATGATTTTAAGAAAATTACTTTTGAATTTAAATAAATTCAATTGAAATTTTAGATAATTCAATTGACTTTTAGATAATTTTCAAAGACTTTATCGACACGAGTTTCGGGATTTGTCTGTTTTTAATATTTGTTGGTTGGCTAGCTGATGATCGTGACCTTACTACGATGGTACAATTATTGTCTTCTAATTCCCAATGGGAATAGAGTCAAATATGTAGTTTTATTTTAGTTTGATCATTAACGATTGTCATTAAAGACCCTTTGCTACTTGTAGTATAGGGTTTTTATTTTTGCTAAATAATCTTGACAATGGGATCTGACAAATCCCGAAACACTTGTCGATTAAGTCTTGCAAAAAATGACCAACATAAATACATTTAAAACAGAAAAATTATTTTCTTGAAAATTATTATGTGAGAATATCATAGTTTTAATGACCTCGAGCTAGAAAAAACCCTACTCAAAATATAATTATCTAAATGCTCTTAAAAAAATTTCATTTGTATATCAAAATTTTCTGCAAAGCATTTGAAAAATTTTGAATAGAAATAAAAATTTTTGAAATATACTTAATTGGAATTTTCTGAAAAGCATTTAGACATTTTTGAAATATAAATGGACATTTTTTAAATTAAATTGGAAATTTCTGAAACGGATTTTTCTGAAAAGCATTTAGAAATTTTTAATATACAACTGGAAACTTTTGAAATACAATTGGAAATTTCTGAAATACAAATGGAATTTTTGGAAATTCAAAGGAATTTTCTTAAAATTAATATTTTTTAATTTGTAAATGAAATTTTTGTTATACAAACCTTTTTTCGGAGAGCAAACTTTAAGACACATAACAACTGATAAGAATTGATGCTAACGTAGTTATTTTCGCACTACCTAGAGTGAATTTTTACTCGAAATATAATTAATTTGAAGCGTTTTTTTTTTTTTTTTAATTTTTGTGCGTTTTGTTCTCAAAAAGTTGACATTACTGCTGATAAGCGAAAATACGGCGATGAAAATAATTCAAAAGTTTAAAAGTAATAAAAAAATGTTATGGGGAAAAGTGCAAAAAGTAGGACAACCCCGGACACTTTCTAAAAAAGAAGTAGGACTGCCCCGGACGCCCTAAAAAAGAGGACGGTGTCCGGGGAAAAGAGGACGGATGGCAACCCTATGTAAAGGCAATATGAAGCGCATTAAAAAAATATTTAAGAAAGTCTAGGCACTCTTAAACGATTTCCCTGTAATTATATAAAAGTGTTTATTGGAATGACCCCGCTCAAATGTGGCACTGAAAATGAGAAGTTTATGGAAAAACACCGTGCACTCAAAATAATCACTCTGTTATAATACAGAGATACTCTGCTAAGCCAGCAAAAAATACCATAGATTTCCAACCAGCAAGATTTTTTTGTTATTAAACGAAGAAAACTCTGTTAAATGATTTCAACAGAAAAAACCTGTAAATTTACAGAATTATCTGTAAAATGTTGATGAAATGGACCAGAATTTTACCCAAGAAGCATAGATAAGTAATAACTTGACACAAAATAAAGCCAAATGCTTTCATTTGAATGCGCCCGCTTAAATGTTTCGCACACGTGTGTTTAACTTTGTAGAAATTATTAATAAACTCGATAGATGTTCTCACGTTTTTTTTTTATAAACTTCTCATTTTCAGTTCCACATTTGAGCGGGGTCATTCCAATAAACACTTTTAGGATTAAAGGGAAATCGTTTAAGAATACCTTGATTTTCTTATATATCTTTTTAATGCGCTTGATATGGCTTTTACACAGCGATTAGGAAATGCCATCGTGTAAATTTGCCCGCTTTAATGCTTCCAAATTGTAAATTTCCTTTTTTTTTGATTTTTGTGAAAATTGGCAGGTCCTCGTAATTTTTACCAGATTTTATTGTTATTTAAGACGCTTTTTAAAGAGGGACGTTTTTTTTGGAAGTTTTTTAAAGATATTTTTTTTTTTGTGGAATTTTTTTAAAGATATTTTTATTTGAAAACGGAATACAGGTAAGTAAAATTACAGATGAAATGTAGCATTTTGGTTCCGAGAAAAAAGCAATGTATTCTAAAATCTATCGTTTAGCTAAAAAAAACTGTTTATTATCTGTAAAAAAAGATTACAAAGTAAAATTTCAGATACATTTTTTTTTCGGTCACAAGAACATATGAATTATTTTCTTAAAATCTGTATTTCGGCAGATAACTGTCAAATATCTGTCGAATTGAGATTACAGTAATTTTACAGAGTATTTAACAGAGTTTTTATTTTGAGTGTGAGAATATCTAGCGAGTTTATAAATAATTTCTACAAAGTTAAACATTCACGTGCGAAACATTTAAGCGGACGCATTTAAATGATGGAATTTGCCTTTATTTTGTGACAAGTTATAACTTATCCATGCTTCTTGCACAATACAGTCGAAGAAAATGAATATGAATTCTTAAAGTTGCCACTTAAAAAGTGAATTTAAACAAGAAATTAAAGTATAAAGTTTCACGTGCGCACCATTGAAGCGTGGAATGTATTTAATCAAATTTTAGTTTTTTCCCTAAGTTTATGAAAGTACTAGAGCTTTTGTCAACATTTTACAGATAATTCTGTAAATTTACAGTTTTTTTTATCAAAATCATTTTAGAGAGTTTCTTTGTAAAATAACAATAAAACTTGCTGGTTGGAAATCTATGGTATCTTCTGCTAGCTCACTGCTGTGCATTTCATTGAACAATTGTAGCATTGTGCAACTAATTTTTAATGATTTAAAAAAATACGTAACACGCAAAGAATAATTTTGATGGCTTGTCAGAATGTTTTTTTTTTCGAAATCATTTTACAGAGTTTTCTTCGTAAAAAAACCAAAAAATCTTTCTGGTTGGAAATCTATGGCATTTTCTGCTGGCTCAGCAGAGTATCTCTGTGATTTTCTTCAGATGAGGACGATGACAAAAATTATGTTTTATTAGAATTTATAGATTATTCTAATGAATAGATTATAGATTATTTTACTGAAAATTATAAGATAAAACCTGTAATAGAAAAGGTTCGGAAAATAGTAAGAGTATTCCGAAAGTCGCCAACTAAAAACGATATACTACAAAATTTCGTAAAAGGATAAAAAAACTGAGAAAAAACTTTGTCAAATGTGACGACCAAAAGTCACCTATTCGTTTTTGACCACATCCCTAAAGATTATTGTATTTGTTTAGTTCCTACTGGAATATATTATATTTATTATATACTTTTATTATAATTACTATTTGCTTTTATTTGTTTTTTCCATTGAATTTTTTCTTAAATACTCAATAAATTTAAACATAACGTATTATTAGGATTAGAATAGTGCCACCTAGTACAGGATAGTAGAATTAAGATACTACAGAAAATATGACACTAAATCATGTTCTTACCAGAAATATACACAGAGCTTTTACTATAAAATTGCCACACTGTTTATAAAGCAGCTGTTGTGATCGTGTAAATGTGGTTGTGTCTGTTAGTATGTAGCACAGTTGGCTATAAAAGAAGGAACTCAACAGAAATTTAATTAGTCAGCCAGTAGACTACAAAGTGAAAAGACCTCTAGTAAGGCGCATACCTTGGAAGATCTTGGCAACACCAGACTTCTCATTGAAACTACAAGGAAACCGTGGTCTCACTCGGCTCTGATCACGCTACAACTTACCGTCCACCTGTATTACAGTCGAGTTCGTGGTTTCACCAGATTTTCGTAGCTACCATTAATTTTAGACTTGTGCTTAATCGTTCAATTGAGTGAGCGCTCATTTTCGTTCATTTCAGATAAAAGACCTAGTTCGTTCATCTAGTTCAATCGCTCTTTTGTGGTCTTCGTTCAACAGTTCGTAAACGAATCATTTTGAATCATCTTTTGGTCGTTCACCTAGTTCAAATCGGTCAGTTTTTGTTTTCGTTCAACAGTTCGTAAACGAATCATTTTGATCATGTCTGTTGTTTTGGCTTTCGTTTAAAAAATACAAAAATGTTGAATAAAAACATGAATTAAAAAAAAAAAACATATACAATTTTTATAAAAAAATATAAATTCTGAGAAAGCGCGCCAAAAGAGAAGAGAAAACTAACGCCTAATGACAAAATTAAAAAAAAAAAAAAAATTGAACGACCGAACTGAAAGATCAAAATAAAATAATGACCAATTGAGCTGAATGAACGAAAAGACCTAAAAGAGCGGAAATGAACGAACTATATAAACCGCTCAGTTAAGTGAATAGTTCAATTGAACTAGTTCGTTCGTGAACGACACAACTCTAATTAATTTGTCTCACGTGATTTTAGAGAGTAAATGTATTGTATTGTATATTCTTTATTTTCTCAAAAACATTAACAAAAATTTTATTACATATTTTTTTTACAATAAAGAGTTTACAGCATGGTTATAACAACCGTCTGCTGGAAAATTGGTTTATACAATTTTGATTAAAAGTTAAATTCAGATACAAGCATTCTTCTATAATTTAAAGATTCTTTCAAAAAATAAAAAAGGCTTAGCCAATAAGCATCTTCTCCACCATTGAGAACGTGTATCACTTCACTATCATTAAGTTGTTCACGTCGTAAATGTTTGATTCGTATTGCCTTTAATACGGGACATCTGCCTATAAAATGAGAAGTTGTTTCGGGTTCTCTCAGATTACATAAGGAGCATAACGTAGAGCTTCCTTCTTTGTATTGGTTTCCGTTTAACCTTAAAAGATCCCCTCTTGCCCTCATTATCAGAGATATCTGGTCTTGGTTATAGTTTTCATTGCAGGATGTTGACCATTTAGAATGATCTAAATGTTTGTATATTCTTTTCTCACTTTTTTGAGCATTACTTAAGTGTTTTTGGTACTTTTCTTCTTTCATTGAATCTATAAATTTTATGGCAGCCTCGTTCCACCTGTCTTTATTTTGATATAAATCGATGTAGCTTATGTTTTTCTCCATCAGTTTACTTTTAAAATCCTTATACCAGTATAGGTTTTTGGCTATAATCTTAGTAGATAACAAATGAGGTAGTCTTCTCTGTTCATATTCAAAAATTGTTTTATAAATACATATATTTTAGATGCAGACTGTACGAGTAGATATGACTATCTTCTTGCCCTGTTTCCAAGGCCAACACGTAGTTTGGAGAGTTCTCTGGGATTTTTAAAATACGTTTCGTGAAGAACCTCTGTAGTTTGTCGATTTCGTCGAAATGCATATTACCCCATACCACAGTATATACAGTAGCGAAACTCTTAATGGTGAATTTTCCCCCTTTTTTATTCACCACATTTTGCTCACACGTATAGGAAATGTGTGAATTCACCATATTTGTCAGAAATTTTAATTTTAAAGACATTTGTGTATATTTATTTTTTGTTGTGTTTTTAAAATTTACAAAAAAAAAAAACTTTTTGAATTATTTATTTTCTAATTGTTGTAAATTTAAGTAAAAAGAAAGTGCAAAAATTATATGCTTAAATTACAAGCAACAATTTGTGTTTATGGGTCCCGGTGATCGCTCATTCTCAAGTAAGCTTTCTGCTCTCCACTGATGGGGCCACTAAATTGACAACCTTAAATTTCTGTTTTTGTGATGAGAACTGATTCATTTGAGGCTATCCCCAAAGTAAATAACCGTAAAAAAATATCCTGGCTGTAAACTAATTAAATAATACACCATTTTATAAGTTTCTAAAGTAAATAAATGTTTTTTTCATTATTTTTTATTAATAAAATACAAATCAAGTGTAGATAATTTCTTAATTATAAATGATTTCAGATTGTTAAAACATTTTTATAGCATAGATTCTGAGACATTTTTCCTATAGAAAGTCTAAGATTCTGAGATATTTTACTTATAAAAAAAGTATCAGATTCTGACACTTTTTCCCTATAGAAAAAGTCTCAGATTCTGAGCCATTTTTCCTATAAAAAAGGCTCAGATTCTGAGACATGTTTCCTATAGAAAAAGTCTCAGATTCTGAAACATTTTTCCTGTAGAAAAAGTATCAGATTCTGAGACATTTATCCTGTAGAAAAAGTATCAGACTCTAAGACATTTTTCCTATAGAAAAAGTCTCAGATTTTGAGACATTTTTCCTATAGAAAAAATCTCAGATTTTGAGACATTTTTCCTATAGAAAAAGTCTCAGATTCTGAGACATTTTTCCTATAGAAAAAGTCTCAGATTCTGAGATATTTTTCCTATAGAAAAAGTCTCAGATTCTGAAACATTTTTCCTATAGAAAAAGTCTCAGATTCTGAGACATTTTTCCTATAGAAAAATCTTCAGATTCTGAGACATTTTTCCTATAGAAAAATCTACAGATTCTGAGAAATTTTTGCTACAGAAAAAGTCTCAGATTCTGAGAAATTTTTGTACAGAAAAAGTCTCAGATTCTGAGACATTTTTCCTATAGAAAATGTCTCAGATTCTGAGACATTTTTCCTATAGAAAAAGTCTCAGATTCTGAGACATTTTTCCTATAGAAAAAGTCTCAGACTCTGAGACATTTTTCCTATAGAAAAGTCTCAGATTCCGAGACATTTTTCCTATAGAAAAAGTCTCAGATTCTGAGACATTTTTCCTATAGAAAAAGTTTCAAATTCTGAGACATTTTTTTTATAAAAAAAGTTTCAAATTCTGAGACATTTTTTCTATAGAAAAAGTCTCAGATTCCTATTAGAAAAAATCTCAGATTCTTAGATTTTTCCTATGGAGAAAGTCACAGAATCTGAGACATTTTTCCAATAGAAAAAGTCTCAGATTTTCCTATAGAAAAAGTCTCAGATTCTGTGACATTTCTCTTATAGAAAAAGTCTCATATTCTTATACATTTTTCCTTTTGGAGAAGTATCTGATTCTGAGACATTTTTCCCTTAGAAAAAGTCTCAGTTTCTGAGAAATTTTTCCTATAGAGACATGTTTTTGAATCTGAGACTTTTTCTATAGGAAAAATATCTTAGAATCTTAGACTTTTTCTATAAGAAAAATGTCTAAGAATATCAGACTTTTTCTATAGGAAACAGTTTCTGAAACATTTTTCATGTAGAAAAATCTCAGATTCTGAGACATATTTCCTAGAGAAAAAGGCTCAGATTGTGAGACATTTTTCCTAAAGAAAAAGGCTCAGATTGTGAGACATTTTTTCTATAGAAAAAGTTGCAGATTCTGAGAATGATTTCCGATAGAAAAAGTCCCAGATTCTGAAACGTTTTTTCTATCGAAAAAGTCTCAGATTCTATGATATTTTTTCTATAGAAAAAGTAGCAGATTCTGAGGCATTTTTCTTATTGAAAAAGTCTGAGACTTGTTTTATAATCTGAGACTTTTTCTATAGAACTCTGAGATTTTTCAATTGGAAAAATATTTCAGATTCTGAGACTTTTTCTAATACAGCAATTTTTCAGATTCCCAGACTTTTTCTATAGGAAAAATGTCTCATATTCTAAGATATTTTCTATAAAAAAAATGTCTTAGATTCTGAGACTTTCAAGAAAAAAAATGTTTCAGTTTCTGATACTGTTTCTATAGGAAAAATTTCTCAGATTCTGAAATTTTTTCTATAGGAAAAATGGCTCAGACTCTGCAATTTTTTTTAATGGAAAAATGTCTCAGAATCTAAAACATTTTTTAAATAGAAAAACTCTCAGGTTGAGACAATAATATACCTAATAAAAAACGTCTATGGCTTTTTAATACTTTTCCTTTTGTATAGTTCTTATATTGGGCGACAGTTTTCTTATGGAAAATCTTAGACTAAGAAATTTCGTTATAGATTATTTCATCAAAGTACTCGTATATTAATACGAAACTCCATGGATGCATTGAGATTTTGATTGATTTCATTTCTCCCTGACATTTAGTTTTATAGTTGAAGGACAGCACCGCTTCCAATTTTTAATATTTCTGATCTTGATTGTGATGATGGTATGTACAACTAAAAGACATTTTGAAAAGATTTAAAGAGAAATCATGGTGTGTAAAGTTTAAATAATTACTTACCTTTTTATAATTATTAAAATTTTTGATTGTTTTCGATTTTATAAACAATTTTTGGTTTGAAGAATTTTTAAATAAATATTTTGGAATTTTGAAGTTTAATGTCATGTTTTAATGTGGTGATTATAAAATTATGACGTGTTTGAGGTAAATTACGAAAAAAATACACCAATACCCCGGTTTGCGTCGCTTCGGTTTGCGTCGTTTCGAAGTTGCGTCGTTTTCAAATTTCTGTGATTTCGAAGTTGCGTCGTTTTGGTTTCAGTTTGCGTCGCATGGCTTCAAAGTTGCGTCGCCAGTGCTTCGATTTGCGTCGTTGAATTAAAAATGTTTGTACAAAGCTAAAACAAAAAAAAAGGGGATTTCCCGTTTATATTTCAGAAGTTGCGTCTTTAATGCTTCGATTTGCGTCGTTAATATGAAAATGTTTATACAAAGCTTGCTTTTATACTTGCTTTTATACTATGAATTTTTTATTTTTATCTTAATATTTTTATGTTTTTGTTATGTTTTTTTACGTTTTTCTCATGAATTGAATAGTTCATGCGAATAAAGACGAATAGACCATTTGTAGAATTTTACAGGGGACAATAAAAACGCAGAAAACGGTTAAAAAATAATATTTTTGTCAACTTTTTGGTATTAGCTTAAAGGTTTAAGTCACATCTACCTATATACAAAATTTTAGTAAGGTATTCGAAGGAGAACTTGCCAAAAATTGGACTTAAATTTTTTGCTTAAATGGAAAAAGGGCGAATATCCAAAAAAATGTATTGAAATTTGAATAAAAATGTGTTATTTTGCAGCAGATTTTGACTACATTTTCACGAGACTTGCAAAACTTGACGAACTATGGTTGGTATTTGTTTGTAATACTTTAAGGACTTCGAGGATACACTATTTAAGGATTGCAAGGACATGCAAAATTTTTTTTTTTAAATTTTTTTTTTCTAATATTCCTGCCTTTTGGTGCAGTAGTAATTCTTTATGACACTAAATACATTTTTAGGAATTATAATATTAACCCTTGACTGCATATTACGATGTAACATAAAAGGACATGAAAACATTTTTGTTTTTTTTTCGCAAATCTGGTTAATTTGTTTGTATGTGCTAAGATTGTTTTTTTTGTGTACAATTTCAAATTTTACCTAATATCAATTTTAAACTCGCAGCTAAATAATTTTTATATAATATTTTGTTAAAGATGGATATTCGCCCTTTTTGCTTTCTACACTTTAAAGTCTTATAACTCAAGAACGGTAAAATTTTTTGCCAATATAATAAGTGTGGTTTGTTCCTCGTAATGTTCTTTTAATACATTGTTACCGAAAGTAAAATTTTTGTATGTTTTTGTGTTGTATTTAATCAAAATTGTGCGTTAGTTCACTCCCAATTTAAACAAAAATATAAAAATATACGAATTATTACACTTTTAAAGTCATTTTTTTAGCCTTAAAAGTCAAAATTTCCCCAAAATTTCTGCATAGGATTGTAGGGCTCTGCTAATAAAATGCATTTATGCAAAAAAACGTGTTTGCGAAAAAGTGGTATATTCGTCCTTATTCGCATAAACTATTCAATTGTTATATTTTTATTTTAATTAAAACTGTTTTCAAAAAAAAAAAATTCAAAAAAATTGCATTTTTTATTGAAAAATCTCATTTTTTTCCTAAAATTATGAATCTCGGAACCAATTAAATGAAAATCAATACAAATGTATGGAAAATCGTGCTTCGGTTTGCGTCGCGTTTCTCCGGTCCCAATTAACGACGCAAACCGGGGTATTGGTGTATGACATTTCGATGTAACACCCGGAACAGTATGCTATACTTTTTTTTCTTAACTGACAAATATTATAATGGGTGTTTCGTAAGTAATCAAATTGTTGAATTCTTCTTTTGTAATTTTCGCGTAAATAATGCAAATTTATATGTATGAAATAACTTTGCAAGCTTTTTAATAAAAGGGCATTTATTTGTTGCGCTGTTTTAGTGTGTATTAATATTTATTTAAGTAAATTTGTGAACTGAAAACCAAAACTTTTATCGCATCCTGTATTGCAATTTACCAATACCAATAAAACAAAATGTGATAATATTAGTGACCGAATGATTCAAATAAACCTAAAATAAGAGTTTCGCTACTGTATATACTGTGCCCATACTTTTGCTCCATAGCATTGAATAGCTCTACACACTGCTAGAAAAATTTTCCATTTTGCCTTTAAGAATACTTCTTTACGTCCAACAAAGTTCTTCCATGTTGTGTTCACTGTTGCCAATTTGGTGTTTTTCCCGCTAAAACTAGCGTTTTTATTTTACGTCTAGCGGGAAAAAAAGTGATTTAGCGGGCAGCGGGAAATCTGGAGATTTTTAACAGCCAAAACTTAACAATAAAAAAAAATCCACACTTTTTTATTTTTTTTTGTTCCATCCGTTTGGATGGACTTGTAAAGCGAACTGTCGAAAATTTTTGAATAAAAATCTTGTTTTTTACAGTCTTGGTTTTTTAACAGTCATATTGAGTAAAGTAGCAAAATTTTAGGACATTTTTGTTAATAAGTCGAAAAATATTAACTTTTTTGGCACGTTGTTAGCAACAAGAGATAGGTATTTTAAATACCTTTAATTTGATTCCAAATATGATAATCCCAGCAAAACTTTGGTAATGGGTAGTGATTATATAACACATTACCAGGTAATGCATATAACTTATTTGTAGCATTATTTTATGATGTCTTACCAAACATTTGTTCCACAACGTATTATTTTCAAGTGAAAAATAATGCATTACTAATAATTTGCTACGTAATGCATGATTATTGGAAAAAATGTATTTCATATTTATTATTTCTAAACATTAAATCATGGATGACTTATATTTGGTTACATTATGTATTATTTGAAAGTTTGAAATAATGCATTATTTATAATTGGATGAATAATGCATTACAATAACATAAAAAATAATTATTTTATAAAAAAATGCACAAGTTTAAACTAGAGATGGGCTCACGACAGGAAATTTCTAACGACACACACTCGTGAGCATATTTTATCTACTTACACTAACTTACAATCACATGAGTAAATTTAATACAAAATTACTTTTTCACTACTCGTAACACCTTATATATTACGTTCTGGTATGCTATATTATATACCTTACTCGTAACCTATAAAATATCATATATTTTACACCTTACTCGTATTCTTCGTTATAAATTTATGACTTATTTTATACCTTACTGGTATTCTTTGTGATAATGTGGATGCATTACTTTGAGTCTCATCGCCTGTTAAAATCATCAATGCTGCAATGTATAAAATAAGAGATCATATACCTTATTTTATACCTTATTTGGTAATCTAAGTTTTGCTGGGATATTAATTTTGATCAAATAGGCTTAAATCGTAAAAAACTGAAAAGGACAGCTTCCCCCCGTACAAATCGACGCCCTAAAAATGAGTTTGGTTGCTCAAAAATACGTGTCTAATTAGGTTCCGTTCTGAACAACATATCCAAATTTCACGAAGATCGGAGGGTGACACCAGAGAGACTTCCCTTGTAAGTCTAATTTAACTTTTTTGTAGTTTTTCCTACATAAATATTTGAATAGTTCATGCGAATAAGGACGAATAGACCACTTTTTCGCAAACACGTTTTTTTGCATAAATGCATTTTATTAGCAGAGCCCTACAATCCTATGCAGAAATTTTGGGGAAATTTTGACTTTTAAGGCTAAAAAAATTACTTTGAAAGTGCAATAATTCGTATATTTTTATATTTTTGTTTAAATTGTGAGTAAACTAACGCACAATTTTGATTAAATACAGCACAAAAACATACAAAAATTTTACTTTCGGTAACAATGTGTTAAAAGAACATTACGAGGAACAAACCACACTTATTATATTGGCAAACAATTTTACCGTTCTTGAGTTATAAGACTTTAAAGTGTGGAAAGCAAAAAGGGCGAATATCCATCCTTAACAAAATATTATATAAAAATTATTTAGCTGCGAGTTTAAAATTGATATTAGCTAAAATTTGAAATTGTACACAAAAAAAACAATCTTAGCATATACAAACTTTTAGTGTTAATACTGCATCTAATGTCAGGAATAAAAAACAAAAATTTTTTCATGTCCTTTTATGTTACGTCGTAATATGCAGTCAAGGGTTAATATTATAATTCCTAAAAATGTATTTAGTGTCATAAAGAATTACTACTGCATCAAATGGCAGGAATATTAAAAAAAAAATTAACAAAAAAAAATTTTTTTGCATGTCTGGCAATCCTTAAAAAGTGTATCCTTGAAGTCCTTAAAGTGTTACAAACAAATACCAACCATAGTTCGTCAAGTATTGCAAGTCTCATGAAAATGTAGTCAAAATCTGCTGCAAAATAACACATTTTTATTCAAATTTCAATACATTTTTTTGGATATTCGCCCTTTTTCCATTTAAGCAAAAAATTGAAGTCCAATTTTTGGCAAGTTCTCTTTCGAATACCTTACTAAAATTTTGTATATAGGTAGATGTGACCTAAATCTTTAAGCTAATACCAAAAAGTTGACAAAAATATTATTTTTTAACCGTTTCCTGCGTTTTTATTGTCCCCTGTAAAATTCTACAAATGGTCTAAGTATTCGTCTTTATTCGCATGAACTATTCATTTGTTTTTAATATTTGGCTTCGGTTTTTTGGCGAATAGTGACAATTTCACCGAATATTTGGCTATGTCCAAAACAGGTGTATTCGATTCTGTAATTAATTAACTCGCTTTGTAAAAGAAACTCTCGTCTTATAACACTTTAACGGTTTTAATAGCAAATACATACATTATTTAAAAAAAAAACGTTATTTAAAAAAAAAATCGTTATATTTATTCAAAAAATCGTTATATTTTTTCAAAAAACCGTTATATTTTTTCAAAAAACCGTTATATTTTTTCAAAAAGCCGTTATATTTAAAATTTCATGATATTTAGCTATTAAATAGCTAAATTAATTTTCTGTTTTTGAATCTGGTGTTTTCTGGAGATTTTTTTTCTTGATTTAGCGGGTTTTTGCCAAAAAAAGTTGGCATCAGTGGTTGTGTTAATGCTGACTTTGGCTGCATTATTTCTTTCTATTACATGTTTATAATATGTCATTTTAGGTGTTAATAAAATTCCTAAATATTTGTATTCATTTACAACTCGTACAGCTTCACCATTAAACTTCCAGTTTTCCTTGGCTCATATTCTCCCACCTTTTCGGAATATCATAATTTCGGATTTCGTAAGGTTAACCTCCATGCCCCAAGTACGACAGTATTCTTCAAGGTTATTGCTTATTGTGTGTAGAGTATCCACATCTTCAGCTAGAAAGACAATGTCATCAGCATACATCAAAACACGCACATTAGTGTCATCTATAAATAAGCCACCGCCGATATGTTCATGAATGTCGTTTAAGTATAAAGCAAACAGCATAGGCGATAAGAGGCAACCCTGTTTCACTTCCTTTTGCGTTGCAAAATAATCTGAGAGTTCTGTACCTGTCCATACTGCTGATAAAGTGGTTTGGTATATTTGATAAATAAAATTTACTATTTTTGACGATAACCCCATCATGTGCAATTTGTACAATAAGAGCTTTCTTGGAACCCTGTCAAAAGCTGCCTTAAAATCTACAAAAAATGCGTAAACTTTTCGTTTCTCAGAAAACTTTATATTGACTATAGCTGTCAGCAGGCGCGGATCCAGGAATTTCATTTGGGGGGGGAGATTTTTTTTTTTTACCAAAAAATCGGAAACCAACAAAGTTTGGTTTGAGGGAGGGGGGGGGGGGGTTGCGGTATTGTGTTAATTTTTGTTACTATTTTTAATATTGCGTAACAAATTAAGAACCAAAAAAATATTTTTTTTTCAAGCATTTGGATTTAAGGGAACTTATTTTACTCAAAATTTTTTTTCACAATGGGACCCTGTCAGTCGTATTTACTTCCAAAATAGGACCATTTTTATAGTCTAACAAACGTGCTTATTCACATAAGCCAATGTTTATGATTGAACAGTCATAACATCAAATATTTTTCTATAGAAAAAAATTAAAAAATTTTAAATTTCATTTTCATTATGACGTTTCAGTCATAAAAATTGGCTTATGACAGTCAAAGCTAGTCACAACTGTGAATATACACTAAAAATTTTTAATTTTCGAAAACATTAATAACATTAAACATTAATATTCCGAAAAAAAAATAATAAAGTATTACATTTTTATGCATGTACCCTTCACAAAATATCTCAGATGTTGAAACAATTTTACTACAGAAAAACTCTTAGATTCTTAAATATTTTTCATATAAAAAATTTTATCTACTTTCATAATCGCTTTTAAAAATGTCCATATCTTTATTGGTTGCGGTACAATAGCCAAATACCGTTATTCTGGGTGGGTATCGACTGCCAACCGTGTTACTTATCCATGTTTCTTGCACACTACAGTGGAAGAAAATGAATAAGAATGAAAAAAAAAAATGATTCGCGTGCGCACCATTAAAGTGGGAAATCCATTTAATCAGGCACATACATATATGTCCAGTAGGGTGGATCGAATTTGGCTTTTTGGCGAATTTCGTTCCGGCTCACCGACAGATGTGTTGGAATAGACCTAAAAACAATGTGGTTAAATTTTCATGCAGATCGGTGGTCATCTTCCGCTGCCGAAATGACGTTGAAAATCCGCGATTTCTTAAAAAATAGTATTTATTTCAAAATATTGCCAAAATTACAAAAATCACTTAATCTTCTTTTTTATTTCAGTCAATCTTTTCAATTCGATCATATTTTCTTAGAAAAAAATTTCAGCTTATTAGGACATTGTTAACCCCTCTAAAACGGTAGCCGAAAATTACCCATTCATTTTGCCCTAAACTCAAAACCACCAAATTTAAAAAAGATTTTTTTTTTTGATTTTAAGTTTCACAATCTAAAGTTTTTATTGCATTTATATCAAGTATATATAAGTTCGTTTGACAAAAAATTTTTTTGAAAAAATACGAGATTCTTAAACAGCGCGTGTAACGGTCTGTTTCCAGGATTTTTTGGGAAAATTGCACTTTTTTTTTAAACTCAACATTTTTAGTTAAGAACTTTTCATTTTACACCAGATTTATTATAAATTATAAAACTTAATATAGAAATGTTGGATTTTAAGAAACTCCTTAACCCTAAACAGCTTTGGGCCCTAAATGACCCATGATGAACATGCATCTAGCAATATACCGCTTTTGGCGGTCGACAAACCATTGGAAACATATTTTTCAATTAAAAATGGGAGCGTGAGTAAGGATGGGAGCGTGAGTAGAGATGGGAGCGTGAGTGAATTCGACCACCTCACGCTTACGAAGAAAAAAAAATTTCTCACGCAAGAAATTTTTTAATTTTGCATACATTTTACGCAGGATTACATGAGTGTCACATGTTAATCTCACTCAAGCTGAATTTTGACGTGTTTCATTTTTCCGTCACCATAAAAATCATGCAAACTCACGAAATTTTACTCACGCTTAACAGTGCAATTTTAAAAATAATATTTTTAATGCAAATGAAACAAAAAAGTTCAAATATCATTCAAATAGTATCCCGCTTAAATGCACCCACCCTTTAAGCATTTTTCGTACCCACCATTAACCATTTATTTATATCTGACAAAAAAAGTAATTCACATTTAAATAAGAATATTGCTGAATAAATTCAATAGACTATTTACTTGCTATATTCTGGCATTTAAGGGGATAATGCTTTCGGGGTGGGAGCATTTAAATGGGAAATAATATTTAAACTTGTTTAAAAAAAATATATGGATCACTTTTTTATTTTGCATTAAAAATATAATTTGTACAAATGCACACGTGACACAAATTTCACGTGATTCACTCGTAAGCGTGAATGAAATTGCGAGAGATTGCATGATTTTTTATGGTGACAGAAAAATAAAACACGTCAAAATATAGTTATGTTGAGTTTTCGTAAGCGTGATTATAGCGTGAACGAGTTTAATATGTTGCAATCACGTGATCCTGCGTAAAATGTATGCAAACTTAAAAAATTTCCTGAGCGATTTTTTTTTTCTTCGTGAGCGTGAGTTGCTCAAATTCACTCACGCTCTCATCTCCACTCACGCTCCCATCTTTACTCACGCTCCCATTTTTAATGGAAAAAATATGTTCCCAATGGTTAGTCGCCCGCCAAAAGCGGTTTATTGCTAGATGCATTTGTTCATCATGGGTCATTTAGGGCCCAAAGCTGTTTAGGGTTAAAGAATTTCTTAAAATCCAACATTTCTATATTAAGTTTTATAATTTATAATAAATCTAGTGTAAAATGAAAAGTTTTTAACTAAAAATGTTGAGTTTTAAAAAAAAAGTGCAATTTTCCCAAAAAGTCCTGGAAACAGACCGTTACACGCGCTGTTTAAGAATCTCGTATTTTTTCAAAAAAATTTTTTGTTAAACGAACTTATATGTACTTGAAATAAATGCAATAAAAACTTTATATTGTGCAACTTAAAATCAAAAAAAAATCTTTTTTAAATTTGGTGGTTTTGAGTTTAGGGCAAAATGAATGGGTCATTTTCGGCAACCGTTTTAGAGGGGTTAACAATGTCCTATTAAGCTGAAATTTTTTTCTAAGAAAATATGATCGAATTGAAAAGATTGACTGAAATAAAAAAGAAGATTAAGTGATTTTTGTAATTTTGGCAATTTTTTGAAATAAATACTATTTTTTAAGAAATCGCGGATTTTCAACGTCATTTCGGCAGCGGAAGATGACCACCGATCTGCATGAAAATTTAACCACATTGTTTTTAGGTCTACTCCAACACATCTGTCGGTGAGCCGGAACGATATTGGCCCAAAAGCCAAATTCGATCCACCCTAATGTCCAGTTTCTCTATAACGAGTTTCTATTTTCGTTCGTCCAAATGACACAAGAAAATCAATTTGAGGTTCTGCATTGCGAATGTCATTTAAGTCGAACGAAAACGTAGCAGTTGTAATATTTTCATCACTTTTTTGTTCCTGTAACCAAAAAATCAATTTGAGGTTCTGCATTGCGAATTTCATTTTGTCGAACGAAAACGTAACAGTTGTCACTTTTCTTCACTTTTTTCATTTTCTACAACACGAATTGAAATGTAAAAAACGTCAAAAGCAGACGAACGAATAATACCATTCGTGTAGTTTTTTGAGTAAAATTTTACAAAAAAAAAATTGAAAATTTGAATTAATAACAAAAATATGTATGTAGCATTAATGTACACTCAAAATAATTACTGTTAAATTACAGAGATACTCTGCTGAGCCAGCAGAAAGTACCATAGATTTTCAACCAGCAAGATTTTTTGTTATTTTACGAAGAAACCTCTGTAAAATGGTTTGGACAAAAAAAAACTGTAAAATTACATAGTTTCTAGTAAAATATTAGTTAAATGGGATCATAATTTTGCAGAGAAATACTCTGTAATTTTACATATATTTGTAAAAACTAAAAATTATTTCGTCAAAAAAGCTGTACATTTGCAGAATTATATGTAAAATTTTGGTATGTAACCAGAAGATTTTAAAACTTCTGAAAATTTACAAAGTTTTTGTTATATTTATTTGATTTCAAATACGGTATTTATACACAGCCTTTTTTTGCTTGCAATAAAGCCTTGCAACTTTTTTTGTAGGCAAACGGGGGTAAAAAGAAAACGGGGTAGAAAAAAAATCACGAATTCTGTTTTCCTTCTTCTATGCTTTTCACCCCCGATTGCTTAAAAAAAATACTTAGATAAAAAAGGCGTGCAAGAAAAAACGCAGTGTGTAAATACCGCCAAACTGGAACACATGAAATAATTGGAAACAAAAATAACAACAAAAATATTTATAATAAAAAAAATTCTTAAAGTTGTCATTCCAACGGCCTTTTTAATTTGAGCAGGGGCTATTTATAATTGTGTTTCCTATTAGTACTTTCTAGTGTTGTAAATGTATTGAGTATTTGAGTACCGAGTACTCAATACTGTCTATTTTTTAGAGTACTCAATACTCAAAAGTAACTACTCAATACTTTCACGGTTGTATTTTTCACTTAAAATGCATAATTTAACCAGTAAAATACAACTATGAAATGCGACTGTGTGTATAAGAAAAATGTTTATAATTTTTTTCTATAAAAATAATTTTTTTCTATAAAAATAATTTTTTATTTGATTTAAGCAGTTTTAAATTGATGAAGCATATATAGAATTAAGAAGAGAAATAAATTAAATTATATTTTAGAATGCCTTATTTTAATTTTTTGAATTTCAAAAACAAGTATTGAGTAGTATCGAGTACTCAATTGAAAAAGTATCGAGTAGTATTGAGTAGTCAAAAGTAACCACAATTTACAACACTACAACACTTTCATAAAATTGGAGAAAAAACTAAAATTTAAATGAGCCGATTAAAAGCATTTTGCACATTTGACACAAAATAAAGGCAATTGCCATAATTTAAATGCGCTCGCTTAAACGTTTCGCACGCGAATGTTTAACTTTGTAGAAATTATTTATAAACTCGCTAGATGTTCTCACGTTTTTTTTCATAAACTTCTCATTTTCAGTGCCACATTTGAGCGGGGTCATTCCAATAAACACTTGTATAAAATAAAAGGGAAATCGTTTAAGAATGCCTTGACTCTCTTGTATATTTTTTTTAATGCGCTTGATATGGCTTGTCCACATCGGTCACTTTTTTATTCCTAATAAATTTCTTCTTTCTTAATGTGCAAGTAGTGTTGACAATTGGGAGATGCCATCATGTATATTTGCCCGGTTAAATGCTTCCAAATTGTAAATTTACTTTTTTTATTTTACACGACATCCTCGTAATATTTACCAGCTCTTATTGTAATTTAAGACGCTTTTTGAAGAGGGAAGCTTTTTTAAGAGATTTTTGTTTGAAAAGCAATAAGAGAGCAATAAGTAAAATTTTGAGATGAAACTTAGTATTGTGGTTACGAAAAAAACAAAGTATTTTTGTAAAATCTGTATTTTAACAAAAAACTATGTTTATTATCTTTTTTTTTGTTTTTCTGTAGACAGTTGAGCTCAGGCTCTAATTTTAATAATGTATTATAATTTTTTAATCATGTTATATATGGTTTGAATTGAGAAAGGTGTGAAAGAAAAATTTATTTTTTAAAAATTTAAGACATCCTGGTTTGTTTTTTACTAGTTTCATATAATCCAGTTATTATAATCATCAGAAAAACTTTTAATGTCAAATTTATTCAGTTAATAGTCAATTTTATTCTATATGTGAAAATTATTAACAGATCGCAGCCGCCAGATATTGAACCCATGATCTGTAATATTATCTTTAAAATAGAAATTACAGATAAATTTTTCTTTTTCGGTCACAGCAAAATATAAAGAGTTTTCTTAAAGTATGTATTTCGGCAGGTAACTTTGTTAAATATCTGTCGAATTGAGATTCCAGTAATTTTACAGAGTAATTATTTTGAGTGCAGTTCCATTCTCCCGGCCAGATTCCTAGGTATTTTTGTTTGCCAAAGTAATGAGCCAGCAGGGCCTTTAGTGGCAGATCATTAAAGTGGAAAAAACACACATTCCACTGTAATGGCCGTTGAAGATATCGTTCCATACACACGTTTTGTTTTATGTCCCGTGTTCACAGCTATACCATCGCAACTGATAACTACCAACTGTAACAAGTTGGTAGCTATGTCTTCCACATTCAAAAAATCGACAATGGTTTTTTCAATTTCTTCACCAGTCCCTCCGGCAGGCGTTGCATAACCAATGAATAACGGTTCTGGTTCCTTTACAATTGTAATGTGTTCCTTTATGGTTGTCTTTAATCGAACTTTGTTGTCTATTACTCTTTTTTCTAGTGTTTGATCTTTCTTCCCCTGATAGGCGATGCTGCTTTGGCTTTTTTCTAAATTTGGTGCGTTCTCTCTGTTTTTTTGTTTTTGTCTAGGATGAGGTCGTCCAATTACGTGAGTAGTTGTTTGCTTACCTCTGAAAACTCCTTTTCTTCTTTTTCAACTATTGAAATGTTTTATCTAGGTTGTAGCAAGAGAGCCAAAGTGATCTAAAGCCATAGCATAATTTTTGCAGCGAAATGTTGGGTACTTTAAACTCAGATTCCAGTAAAAATTCACGATTATATTATTCTTCGATTGGACTAGGAATGTGATCTTTCGTACATATATGTATATAGATGGCTGAATAGTACAAGTTTAAACATCCGCAAGATTTTCATTCGCATATTTCTTCATCTTCCGCTACATCATTGAGGAACAACAATCTAGGCCAAAACTGGTAAAAACAAATTTTGCGCGTTTGGCGGAATTTTCTTGTCTGAAGAGCAGGTACATTGTTTTGCGCGTTTGGCGGAATTTTCTTGTCTGAAGAGCAGCTACATTGTTTGTGAGATCTTGTGTCGCATTTGCATTCGAGATCAGACACATTATACCATTCCTCTTTATTTTATTTCATGGGGTGTTTTATGTTATAATACTCTTCCACAATACTACTTATAGTTCACCGCACAGTTGAACTTCCGTCAATTCCATATTTTGCAAACTACAGCTGCCACAATTGATAAATTTACAGTTTTTTTTTACCGAAATCATTTTTGTTGGAAATTTATGGTATTTTCTGAGTGCGCTCAAAATAACTACTCTGTTTAATATTCTGTAAAATGACTGCAATCTCTCTTTCGCAAAGTTATCAGCTGAAATACAGATTTTAAGAAAATACTTTGTATTTTGTGACCGAAAAACATTTTAGGTCTGTTTGATTACTTTTTTTGTAGTAAAAGTAGTAAAAGATTTTTTTTTAAATTTAACTCAATATGTCGAAAAAAAAAGTAAAAAAACGGAAAGTAGTAAAAATAGTAAAATTTATTTATCATTCAAATTTTGAAAATATATTTTAAAATTTTATTTTGAAGACATTTTTAGAATCTATACATAAAAGTAGAAGAAATTTTCTATAAACGCTAAAAATCACATTTAATCCACTTGGTAAAAGTTCAGGTCGATGAATTTCCTATGTTTCATTTATTAGACAAATATACAAAAATAAAACAAAAACATAAAAAATTGTGTTTTTCTGGAGTTGTCTTAGTTTTTAAAGGTAGAACTTCCAACTGATCCGATCCCATGAGACATAAAGGTGGAACTTCCAACTGCTCCGATTTCTCCATCTCCGAACTTAACTCAGATTCTGATACATTTTTTTGTATAGAAAAAGTCTCAGATTCTGAGACATTTTTTCTATAGAAAAAGTCTCAGAGTCTAAGTCTAAGCAAATCTTGCGAAAATGCAGATTTTCGAAAAATACTTTGATTTTAACTCGTAACCAAAATCCTAATTTCATCTGTAATTTTTCTCATTGCTCTGTAATAGTTTTCAAATAAAAATCTCTTCAAAAAACTTCCAAATATTTCAACCCCTCTTTAAAAAGCGTCGTAAATTACAATAAAAGCTGGTAAACTTTACGAGGATGTCGTTTAAAATTATAGGTACTCGTATAAAACTCGTAGTTTTTCCAAAAACAAAAGTAAATTTACAACTTGGAAGCATTATATGGCATTCACGACCTTAAACAAGTTGTTCAACAAAACACCAGTAACAGAATAAAAACGTAAAGGAGGAACAAAGACTTTTTTAAACATCTCACTTTTGAACACTTCAAAACATCAAGTGTGAACTTCACATAAAAGCGCGCAAATTTTATCACTTGGACATTGAGGAAGGAGAAATTGATCAGAAATCGAATAGTGATCGTTGTTTAAAAGCCAAATAGATAAGAAATTGAAGGCATTTTTAAATGGGTTTCCTTTAATTTTATAAAAGGGTTTATTGGAATGGTCAAATATGGCACTGAAAATGAGAAGTTTATGAAAAAAAACATGAAAACATCTATCAAGTTTATAAATAATTTCTACAAAGTTAAACATTCGCGTGAGAAACATTTAGAACTTTATGAAAGTTCTAATATTCTCACATTTAAATAGCCCCTGCTCAAGTCGTCATTTATTAATTTATAAAAACCTGTGTGAACTTCTACCGCTTAAATGCGTCACTAAATATGTGAATAATTGAATAATGTTAATGGCTTATCAGACTGTAAATGTTTTTGAAGCGGAATTCTGGAGCTCATGCACGCAAAGTTAATAAATACAATTAAAAACGCCTTTAGAATGACAACTTTCAGAAGTTTTTTTTTATCTTTTACGTAAAATTTTTGACTCTTAAAATGGACTTAACTAAAACTTTGTAAATTTGCAGTTTTTTTTTTTTGGTAAAATTATTAGTATTCTATTTACAGTTTTTTTTTTAAATCATTTTACAGTTTGCTTCGTAAAATAACTAAAAATCTTGCTGGTTGGAAATTTATGGTATTTTCTGCTTGCTCAGCAGAGTATCTCTGTAATTTGAGTTAAAAGGAAGGTCGTTCACAGGGCACCTACCGATTGTCCTGAAACTTGAATATGGAAATGAGGGGGAAAAAATAGGAGTTTTTTTAAATTTGAGATTGTGTTTTTTTTAAGCACAATCTCAAATTTAAAAAATGGTTGCCACCTTATGAAAAAAATAAGGGCTTTCGGGAAATCCGTATAAAAGCCAAACCAGCAGGATTTTCGCCAAACGAAAAAATACGGGCTTAATTTTGATAGAGATTATTACACTCAAAATAATCACTCTGTTAAAATAAAAGCCAGCAGAAAATACCATAGATTTCCAACCAGCAAGATTATTTTGTTATTTTATTATAAAACTCTGTAAATTGGTTTGGAACAAAAACTGTACATAGTTTGTAGTAAAATATTAGTTAAATGGGACCACAGTTTTGCAGAGAAATACTCTGTAAATTTACTATATTTGTAAAAACTCTGTAAAACTATTTCGATTAAAAAACTGTAAATTTATAGAATGATCTGTAAAATGTTGGTATGTAACCAGAAGTTAAAAAAAAAAAACTAAAAATTTCCAAAGTTTTTTTTTTAATATATTTTAAATTATTAAAGCTAACATATTTAGTGACACATCTAAGTAGTAGATGTTCACCGATTTTTTAATGCGCCCGCTTAAATATTTCGCAAGCAAATCTTTAACTTTGTAGAAATTATTTATGAACTCGCTAGATGTTATCATGGGTTTTTTCATACACATCTCATTTTCAGTGTCTGATTTAAGCGGGGTCATTTAAATAAACACTTATAAAATTAAAGGGAAATCGTTTAAGAGTGCCTTGACTTTCTTATATATTTGTTTAATAATGCGCTTGATCTAGCTTTTACACAACGGTCATTATTTGATTCCTGATATTTTTTTTCTTCCTTATGTGCAAGTAGTGTTATAATTTGCCCGCTTTAATGCTTCCAAATTGTAAATTTACTTTTTTGTACTGTCGCTGGGTAAAAGAAAAATAAGGGTTGCCAGATGATTTACGTTGCTGGTATGCTCGCTTTTAGCGCGGCTAGAACTCGCCGGAAGGTTCTTGCAAATCTGACATGGCTGAAGTGACAGTGACAAAACAATCCATACCAGTCTTGAGGTGTACCAAAATGGTTACGAGAAAAACAAAGCATTTTTCTAAAATCTGTATTTTAGCTAAAAACTCTGTTTATTATCTGTAAAATAGATCTGTATTTCGGCTGATATCTTTTGCTGGGTTTTTCACATGAGTTGTAGGTTCACAGAGTTGCCTTTAATGTGTGTAAGTATTAGTGACAGCACACGGTGTAACTTTTGACGTTTCGGTTGACGGAGAATATAGCCCAAAACAATGACGGGGGACGGCAAAAAATGTCATTTGTTTGTTCAGTGGTGCTAACTTTTAATAAAATTAAGTAATTTTACGGAAAAAATCGCTTATCACATAGTCAATGCGATTAAGTTGGCACTACAGTAGGGTTACACCATTGTGAATGAAAAAATAAAAAATTTTTGTTTTAATTTTTTGTCGTGCCGGTCACGGTTTTTAACTGTCAAATCGTATGGAAAAAGTCGTTCCGGGCTTGTTCTGTTCCTACCATTAATCGTCACTCTGAAAACCCCAAATATTTTTCCGTGTTTTGTACTTAAAAAAAAAAATTATAAACGTGTTACTGTGGGCCAGCATCCCTGAATTTCGGCCATAAATAGACCGCTTAACCTATATGTCACAAAAGTATTACATATGGGTGTTAAAGGATCGCTGATCACGATTCTGGAAAAAAAAATTCAAAATGACGGATCCAAAACGGCGGACATGATTTTTTAATTATTTGATGTTTTATATGTTGTCTCTTTTTGCCAAAAACTTAGATTTTAATGGTTTTTCGGATGTTGAAACTGATTTTGGAATTTAAGATTCGAAATTCAAAATGGCGGATCCAATATGGCGGATATGATTTTTTAATTCTTTGCTTATTGTATTTGCTATAATCATTTTCGATGTATTTAGGGTCGGTAATTACGATCAAATATTCAAAATAGCGTATCCAATATGGCGGACAAAATATTTAAATTATTGATTAATATCACTAGGAAATCATTGCGTAACACGAATACGAACTCAGACTTTTTGAAATCAAAATGGCTGATCCAAAATGTAGGACATAGTATTTTAAAAAAATGTACAATGTATACATTCCTAAGGTTTTATACATAGTGACATAGTAATCCATCGACCGTTTTGTAGATCTGGCATCACCAAAGATAATTGGAAAATTCTGGCAATGCCAAACTAAAGTTCAAACGCAAAGCAAAGAGAGACAAAAAACAATCTGCATTCTCACTGTAAAACTGGTATCTTCCATCTCGCTCACATTTCGATTTGTGTTAAAATTTCGTAAATAATACCATATGGTTTTTGTTTACTACTTTTTCAAACGCCATTTGTTGGACTACTCCATGACTCTGGTTTTATAAATCCCTCTTTTTTGCTTTTATCGGAAAATTTTGACAAAATATTTCTTTTTTAAATGCGTCAAAAAGTCAATATATCCAGTGGGACATTTAAGAGAGAACTCTTTTATTTCCAATTAACATTTGCCATTCTAAATGTACAAATAATGCTACTATCTTACAATTTCACAAAAAATATTTAAAATGCTATCACCAAAATATGCCCGCTTAAATGCGTTCCAATTTATAATGTTTAGCACTAGAGATAGACGCTGGTCAAGTGACTCAAATTTTTTGTTCATGACTGATGAGTGAGACATTTTTCGTGTGAGTGATTCGTAGTGAGTGGCATTTTGTTGCGTGAGTCAAAATTATATACATAAATGTATTAATTTAGTTTTACAATTAATACACTTATATAAACATTATATCGCCAAAATATGCCCGCTTAAATGCGTTCCCAGTTTTAATGTTTAGCACTAGAGATGGACGCTGGTCAGGTGAATCACGCGTGATCAAAAGTGAGCGTGTCTCAAATTTTTTGTTCGTGAGTGAGACATTTTTTGCGTGAGTGATTCGTATTGAGTGCCATTTTTTTGCGTGAGTCAAAATTATGTGAGTGTATTAATTTAGTTTTAATTTTTTTTCGTGTTTAAAATGTTTAGCGGGAGTTACGCGTGAGCGTGAGTGGTTTTTTGCTTACTCACGTTAATAGTGAGAAAGTGAGAAAAAAACGATTGAGTAAATTATGTTTTTTTTTGGCGTGAGTGAACGTGAGTCAAAATTCACTCACGCGCTCATCTCCAGTTATCTGGCCAATGTTGTCAAAGTGGTAAATTTTTTGTTAGAAATCAATAGAAACAAAAATATCAAAAAAATTTTGAAGTTCCATTTTAGGGCATTTCTAAGCGCCATATTTTGGTTTATTGCCTCTATGTCAAAAGATTATGAACGGTCGCACAGGGTCGCAAAAATATGAATAGAATACACTGTAAGAGATAGATTGTAATTCAAGGTTCGTCAATATCGTTTGGACTTTGGTGTTGAAAAAATGAAAATCCTGGGCCACAGTGCGTGTGTTCAAACACACATTTTGGTAAGAAATGGGTTAAAGTTTCAATATAAGTATTCAAGTATATAAACTGGCTGATTACTTTCTTATGGTATAAAAAAAATTTTTACTCATTTTCAGCTTTTAACGCATGCGATTCCTCAAGTTCTAAAAATGGAACCGTTTTTAACGCATGTGATTCCTCAAGTTCTGAAAATGGAGCAGATGCAGTCGAACACGAACCTTATGAACACAATCCACAAGTACACCGAAAAAAAAAACAAATTTTAATACCAAGGCTGGCTGCTGTATTAGATAAGCTTAAAAGAAGCCAACGACATGTAGTACATTTATTTGTAGCATTTTTAGATGCAGTTGGAGTAAATGCGTCTGATGACATTTTAAGCGGTAGTTCAATAAGTCAGCAAAGAGCTATTTTTAAAAAATCACAAAGTGATAAAATTATGAAAAAGTTTTCAGATAATGAGCAACCGTTAAATATACATTGGGATACCAAGCTATTATCTACAATTACGGGAAAAACAGAAGATCGTCTTGCTATTATTGCCACAGCTCCAGGCTTGGAGCAAATAATAAATATGCCTGACATTCCTTCTGGGACTGGAATGGATATATCTTCAGCAGTTTATGATGCTTTGGAAGAAAGCGATATTTTGAAAAAAAAACTGCGGCCTTTGTGTTTGATACAACGTCATCTAACACTGGCCCATTTAAAGGTGCTTGTACGCTTTTGGAGATGGCAATTGGTAAAGATATATTATTTTTTGGTTGTAGGCACCATTTATCCGAAACAATTTTGGCTGCTGTATTTACAGAAGCCAAAGTTGGAGCATCCACCGGCCCGGACATTGTAGTTTTTAAAAAATTCAAAAAAAAGTTGGCCACAAATTAACCAAAATAATTTTTTGCCCGGAATAACTTTACCTAGAGTTAATCAAATTTTAGGTAATGACGTTAAAAAAATTTTAAAGTTAGCTTGTAATAAAATACAAGACTCATGACTACAAAGAATTTTTGGAGCTGGTTATAATATTTCTTGGTGGAAGTCCGTCTCACGTCATTGAATTTAAATTAAAAAACCGGGGGCGCTGCACTATTCAAGATGGATGGCAAAAGCCATTTATTGTTTGAAAATTGTTATTTTTCAAAATCAATTTCCAGATGCTTCAGATACCAGAAAAGTAGATTGGTGGAAGTTTCTTGTTTTATTGTAAGCTGCTATGCCAGATTCTGGTTTGATTCCAACAAAGCATATAAAGCAGCTTTAAATGATATGCAATTTTTAAGAAAAATGCAAGAATATAAAAGTATAAATAAAAATATTGCTGAAAAGGCAATTTCAAAAATGGTAAACCATTTGTATTATTTAAGTGAGGAATCTGTCGGATTTTGCCTATTCGACGAAAGGATTGATTCCGAAACAAAGAGCATGTTGGTGGCAATAATGTATAGTAACCCTTTGGATTCTGAAGATGAAGATATTCCTAAAAATCTTGTTTTGATGAAGGAAAACTTAAAGTTTTTTATTTCGAGAGACTTTTATGTCATACTAGAGGAGTTGTTTCAAAGCACACAGGAAAAGTTTTTCAGAGATTTGGAATATCCATAACATTCCTTATTTCACATCCACAGAGTTGGAATAATATTGAAGAATTCCAAAAAGGAAATAGCGCCGAATAGGGTTGCCAGAAATTTATTTTCAAAAAGCGGGACAAACACAAAAAATTACGAAAATGGCGGGATTTCAAAATTTTTGGCGGGACAAAAGTAATACATAATATCGTCCATTTTACTTTTTCCGCAATAAATGTATGTATTTTCCTTTTTAGTCTACATGTAGACAAAAAACTCTGTCGAAAAATCTGTTAAACAACTTTCAGTTTGAAATATCACACTTTTAGCAGATTTTTTTGCTGAAGTCGATATTTTTACTAAATTCTCTGTCATTTATTTCAAGAAAATAACAGAAATAAGTAGATTATTTTCACTAATTTTACAGAAATATTTAGTTATCCGGTTTTCAAGAAAATAAAAAAAAAATAATTAAAAAATTTTATTGAAAATCCTCATAACTAAAAAAATAACACTCTGAAAATTTTCTTGAAAAAAATTACAATTGCTGTTTTATAAGTTTTAGAAAAAAAATTATTCTAAAAATCTTTTTAGCCTTCTTAACATAACTAAAATACATTTTAGGTGTATAAACTGTTAATCTGAAATCAGCAATTTTTTCCGCTAAATTATGCAGATTTTTCTGCTTTCTTGGCAGCTTTGGTGCTTAAACGAGAACTAGAGTTTTATTGTTTATTTTACAAATTTATTTTCGTAATTGTATTCTACCATTTTAAAAGTTTTTTTTACAAAAAAAAACTACAATTTTACAACAAAGTTTTTATTATGAGGATTCTAGTTGATTTATAAAACTGTTATTTTACAAAAATGATTTTATAAGGAGGATTTATGTTGTTTAACAAAAAAAACCTATTTTTTTTGTAAATTTTCGAAGTCCCAGAAACATTTTTTTGCGTTTTGGAGTAAAGAATCCTAAAATTATCCAAGTGCCCGACAATTTTTTTGAACAAGATTTAAAAAAAAATTTAAAAAAATTTCAAATCCTAAAATTTTTTTGGAAAATTTTCCCCGTACAAAATATTTAATTAAAAATGCTTTTAGGGGGTTTCCATTTTTTTCGGTAATTTTTGTGGATTAAAAACTATCACTACCAAAAATTGTTAAATTTTAAACGAATTGACTATTTTTTTTTGTAAATTTACAATTTTTGTTTGTAAATTTACCATTTTTAAAAACATATATACCACTTTTCTTGTAAATTTTCCAATTTTTTCCTATTTTTTGTGGCTTAAAAATTATCGCTACCAAAAATAGGTAAATTTTAAACAATTTTTTGGAATTTTTTTGAAAATTGTGTTTTTTTTTTATAGATTTTTACATGAAAGCCCAGCAACGTATTTATTTTTAACGTGAAAACCGCTATTGAGTTTTTTTATTTAAAATGCTTATAAAACAGGCAAGTAAAACCCCTGAATTTTATTTTATATTATGTTATTCATAATACTTAACTCAAAATAATTACTCTGTTAAATACTCTGTAAAATGACTGTAATCTCAATTCGACAGTTATTTGACAAAGTTATCTGCTGAAATACAGATTTTAAGAAAATACTTTGTATTTGTAATCGTAAAAAATTCGTAATTTTCACAAAAATACAAAAAAAAAGAAGTAAATTTACGATGTGGAAGCATTACAAACAACCCAACATACACATTAAGGACAGAGTAATTGATCAGGAATCAAATAGTGACCGTTGTGTTAAAGACAAATCAAGCGCATTAAAAAAATATATAAGAAAGTCAGGGTATTAAAAGATTTCCCTTAAATTTTATTAAAGTGTTTATTGGAATGCCCCGCTTAAATGTGGCACTAAAAATGAGAAGTTTGTGAAAAAATCCGTAAGAACATCTAGCGAGTTTATAAAAAATTTCTACAACGTTAAACATTCGCGTGCAAAACATTAAAGCGGGCGCATTTAAATGATCGCATTTGCCTTTATTTTGTGTCAAGTCATTACTTATCAATGCTTCTTGCACATTAAAATTAATTTAAATAAGAAATTAAAAAATAACGTTTCGTGTGCGCACCATTAAAATGGGGAATGCATTTAAGGGTATATGACACTACATTTTTTTTGTATTAAATTGAAATTGACGTCATACTAATCACATTAGCGAACAGCATTACCGGGGTCGGTAATGCTGTTCTCTAATGTGTTTAGTATGTCGTCAATTTCAATTTAATACAAAAAAAATGGAGTGTCATACACCCCTTAATAAAGGCACATTTAAATTTAAGTTTTTCCTCTAAGTTTTTGAAAGTACTAATATAAAACACAATTTTAACATTTAAATAGCCCCTGCTCAAATCGTCATTTATTAATTTATAAAAACCTCGATGAACACCTACACTCAAAATAATCACTCTGTTAAATTACAGAGATACTCTGCTGAGCCAGCAGAAAATACCATAGATTTCCAACCAGCAAGATTTTTTGTTATTTTACGAAGAAAACTCTGTAAAATGATTTCGATAAAAAAAACTGTAAATTTATAGAATTATCTGTAAAATATTGATAAAACCGAAAAGAATTTTAACAAAAAAACTCTGTAAATTTACAAAGTTTTAGTTAAATGCATTTTATGAGTTCAAAATTTTACCAAAATAACTCTGTAAATTTACAAAGTTTTAGTTAAATCCATTTTATGAGTAAAACTTCTCTGCATCAAAAACATTAATTCAAGTTAAATTAATTTAAATTTTGTTAAACTTGCCCGCTTTAATGCTTCCAAATTGTAAATTTACTTTTTTATTTTTGTGAATATTAAGAATTTTTAACAAGTAACTCCAATTTTACACGTCGTCCTTGTAAAACTTACCGGTTTTTATTGTAATTTAAGACACTTTTTAAAGAGGAGTTTTATCGGTCATATTTGGAAGTTTTTTGAAGTGATTTTTATTTTTACAGAGCAATAAGTAAAATTACAAATGAAATTTAGTATTTTGGTTACGAGAAAAAAACAAAGTATTTTTCTAAAATCCGTTTTTTAACAAAAAAAAAAAACTGTTTATTATCTGTAAAATAGAGATTACAAAGTAAAAAGTAAAATTACAGATAAAATTTTGTTTATCGGTCAAAGAAAATACAAAGTATTTTCTTAAAATTTGTATTTCGACAGATAACTTTGTCAAATATCTGTCAAATTAAGATCACAGTCATTTTACCGAGTATTTTACAGAGTAATTATTTTGAGTGTATGTTTAAATGCGTCACTAAATATGTGAGCTTTAATAATTTAAAATATATGAAATACGCAAAGAATAATTTTTATGGCTTGTCAGACTGTTAAAGTTTTTGAAGCAGAGAAGTTCTGGAGTCATGAACGCGAAGTTAAACAAAATTAAAAACGCCGTTGAATGACAACTTTTAAAAAGTTTTTTTTTTATTATAAATGTGTACGTTGTTATTTTTGTTCCAAATTATTTCATGTGTTCAAGTTTGAAATCAAATAAACATTTTACAGATAATTCTGTAAATTTACGGTTTTTTTATCGAAATAATTTTACAGAGTTTTTTCAAAAATATGTAAATTTACATAGTATTTCTCTGTAAAATTGCGGTCCCATTTAACTAATATTTTACTAGAAACTATGTAATTTTACAGTTTTTTTGTCAGAAACATTTTACATAGTTTTATAGTAAAATAAAAAAAATCTTGCTGGTTGGAAATCTATGGTATTTTCTGCTGGCTCAGCAGAGTTTTCTGCTTGCTCAGCAGAGTATCTCTGTAATTTAACAGAGTGATTATTTTGAGTGTATTTACCTTGAAATGTCTGAAACTGAAATGCAGCTGCTAACAAGTCAATCAACTACACAACAAAAAAACATTCATAATCAAACCGTATTTGAAAATTTTCAAATACCATGGGAAGAAGTACATGTGGATATTTAGAAAAAAAAAGCAAGAAAAGTTAGCCAAGCGATTTAATCCACTTGGTTGAAATGCCAGAAATATCTACAACTATTCCGATCTCAGCTTACAGAAATGTAGCCCAGCAAGCAGTTAATTTTTAGAAAAAGACACAGATGGGAACATATGCTCATCCTCAACTATACCTTTATTAAATATAATGAGAAATAGGAACAACTTTCTAAACAGAGCACCAAAAAAAGAGAAAGTGAGTTAAGTCCGGTCATACCATTCAAACACCGAAGACAAACAAATATATGGGGGTTTTCGTGTCAACTGACACAACTTTTGAAACCGATATCTTCCGATCGGGATGAAATTTGCACCAAGGTTAGTCCTATTGGATAGTAGTTCAGACACAATTTTTCAACGAGATCGGTCAAGAACTCTCTGAGGTCGAAATTTGACATTTTGGCCAAAGAGGTGTTGATTCTCATCCATGTAACTTCTTACCTATTATTTTTAGCAAAATGTGTCCCAAAGAGTTTAGATAGCTATTTCTTCAGTCTTTCGAAAAAAAAATAAAAAAAAAATTTTTGATTTTTTTTCTTAAAAATCCAAAACTTTTTTGAGTTTTTCCTCAAATTGGGCCCTTTTTTTTTTTTTTTTTTTGATTCAAAAGAAAGCTTAGGTGATTTCCTTTAAGAGCTGTGGGGTCGCTTAGTGGGATGCGAGTGGGATATCTATGAAAATTTTTTTTTTTTAACTTTGGAACACAAAAAACGGTTCTACAATTTGCACTATTAGGCGTGGGATAGCTAACCAGTTTTCGATTTCGATCCGCGATACCCTCTAATTTTTTAAGGTTCGAAAAAGAAAGCACGAACCAAAAAATGGGGGCGGTGGGGAGGGGCCATATGGCCCCTCATTGGGGTCAAAGTTGAGCGTAAAGAGGTAAAAATCCTCAAAAAGCCCCAAAACTCCCCCAGAAACGCCCCTGGAGGGGTGCAATGTAAGACCGACCTCCAATAATTTTCTGCCCCCAACATTTTTCTTGAACATATCTTACCCCTATTTCCACTTCCTAAGGGGGCTCCCATACAAAATGACATTTTTATAAAATTTGCTCATACCGCTCTAACTGTCCATAGGGTGCCCCTAGAGATGTAAAATGTATGACCGACCCCCAATATTTTTTCAACTCCAACATTTTCTTAGAATATACCTACCCTTTATTTTCAAGTCTTAGGGGGGTCCCCATACATTTTTTTTTAATTTTTTATTAGTTTTTAAAAAAACATGTTTTTATAATGTATGGGAGCCCCTTAGGGAGTGGAGATAGGGTGTTATGATGTTCGGACAAAATGTTGGTAACTAAAAAATAATGGGGGTTGATCGTAATTTTTGCCTCTCTAGGAGGCACGGTAGGGGCGGTAGGAGCTGGTTTAGTAAAACAAATTTATAAAAAATAAAAGAAATGTATGGGGACCACCTTAAGGGTTAAAGATACATTGTAGGTATGTTTGCAAAAAATGTTGGAATTAATAAAATAATGGAGGTCGGTCATACATTTGGCCCCACTAGGGGCACTTTAGGGTAAGTTAGAATGGTAGGATCAAATTTTTTAAAAATGTTTTGTATGGGAGCACCCTTAGGAAGTGGAAATAGGGGTAAGGTATGTTCAAGAAAAATGTTGGGGGCAGAAAATTATTGGATCGAAATCGAAAACTGGTTAGCTATCCCACGCCTAATAAAGCAAATTGAAGAACCGTTTTTTGTGTTCCAAAGTTAAAAAAAAAAATTTTTCATAGATATCCCACTCGCATCCCACTAAGCGACCCCACAGCTCTTAAAGGAAATCACCTAAGCTTTCTTTTGAATCAAAAACAAAAAAAAAAAAAAAGGGCCCAATTTGAGGAAAAAGTCAAAAAAGTTTTGGATTTTTAAGAAAAAAAATCAAAAAATTTTTTTTTATTTTTTTTATATTTTTTTTTTCGAGAGACTGAAGAAATATCTATCTAAACTCTTTGGGACACATTTTGCTAAAAACAATAGGTAAGAAGTTACATGGATGAGAATCAACACCTCTTTGGCCAAAATGTAAAATTTCGACCCCCTCTAACTCAGAAAGTTCTTCACCGATCTCGTTAAAAAATTGTGTCTGAACTACTATCCAATTGGACTAACCTTGGTGCAAATTCCGATCGGAAGACATCGGTACCTTTATTAAATATAATGAGAAATAGGAACAACTTTCTAAACAGAGCACCAAAAAAAGAGAAAGTGAGTTAAGTCCGGTCATACCATTCAAACACCGAAGACAAACAAATATATGGGGGTTTTCGTGTCAACTGACACAACTTTTGAAACCGATATCTTCCGATCGGGATGAAATTTGCACCAAGGTTAGTCCTATTGGATAGTAGTTCAGACACAATTTTTCAACGAGATCGGTCAAGAACTCTCTGAGGTCGAAATTTGACATTTTGGCCAAAGAGGTGTTGATTCTCATCCATGTAACTTCTTACCTATTATTTTTAGCAAAATGTGTCCCAAAGAGTTTAGATAGCTATTTCTTCAGTCTTTCGAAAAAAAAATAAAAAAAAAATTTTTGATTTTTTTTCTTAAAAATCCAAAACTTTTTTGAGTTTTTCCTCAAATTGGGCCCTTTTTTTTTTTTTTTTTTGATTCAAAAGAAAGCTTAGGTGATTTCCTTTAAGAGCTGTGGGGTCGCTTAGTGGGATGCGAGTGGGATATCTATGAAAATTTTTTTTTTTTAACTTTGGAACACAAAAAACGGTTCTACAATTTGCACTATTAGGCGTGGGATAGCTAACCAGTTTTCGATTTCGATCCGCGATACCCTCTAATTTTTTAAGGTTCGAAAAAGAAAGCACGAACCAAAAAATGGGGGCGGTGGGGAGGGGCCATATGGCCCCTCATTGGGGTCAAAGTTGAGCGTAAAGAGGTAAAAATCCTCAAAAAGCCCCAAAACTCCCCCAGAAACGCCCCTGGAGGGGTGCAATGTAAGACCGACCTCCAATAATTTTCTGCCCCCAACATTTTTCTTGAACATATCTTACCCCTATTTCCACTTCCTAAGGGGGCTCCCATACAAAATGACATTTTTATAAAATTTGCTCATACCGCTCTAACTGTCCATAGGGTGCCCCTAGAGATGTAAAATGTATGACCGACCCCCAATATTTTTTCAACTCCAACATTTTCTTAGAATATACCTACCCTTTATTTTCAAGTCTTAGGGGGGTCCCCATACATTTTTTTTTAATTTTTTATTAGTTTTTAAAAAAACATGTTTTTATAATGTATGGGAGCCCCTTAGGGAGTGGAGATAGGGTGTTATGATGTTCGGACAAAATGTTGGTAACTAAAAAATAATGGGGGTTGATCGTAATTTTTGCCTCTCTAGGAGGCACGGTAGGGGCGGTAGGAGCTGGTTTAGTAAAACAAATTTATAAAAAATAAAAGAAATGTATGGGGACCACCTTAAGGGTTAAAGATACATTGTAGGTATGTTTGCAAAAAATGTTGGAATTAATAAAATAATGGAGGTCGGTCATACATTTGGCCCCACTAGGGGCACTTTAGGGTAAGTTAGAATGGTAGGATCAAATTTTTTAAAAATGTTTTGTATGGGAGCACCCTTAGGAAGTGGAAATAGGGGTAAGGTATGTTCAAGAAAAATGTTGGGGGCAGAAAATTATTGGATCGAAATCGAAAACTGGTTAGCTATCCCACGCCTAATAAAGCAAATTGAAGAACCGTTTTTTGTGTTCCAAAGTTAAAAAAAAAAATTTTTCATAGATATCCCACTCGCATCCCACTAAGCGACCCCACAGCTCTTAAAGGAAATCACCTAAGCTTTCTTTTGAATCAAAAACAAAAAAAAAAAAAAAGGGCCCAATTTGAGGAAAAAGTCAAAAAAGTTTTGGATTTTTAAGAAAAAAAATCAAAAAATTTTTTTTTATTTTTTTTATATTTTTTTTTTCGAGAGACTGAAGAAATATCTATCTAAACTCTTTGGGACACATTTTGCTAAAAACAATAGGTAAGAAGTTACATGGATGAGAATCAACACCTCTTTGGCCAAAATGTAAAATTTCGACCCCCTCTAACTCAGAAAGTTCTTCACCGATCTCGTTAAAAAATTGTGTCTGAACTACTATCCAATTGGACTAACCTTGGTGCAAATTCCGATCGGAAGACATCGGTTTCAAAAGTTGTGTCAGTTGACACGAAAACCCCCATATTTAAAAGAACATGTGCAAATTGGTAGCCTTCCCAGATTAAACCACCTGACAAAATGTCATTACAATATAAAAAACAAATTTTAAGATTTAATGGAACTGTTCTTTCCCCAAGTGATAAGTCTTTTATGAAAAAAAAATGAATTCCAAAGAAAAGATGAAGGAACGAAATTTTATTATTGAGTCATCTAGGTCTTTGGAACGTTACCTGCGATATGGGACGTGAAGTCAAATAAATACAGCAATCGTGACAAAAAAAAAAGGAACAGAATAAAGTCCTTGCAAAATATAACGAAAAAGAACCTTCTACTGACAAATCAGAAGTGATTAGGAAGTTTAATTCGATCCGAACGAATTTTTTGAGTTTTTTTTTTGAGGATTTGAAACTGAGTTCGGATTCCGAAAAAAGTGAAGCAGGAACCGACGATGTTTGAGTGCCTACATTATGGTATTTTGATGACATGGGGTCCCAGGGTTGCCATATTTAAAATAGAAAAAAACAGTCGAAAAAAAACCGTACATTGAAAATAACAAGTAAGAAAGTTATAGTCGGTCAAGACCGACCATATGATACCCTACACTAGAGTTTTCCGGAAAGTGGGTCCCAAGTCCAAACATAGACCGATTGGATCTATCCTTTTTTAGATCTTTATTTAGTGTAGAAAACACACACAGATTTAATTTTAGTGGAATTTGTTTTTTTTTGCCAATAAACCGATTTAGCTGAATATCGGTCGAAATTTTTATATGGGGGAAATATATCGAAGTTTAAAAATGGTCCAAATATAATCCGATTTGATTAGGTTACTAAAGTACACGTTTAACATCTAAAAATAAAATTTTTATCAAATATTTCCATTTTTATGAATTTTGAGGGAATTATATGAATATCGGGAGGGTGGTTTGTATGGGGACTACCAGAAGGACTGACCCGATTCATTTGAAATTGGGAATGATAATTCGTGCATACAAAATTCGATTACCTTTTAAATATCAAAGCGATATCTATTAAACTACAGTTATTAGAGTCATTGAAGCCTAATCCAAAGGGGGCGTTTGTATGGGGGCTAGTTCTTAACATAAAACGTTTTTTTTTTCAATTTCAATAGGCTTCGTCCTTGGGCCAAAAGCTGCTTAAGTTTTAAATTTCAAGTCAATTGACACATCGCTAAATCGACTCAAAAAGTAATTCTGAGACGATCGGTATACTTAAAAGTCGGTCTAAGACCAATATTTCGGGAAGTTACAAACATCAGCTCAAACTCATTATACCCTGTACCACAGAGTGGTGTAGGGTATAAAAACAGTACTTAAGGTGGCTTCAGACTATAATATTTGTAATAATATCTCTCAAAATTTTTTGTAAAATCTATAAAATAGTATGGTGTAAACACAAATCGGTATAAAACCAAGAGAAATACGGATTGAAAAATGACAAGCGGATACGTATTCTCATTTTTAGAAGTTTCTCTAAAAATGAGAAAACGTATACCCTTTTCATAAGATCAGGGTTGTATTTGTTTTGATAATATTTAAGATGTGATGGTGTAAATACGCAAAGGATTTTTTAAAAGATTTTTTGACAAGCGGAGAAAATTTCGTATTATTTAACCCTTTGACGACCATACATTTTCTGCCGAAGCGATTTTGAGTTTCTGTTCATGGTCGTGATCTGTGACCTACTAATAGTTATGAAACAAAAAATTGGACCCCTAACCCCTCTCCTTCCCCCTTATTTTTCTTGGTGAAAAAATTTGTCCGTTGACGATTCCGGAATTCTGGCCAAAGCTATTTTCTACTTGCTGTGATTTTTAAGATCTTCAACTCAATTGTCCTTACCCTACAAGAATTTGGACCTCTAAAACCCCTTCTTGGCCCCTATTTCGCTCTTGAAATAAAGATCCTTTTGTCCCTAAAATAGAGAAAATTATTTTACAAGCTTTGAGGGCTTACAGTGAGGAAGGAGATCAAATTAGAGACTTATTGTAAACAAGACTTTTGTTGCCCAAACAATACTCTAAAATTCATCTTTTATGACATTTAACCTATCTTTCATTTGAACAAAAATAATCGCCAAAAACGCTTTGGCAAGTATACTTGCCTGTGGTCGTCAAAGGGTTAAGATACGTATTTTTTTACGACTTATTGTCAGTATTATAGTCTGAAGTGGGTTTTATTGAAAGTATTATTTTTAATACCCATGTATCGAAGTGCTTACATTAAAATAATAAAATAAACATTCAAAATAATCACTCTGTTAAATTATCGAGATACTTTGCTGAGCCAGCAGAAAATACCATAGATTTCCAACCAGCAAGATTTTTTGTAATTTTACGAAGAAAACTCTGTAAAATGATTTCGATTAAAAAAACTGTAAATTTGCATAATTATCTGTAAAATATTGATAAAACCAAAAAGAATTTTACCAAAAAACTGTAAATTTACAAAGTTTTAGTTAAATGCTACTTATGAGTTCAAAATTTTACAAAACAAGTAAGAGTGTTAAATTCGGCTGTGCCGAATCTTTTATACCCTCCAACATGCAAAAAAAAAATGCAGGGGCGTTTTATTTTTTTTTTTTGGGGTGGGGGGGGGGTCAGGGGGTTGCTAGTTGTAATTGAGGGAGGCAAATTTTCCCTCGAATATGTGTTTAAAAATTCATTCTTATGCTTTTTGCACTAAAGAAATACAAGATTATTATTATTTAAAAAAAATGTTTTATTCCACGCCCATAAAAGGGGGCGGGCCGAAAAAACGACATTTTCTAACTCTCTTTGTCCAAATGCAGGGCTTTGAACTTTTTGTGGCAGAAAAATGGTGCATTTGTTAAACAAAAACACAAAAAATCATGTAAAAATATGGTATTTTTCAGAGGTTGGTTTAGTTCTTCAAGGGGGAACTTTTTTCCCCCTGGTCCGATTTTGCTCATTTACAAACTTAACCTGCCTATGAACATAAGACATATTCGTGCCAAATGTCGGGAGGGTAGCTCTTTTATTTTGGACTGCATCGTGTTAACTACAGACGGACAGACGGACGGACGGACATCGCTAGAATGTCTTAGAATCGATCACTGATCATAAATATATATACTTTATGGGGTCCTAGACCGATATTTTGATGCGTTACACACGGAATGACAAAGTGAGTATACCCCCATACTGTAGTTGGAGGGTATAAAAAAACTCTGTAAATTTACAAAGCTTTAGTTAAATCCATTTTATGAGTAAAACTTCTCTGCTTCAAAAACATTAATTAAAATTAAAAAAAATAAATTAATTTAAAATAAAATGTTAAATTTGCCCGCTTTAATGCTTCCAAATTGTAAATTTTACAAAAATTTGTTTTTCGGTCACAAGAAAATAAAAGCCCTGTTTTTTGCAGACCGGATTAAGATTAGGATTAACGTTATTTAGTTAAAAAATGGGTCAAATAAAGTCCAGAAGTTTTTTTTATAATTTTTTTCTGAAATTACATACAATTAGCAAATATAAACAGAAAAACAAATTATGCTTTGTCCAAATTGTAAAGAATGAAAAATAAATTTAGTTAAATCCTGGGATTAACTCAGATTTATTTATACCATTTTACATTTTGGACAACGCTTTATTTTTTTTCATGTTTATATTAACTTATTGGATGCAGATTCAGAAAAAAATTGTAAAAAAAATTTCTGGACTTGATTTGATAAATTTTTTAACTAGAGTTAATCCTAATCTTAATCCGGTCTGCAAAAAACAGGGCTATTATACTGATATCATTCAAACATAAAAAGAAATTTAATCAATGTGTCTGTTAGCTGCATCCCAAAAAAGTTGAGAAGGGATTGTAGGCACTTCAGAGATTTGTTTTTGAGCCACAAAGCCCTCTCTATTCGAACTCGATATGACTAGGGTCCTCGTTCTCGATGCCCTCCCTAAAAAAGGCGTCACCGAAAATTGTCTTCTGAACATAGATTTTCCCGGGTCTGCCTTCAGCCGGATCACGACATCACGTCAGACCCAAGTACCAAATGATAAACATCACACCAATTTATATCGGCATGATCGACTTCAAGTCCTCTACGGCACACCCACTCATTCTCTATCTCACAGTGGGACGTATATCGTTTCCCGATTACTTCCACAGCACAATTTACCTTGATACGGCGATGTTCATAATTTCGATGGCTGACGGTAAAAATAGTGCGTCCTTGCTGAGCATTGCAGCCCAGCTTTGATATGTTTGCGGAGCTTATTGAAGAGCGTGCCGCGTTTGGGTCCGAGAGTATCCGAATCAACATGTTTCTTGGGGAGTCCCTACGTGGGTAGAGGCGCCCTTCGGCGTTCATTTGGAACCACACATTGCCATCAGCAACAGGGCGCAATAAAGTGTTGTGTTTACGGAAGCATCGTTTGCATCGATCAATACTGTGAGATTCTTCAACTTGGTGACTTTGATCTAGACAGCTACTGCATATGGTCAATAACCGCCTACATTTTACGATCAACGCTCATAACTTCCTCAAGGCATGGAGACGGTTGCATATGGGGCAACCGTAGTTGGTGTTAAACCACGTCTGGTTAGGTATCAGAGCTACAAATAGAGATAATTAATAATTGAAAGGCTATGTTAAAAGTGAAAGTAGAGTGAAGAGTTTGTGGGTTAAGGAAGCAATTGCTTATTCTTTATTGTGTGGTAAGCAAACTAGTTTATGAATCGGGCGGGTTATTACGCTTTGCGTTTTAAGGTCAGCGACTCGTACACGACCGTCAGAACCACGATATATTTTAGTTACTCGTCCTAAACGCCATTCAGTTGGACAAAGAGGCTCATTTCTGAAAACCAAAAGATCGCCTTCCTGCAAGTCTACTTGAGGTGACTTGCGCTTGTGCAACTCCAAACTTGGGTTTTAACTGTAAACAAATTAAAGTTAGTTTCATCCATATAGACAATTTGTTTTACTTCTCTAATATATTCATTAAGAACCCTGACATATTCAGCTCGTTTCTGCTTATTTTCCATCGAATTCATTGTAATGGGTTGTTTGTGCAACATTTTTACTAATTGGATATTGTTTGTATCCAAACATTTTTGTTTAGTACAATTAAAGTTTTTTTCTTTAATATCACGTAATAAAATTGTCGGCTTCTCTTCAGCCCATCATATAATTTCATCAATGCCATTTTTACACGTTCAATAATTCGGCTTTATTGTGAACTATTTTTTTTTTTTATTTTAAACTTATAGTCCGCCCAAACCTTCATCCATCCTTCCCCATTCCGTGTTGGTGGTCCTAAAATGTTAAGCTCTTTTCCAATTTTGTTCCACTCCTCCTTAACGTTGATTTTGTTTATGCCACTGCTAAATCCTCTAGCCAAGCATTGATTTTGCTCCAGCCGCGACACCATTCGGCTAAATTGCCTGGTGTTTGTGATTTTTGTTCTAAAATTAATGGAATCGTGAAAAAAAATCATTATTAAATAGTTTTTAAGTGTTATAAATACTTACTTTTTTAGCTATATCCATTTTTATAAATTTTTTTGATTATTTTTTCGTTCTGTCGTGAACAAAAACTTTAACGACAATATTTGCAATTTTTGACATTTAAATACGACACTCATGGTAACGAAATTTGTAATAGAATTGCCAACAGTGTTGTATTTTTGTCGTTTTTCGACATTCGTAATACCGATTTAAAAAAACGCCTTGTTTACAACACGACAACGACACTCATAATAAGGCCGAATATTTCGAAGAAATTTTAAAAATAAATTTATTTATTTTTGGCATTTTCCCATTTTCTCTATTTCTCAGGGTATTACAATTGTAAAAAAACGTAGAAGTATGAAATTTAAGGGGTTTGGATCGTACTTTCGTTGAAACCTCACTACAAAAAGGTTTCAATTTGTGGGGGAAAATACGTATTTTCAAATGAACGTACTAGGTGTACTCTGTTAAATTAACCAAAGTTTTTCTGTAATTTAACAGATTTAATATTTTAAGTGTAGCTTTGTTTAGGATTTTCATCATTATAAGTTTCAAAAGATCCCGGTCCATACATTTGAATACTAACACACCTAAGGATTAATTTAAAAAAATGATGTATAAATAACTCAGTTTTCTATGAAAAAAAAACGAATAATGAACGTTGCCAATTTGGTTATTGCAGGTTTTCCTCCGAACCAAAGTATGTAAATTTATTTATTTATTTATTTGAGTCTATGGAATAAATTCCTTACAGACTAGAACTTAAATTAAAAGTAAATTATATTAAAAGTAAATTAAATCTAGTGAATTACAAAATTTACAAAATGAATCACTAAAATGTAGCTTAACTGAATAATTAACATATTTAGTACTAGATATTCTATTAAACTCATTTAAAGCCCGAATAATAGGTTCATTTGCTGCATAATTCGTTCTATGAACAGGAACATTAAATACATCATTGCAACGCAAACGCAAATCTGGTACCTTAAAATTTACACTTTGAAGCAAAATTGGACAATCCACAAGTCCACAAATTAACTTGTAAAGAAACATTATTAATAAACGATCTCTTCTATTCTCGAGTGTTTCCAAATGAATGAATCTACATTTATCAATATATGAAGGTTGAGGATCCAAAAAATTAATCGATTTAAAAGCATATTTTACAAAATTTTTTTGAATTCTTTCAATTCTTAAAATATTATTGTCATAAAATGGCGACCAAACAATACTGCCATACTCTAACTTGGACCTTACTAAAGAAGTATAAATTAATTTCCAGGTATACACATCAGAAAAGCCTCGACAATTCCTATTAATGAAAGCCAGCAAAGAATAAGTTTTTGGAATGATTGAATTTATATGATTTATAAACGTAAATTTGGAATCAAAAATAACCCCTAAATCCTTAACTTCATTAACAGCTTCCAAAGGGATATTGTTAATGAAGTACAAGTTGATTTGTTAAATTGCTGCATTAAATTATCCGTCACCCGCCCTTTCCAAATAGTTTTGGCAAAGATAGACGGGTCCTTAGTGGCGAAAAAATTACACACTGTTTCTGAAACGATAAATTTTAGAAAAAATATTTTTTTTAAACAAATTGCCTGACTTAGCAAATTATTTTTTTTCCTCGTTCTTCTTTAACTTGTCATCATACGATTTTAAGTCCACCATTTCATTAAAAGGGATGTCCGGTTTAACCCTTGGGTTAACACCCCCTTTTGTCTTGAAACAACTCGAAGATCATCTCAGGTCCATAACCTTGGTATAGCACTCCTTTATAGCGATCAAGTTCTGCGAATGCAACCGGTTATTTTTTTCGATTATAGTTTTCTTTATAGACTTCTGAACAGCACATTAAATAACATATTTGCACAAATTTTCTTTTTGTGTACTGTTTTCCCCACTGCAAAACTAAAAAAAGCTTCAACATACATATATCAAGTAAAGTTCCAAATTAGCAACACTGAATTGAGATTAGTGTTTCATTACAATGCAGCAGTAGACAAAAATACTAAAAATTTCTCTTTTTAATTATTATATTTAAAAGCGCTATTTTTTGTATTAGTAACTTTGTTTTTTTTTTCAAATTTAAATGTAAAGAATTTAAAATACGGCATTTAATTAAGCTGAAAGGGGTCCAAAAAGTTTCTATTGGGTGTCAAAATAACTCCAATAATTTTTTGTGAAAACCAAAATTGTCCAGCATCGCGGTTTAAGTAAAAACCTCACAAAATTACATATTTCCTTTAATTTCTCGGCAACCAATTTTTTTGTTATATTTGGAAAAATAAGTCTTCCATGTCTAGACAAGATCACATTAAAAATATTGGAAAAAAATTTTTTCGTGTAATATGGGACTTTTTAGTAAAAGATAATCGCGAAATCGTAACTTTATCAGCGATTTCTGCGAGTTAAGCCATTTAAAAAAATTATGCTACGGTAAAAAACCTGCTCCGAATATTCCAAATGCCACCCCCGAAGTCATATAAAAATCAAAAAATCCTTTGGCACCCACATCGCTGATTAAGTAAAAGTCCCCAAAATATCCATTCTTCATTTTATTTAAAGTCTTAAATTTATATTTTTTGATGAACTAAATAGGAATATAATAAGACACCATACAAATAAAAGAGCTAGACTCCTGAAGTTTGGCAAGAATATGTCTTATGGTATTGGGAAGGATAAGTTCGAACATGGGCAAAATTCGATCAGGGAGAAAAAAGTTCTCCCTTTAAGAACTAAACCAACGTACTTTTGCTAAGCAAACGAAACATTTTTATGTCAGATGTTCAAAGTCCTGCCGTTGGATCCACACTCAAAAAAATACGTTAGTAGATTTACTAATTTTTTTTTGCTAATGCTAGTTAGCTAACTTTTAGCAAATTTTTAGTTGAGATTAGCATGTTAGCAAAAAATTCTTGTAAACTTCATTTAGCACATTAGCAATTTTAAACAAACTTTGAACTAATTTATTTTGCTAAATTTGAAATTGAGTTGACAACATTTTTACAAGATTTTTTGCTAACATTAGCAAAAATAAATGGTAATTTTTTTTTTATTTTCAGAAAACTTAAAATGGCGTTATTTTGGAAACTAAGCAAGATAGAGCAAAATGGAGGGCATTTTTGGTTCTTAGAATCTCCATACTTTCGAGGGTCCTCTTTACATGTTGGGACCCTAATGGGACCTAACTTTGGATCCAAAAAAGTTAGCATTCCCGAAAATTTTAAAATGCTCATATCTCGGTAAATATTGCCGACACAACAAAAAGTCCAAAAGAATTTTTGAAGCTCTCAACACGTAGAACGTAGAACACGCAAAATAACCAAAAGCTCTCCGAGTAATATTTTTGAAGTTATCGAGTTTTTTAATTCTCAAGACCCCAGTGATCCCCTAAAATCACGTAACTCAAAAACTAAGCAAGGTATGACGATTTTTAAGGAACCCGAACCCAATGGGGTCCTCAAATGTGTATGAATTAAGTTGAAATTATTTCAGTTAACTAATTTTTAGCAAAACGTTTTTGCTAACTTTAGCAAAAAAATTGTGGGTTCAAAATCAGAAAATTTTTTTGTAGGTTTACAAGCTTTTTTTGCTAACTTTACAGTTTTTTTTTTGAGTGCAGGAAGGTTGTCTCCCACCGCCGAAAATCCCAAAAAAAAACGACGCCTCTGTTTTTTTTTACGTGATTCAGCACAGCCGAATTTAGCACTCTCACTTGTTTTTTTTTTAAGTTTTGACAAAAACAGATTTTAGTTGAGATGTTACTTTTAATGATACATTCTCAAAATAATCACTATTAAATTACAGAGATACTCTGCTGAGCCAGCAGAAAATACCATAGATTTCCAACCAACAAGATTTTTTTGTTATTTTATGAAGAAAACTCTGTTAAATGATTTCGATAAAAAAAAAAACTGTAAATTTACAGAATTATCTGTAAAATGTTGTTAAAAGCGACCAGAATTTTAGAAAAAAAGTGTAAATTTTTGTTAAATTTATTTGATTTCAAACTTGAACACATGAAATAATTGGGAACAAAAATAACAACATACACATTTAAAAAAAAAAAACTTCTTGTTGGCATTCCATCAGCGTTTTTAATTTTGTTAACTTTGCGTGCATGAGCCTCAAAAATTCTTTGCTTTAAAAACATTACCAGTCTGCTGGCAAGCCATCAAAATTATTATTCGCGTATTACGTTTATTTTAAATTATTTAATTATTATTAATGACGCATTTAAGCGGTATATGTTCTCCGAGGTTTCTATAAATTAAAAAATGACGATTTGAGCAGGGGCTATTTAAATCTGAAACTGTGTTTCATATTAGTACTTTCATAAACTTAGATTAAAAACTAAAATTTAAATGTGCCTGATTAATTTCATTGCCCACTTAGGCTGAGTTTTTGACATATCGCTTTAACTTAGTTTAACCGGGAGTTTTATTAAACTTTATTAAATTAAAACCAAGTTTAACCAAGCATTATGTTTTTCAGTTCAAGTTTAGCAAATGTCGATTAACGCGGTATTGCCATATCAAATATCGCATTTCCAATTAGAATAGTTGCCATCATCGCACATTTTTTCCATTAAAATACCAACATGGCAATACTAATCAGTATATTTGAAAATCAGAGGTGTTTTTTTTACATTTTTGTACCTTAGTTTAACTCTCCACAGGGGCGTATCCAGGATTTTATTTCGGTGGGGGCCCAATATTTTTTTAATTTTTTTTTTTTTTACAAAAAATTTACATAACAGCACATGTTTTAGAATTTTTCTTGATCTATTCCTTAAACTGAATGTAACACAATCAGATACTCCATTTTTATGTAAGTTTGAAACTGTTGAGGTAAAAAAATTAAAAAATTTTTATATTTTAAAATTTTTTGAGAGACAAGCCTTTTTTATAGGGTGAATTGTATCAGACAGTGTTGCCATAAGAGAATTTTGAAAAAATGCTAAATGGCAGAAAAAAAAGTGCTAAAATGCTCTACAGACCAAAAAAAAAGTGCTAGATTTTTTTTTTCATTTATTAAATTAACAAATAATGATTTTTAACAATAACTCTAGTTTACGACGAAAATGCGCACTAACTGCGTCTACATATTTTTTTTTAAAGCTACACTTGAAAATTTTATCGAAAAAAATACTTCTAATAAATTTTTTAGCGTTTTTTGGAGTTATTTTCACTGTTTTCCCTATATTTTGAGTAGTGAACCTCCGATCTACTCGTGATAAAAACCAAATTAAAGTTAATCAAATTTGCAACAAACTTTACACAAGTTACTTTCCCATATGTTCAATAGTTTACGCGCGATAAACAAATATATTGTAAAAATTCATTTTTATTTCAAAAAAAATCATTTGTTGATCAAAAAACTCATTTTTAATTTTTTTTTTAACGAATCGTTGCAAATTAACAAGATTTTTTATTTACCTTCAAAGCCTGAACATATACAAATATAACAAAATGGGTTTCATAAAAATCTATGGGCAATCACCAAAGTTATAATGAGTTTTTTGAAACTACGCATTTTTTTTTGTATTTCAAATACAAGAATAAAAACTGGGTTAAATACTTACCATAGTATTTTTTGTGTGTATTTTCATATAATAAGTCATAACTTCGGTGATACCCCATAGATTTTCATCAAACCGACTTTGTTATCTTAGTTAAGGATCAGGCTTAAAAAAAACCATAACAAAATTTTTTGTTACGGTTTCAATAATTTTTTATTTTTTTATTTGTAAACTAGTGTAACCGGCACATATATTTTCTTGATTTCAATTTGGTTTTCTGAGCTTTAATTTTTTTCTGAATTTCGATTGCGTTTTCTTAATTTAGACTGGGTTTTCTGAATTTCAATTGGGATTTTTGAATTTCAATTGGGATTTTTGAATTTCAATTAAAATCTTCTTAATAACAATATGGATTTCTGAATTTCCAATGATTTTCTTAATTTCGATTGGATTTTCTGAATTTTAAAAAGGTTTTCTGTTTTTCAATTGGGTTTTCTAAATTTAAATAGGTTTTTCTCAATTTAATTTTTCTAAATTTCGACTAGGTTTTCTAAATTTCAATTGGGTTTTCTGAATTTCAATTGGTATTTTTGAATTTCAATCTTTTCTTAATTTCTATCTGGAGTTTTAAATTTCAATTGGGTTTTCTGAATTTTAACTGGGATTTCTAAATTTGAATTTATATTTTCTTAATTTTTGAATTTCAACTTATATTTTCTAAATTTTTGAATTTCAATTTATACTTTCTTAATTTCTTAGGATTTCTGAATTTCTAATTGAAAATTAGGCGCCATGAAAAAAGTCCCAAAAAAAACATTAAATAATTTCCACACGATTTGGGAGTAATTTCATTACACAGGTGCAAAGAAAGCGCCGCAGGCTAAAAAATTTTACAAGAGATTTAAAAAAACAAATTCAAATGTAAAAAAAAAAATGCTAAAAATGCTAAAAAATTTTAAAAAAGTGCTAACTTAGCACTTGGCACTTTTTTCCAAAACTTTAGTGCTAAGTCCAAAAAAAAAGTGCTAGATCTAGCACTAAAAGTGCTAAAATGGCATCACTGGTATCAGATGCAGATACATTTTTACAAAGAAGATTATCAGAATCTGAATTCTTTTTCAAAGAAAAGTCTACACACAAAAAAAAAATTTTCCAATGAACGATTTTCATAGTATTTATGAACATATTCATACAATTTATTAACTTTTTCATAATATTTATAAACTTTTTCATACTATTTATGAAAAATGTTAAAAAGTTTTTAAATTTCACACATTATGATTGTTTCATAAATACTATGAAAAAGTTTATAAGTATTATGAAAAAGTTAATAAATTGTATGAATTTGTTCGTTAATACTATGAAAGTCGTTCATTGGAAACATTTTTTTTTGCGTGTGAGATTCTATGACAATTTCCAGTTAAGACAGTTTTTATTACAGAAAAAGTGAAAAGCTCTAAATCATATTGCCAAAGGAAAAGGTTTCTCGGGAAAAAGTCGCTTTAGAAAATGATTCTATAAACATATTCATAAAATACTTTTCCAAAAGAAAAGACTCCGATTGTAAGACATTTTCCCAGAATCTGAGATTCTGAAACATATAAGAAAAATAATTCACATTCAGACCTTTTTAAAAAGAAAACAGTATAAAAAAGTCATAGATTCTAAAATCTTTTCCCTAAAGAAAAACTCTCGGATTCTGAGAAAATTTTTCTATAGAAAAAGTCTAAGATTTTTATACATTTTTCCTAGAGAAAAATTTTCTAATTCTGAGACATTTTTCCTATAGAAAGTCTCAGATTCTTCGAATCTGAAGTTCTCAGATTCTTCGATTCTGAGACATTATTCTTATAGAAAAAGATATTTTTACAATAGAAAAAGTCTCATATTTGGAGCATTTTTCTATACAAAAAGTCTCAGCTTGTGTCTCTGAGACATTTTTCCAATACACAAAATCTTAGATTTTGAGATAATTTGCCTTAAGAAAAAATCGTTGATTCTGAGATATTTTTCGTAAAAAAAGTATAAGATTCTGAGAAATTTTTCCTAGATTTTAAGAAAAATTCTCAGATTCAGAGACATTATTCCTATAGAAAGTTCGCAGATTCTAAAACATTTTTCATATAGAAAAGCCTCAGATTCTAAGAATTTTTTTTATAGAAAAAATCTCGGATTTTTAGACATTTTTCAGATTCAGAGACATTATTCCTATGGAAAGTTATGAGATTCTGAAACATTTTTTATATAGAAAAGAATTTTCTATATAGAAAAAAACTCAGATTCTGAGACATTTTTCCTATAGAAAAAGTCTTAGATTCTGAGAAAAAGGCTAATATCTTAAGACATTATTCTTATAGAAAAAGTCTTAGATTCTCAGACATTTTTCTTATAGAAAGTTTTAGATTCTGAGACATTTTTTTATGAAATAGGCTAGTTCCGACACATTTTTCTAAAAGACAAAGACGCATTTTAATATTTGACTACAATTTACTTACAATTAGATCCATTTTTTGTGTACATAAAGCTACAGGTTCTAAGATATTTTTTCATTAGAATCTTAAGTTGAAAAGTTTTAAATTCTAAGAAAAAATTTTCAGATTCTGAGATTATTTTAACAGAAAAATTTTTAATTTCATAACATTTTTCTTCCAAAAATTTTGGATTCTTGTTTTTCGAATTTTCTTAAGAAGTTTTTTAATATTGTACTTGTTATTTGATACCAAATCCTGAAATTTGTGAAATCACGTATACGCCACTGACTCTCCATCATTGGTGAGTTAAACTTAAAATAAACCATATCTCAAAAACAGAATTTGAGTTTTTAACTCAGTTTAAACCTAAAACCAATAAATTTTACAACTCAAAAACTCAGCCTTAACGTTGTATTTTAATTTCTTGTTTAACCGCAGGGTAGTGGATTGGGCCCTCTTTTGTTTTCTATATATTTAAATGATTTAAAAAATCTAAATTTAGATGGGCAACTTTTTATGTTTGCAGACGATGTGTGCTTGTTTTACCCCTACAAGTACGATTTATCACTTAAAACAAGAATTGAAAGAGATGCTGCTCTGATATTTGAATTTGCGCGATTAAATCGATTAGTTCTTAACCCTGATAAAACCAAATTAATACGTTTTAGACCACATGCTTCAAGTATGAACAGTGATTTCAACGTGTTTATTAATGGAAAAGCTGTTTATGAAACCCATTCCGTTAAGTATTTGGGAATCACATTGCAAAGTAACTTGTCATGGGATTTACATATAACCGATTTGAAAAGGAAAATAGCTCCAGCAATTGGAATTTTATATAAATTAAAAAATAAACTGGATGTTAAATCAAAGATGATGATATTTCAATCTTTGATTCAATCGCATTTAAATTACTTAGCAATTATATACACTCAAAATAATTATTCTGTTAAATTCTCTGTAAAATGACTGTAATCTCAATTTGACAGATATTTTACAAAGTTATCTGCCGAAATACAGATATTAAGAAAATACTTTGTATTTTCTTGTGACCGAAAAACAAAATTTTATCTGTAATTTTACTTTTTTATTAGTAATCTCTATTTTACAGATAATAAATAAAGTTTTTTCTTAAAATACAGATTTTAGAAAAATACTTTGTTTTTTTCTCGTAACCGAAATACTAAATATCATCTGTAATTTTACTATTGCTCTGTAATACGGGTTTTAAATTAAAATCTCTTCAAAAAACTTCCAAGTGTTTCAACCCCTCTTTAAAAGGCGTTTTAAATTACAATAAAAGATGCTAAATTTTACGACGTGTTGTGCAAAATTGGAGGAACTCGTAATTTCCACAAAAATAAAAAAAGAAATATACAATTTGGAAGCATTAAAGCGGGCAAATTTACACGATGGCATTTCCCCAATTGTCAACACAACTTGCACATTAAAGAAGGAGAAATTGATCAGGAATCAAATTGTGACCGTTGTGTAAAAGACATATCAAGCGCATTTAAGAGATATATAAGAAAGTCAAGGCATTGTTAAACGATTTCTTAAGTTAAGTTTTATAACAGTGTTTACTGGATTGATCCCGTTAAAATATGGAACTGAAAATGAGAAGTTTATAAAAACATGGGAACATATAGCGAGTTTATAAATAATTTCTACAAAGTTAAACATTCGCGTGAGAAACATTTAAGCGGGCGCTTTTAAATGATAGCATTTGCCTTTATTTTGTGTCAAGTTCGTACTTTCCATGCTCCTTGGTAAAATTCTGGTCGCTTTCATTAACATTTTACAGATAGTTCTGTAAATCTACAGTTTTTTTTTATCAAAATCATTTTACAGAGTTTTCTTCGTAAAATAACAAAAAATCTTGCTGGTTGGAAATCTATGGTATTTTCTGCTGGCTCAGCAGAGTATCTCTGTATTTTAACAGAGTGATTATTTTGAGTGTATGCTTACAATAAAAATAACATTTCACTGAAATCGCTTCAATGCATGCAAAACAAAGCATTAAAAATTATTTACAAACTACCAATACTGTATTCAACTGTCACATTGTACAAAGATATAAGCAAAACAATTTTACCAATTTATGGATTGCATGAGTATCAGGTGTTAATGTTTGTTTTTAAATGCATTAACCATATTGGTCACCAAAGCATAACATTTTCTCAACAGCAATTTAGTTTTAACACACGAAACAGAACAAATTTAAGAATTCCTCGATGTAGACTAGAAACTACTAAGCAACGCATTGATTACGTGGGTGCTGTAAAATTCAATAATTTACATGCAAATTTGAAATCAATTAATCGAATTTCGCTATTTAAATCGTCTTTAAAACAACACTTATTTAACAACTTTGAAACGCTTTTGTATTTTTTTTTTTTTGTAAAACAGTTTTTATACTTATATTTTGTAATTTAATAATCTTAACATTAAGTTAAATCTTTTATTTGTACTTTTGACAATGAATTAATTTGCCAACTTGCCTCAATAATGCCTTACGGCGCTGAGGCCGAAATTTAAATGTATTTTAAATATTTTGTACAAATAAAATTTTTTCTGTAGAAAAGTTTTTTCTATAGAAAACAAAAAAAAAAAAAAAATTCACCTTTTAAGTGGCAACTATAAAAATTCATTTATGTCCTTCAACTATAATGTGCAAGAAGCATGAATAAGTTTTTACTTGACACTAAATAATAGCAAATACAATCATTTAAATGCGCCCGCTTAAATGTTTCGCACGCGAATGTTTAACTTTGTTGAAATTATTTACATATAAACTCAGTAGTTGTTCGCACGTTTTTTTTTCATAACTTCTCAGTTTTAGTGCCACATTTCAGCGTGGTAATTCTAATAAACACTTTTATAAAATGAAACGAAAATCGTTTAAGAATGCCTTGACTTTCTTAAATACATATTTTCATAATGCGCTTGATATGGATTTTACACAACGGTCATTATTTGATTCCTGATCAATTTATCCTTTCTTAAAATGCAAATAGTGTTGACAATTAGGAAATGCCAAAATTGTAAATTTACTTTTTTTTATTTGTGTAAAAATTTCGAGTTTTTACGAGTACCACCAGTTTTACATGACATCCTCGTAATATTTACCAGCTTTTATTGCAATTTAAGACGCTTTTTAAAGAGGGGTTGAAATATTTGGAAGTTTTTTGAAGGGATTTTTATTTTAAAACTGTATTAGAGATAGGCTTGCCAGATCGAAAATGGTAAAAAGCTTGACATTTAGAAAAAAAAGCTTGATTATTCTTGACATCTAGAAAAAAAGCTTGATTTTTCTTGACATTTGAAATTTTAGTATTTGTTTTTCAACACAAAGTACTTCTTCAACCAATTTGATCAAAATTTACAAATACTAAATTAAAAAAAAAAAAATCTTTAAATTTACTAGCAAATGTTGTGTATTTACTGTGTTCAATGAAATTTTTTTAATCCAAAACGCAATTAAAAAATTTTACAAAAAATTCAGGACTGGAAAACAAACCCTAATCTACGAAAAACTAGCAAAAAAGAATTTCAGCAAATTTTAAATGATTTCTGAAAAAGTTTTCTAAATTTTTAGAGAGACCAACATTTTTTACTGATTTCATTTAACTAACTTTTGCCAAATTTTATAGTAATCTTAATAAAAAAAATTGGAATCAGCCAATTTTCAAGTAAATTTAAAGCTTTTTCATTTTTTCAAAAATAATTTTTTTACAAAATGTTAAAAAAGAATCAGTCATTTGGTAAAAGTGGCACAGCCAAAATTTATCGCGCAGTTGCAATGATATTTTTGAAAATGATCATAATTTTTTATTCATTTACATTCAAAGATTTTTAAAATAAATTAATTTTTATTTTTCTTCACAATTTAGTGGGAAATTGTGTAAAATTTGATTTTAGCTTGACAAATGACATTTTAGCTTGATTCTTGACACGTACTAAAAAAGCTTGACAATCAAGCCCGTCTGGCAACCCTAATTAGAGAGCAGTAAGTTAAATTACATATGAAATTTTGTATTTCGGTTACGAGAAAAACAAAGTATTTTTCTAAAGTCTGTATTTTAACAAAAAAACTCTATCCCAGCAAAACTTTGGTAATGGGTAGTGATTATATAACACATTACCATGTAATGTATATAACTTATTTGTAGCATTATTTTATGATGTCTTACCAAACATTTGTTCCACAACGTATTATTTTCAAGTGAAAAATAATGCATTACTAATAATTGCTACGTGATGCATGATTGTTGGAAAAAATGTATTTCATATTTATTATTTCTAAACATTAAATCATGGATGACTTATATTTGGTTACATTATGTATTATTTGAAAGTTTGAAATAATGCATTATTTATAATTGGATGCATAATGCATTACAATAACATAAAAAATAATTATTTTATAAAAAAATGCATAAGTTTAAACTAGAGATGGGCAAACGACAGGAAATTTCTAACGACACACACTCACGTGCATATTTTATCTACTTACACTCACTTACAATCACGTGAGTAAATTTAATACAAAATTACTTTTTCACTACTCGTAACACCTTATATATTATCTTCTGGTATGCTATATTATTTCATTTCTCGTAACCTATAAAATATCATATATTTTACACCTTACTCGTATTCTTCGTTATAAATTTATGACTTATTATATACCTTACTGGTATTCTTTGTGATAATGTGGATTCATTACTTTGAGTCTCATCGCCTGTTAAAATCATCAATGCTGCAATGTATAAAATAAGAGATCCTATACCTTATTTTATACCTTATTTGGTAATCTAAGTTTTGCTGGGATATTGTCTGTAAAATAGAGATAGCAAAGTTAAAAGTAAAATTACACATACAATTTGGTTTTTCGGTCACAAGCAAATACAACAATGTATTTTTTTAAAATCTGTATTTCGGCAAATAACTTTGTCAAATATCTGTGGAATTGTAATCTCAATTTTGCAGAGTATTTAACAGAGTAATTATTTTGAGTGTATGCATGTACGTACGTATTTTTTTTTATATTTGTTAAGGTTTTAGATTTTTTAATAGTTCTATTATTATCTAATTTATTGTTATTTGAAGCATTTATTTTCCTTAATTTTGTTTAGATTTCATTCTTTTCAAATGCTTTTACTTTTTCTTGATTTCATTTATTTAAAACACTGTAACTCTTCTTTTTAATAATTTCTACTTTACAATTTTCAATTATTACTTTGATTCAAATATTTTTTATTCAAATTTATTGATTCCAAAAATTTATGAAAGGAAACAAATGAATGAAATAAAATTCAATAAGCTTTCGAAGTTCAAAATTAGACTTGTGCTTAATCGTTCAATTGAGTGAGCGCTCAATTTCGTTCATTTCAGATAAAAGACCTAGTTCGTTCATCTAGTTCAATCGCTCTTTTGTTGTTTTCGTTCAACAGTTCGTGAACGAATCATTTTGATAATGTCTGTTGTTCGTTCATCTAGTTCAAATCGGTCAATTTTTGTTTTCGTTCAACAGTTCGTGAACGAATCATTTTGACCATGTCTGTTGTTTTGGCTTTTGTTGAAAAAATATAAAAATGTTAAATAAAAACATAAATTAAAAAAAATATACACAATTTTTGTAAAAAAAAAACATAAATGATGAAAAAGTGTACCAAAAGAGGAGAAAAAACTAACGCCTAATGACAAAATTAACAAAAAAATATTGAACGACCGAACTGAAAGATCAAAATGAAGTAATGACCAATTGAGCTGAATGAACGAAAAGACCTAAAAGAGCTGAAATGAACGAACTAGATAAACCGCTCAGTTAAGTGAATAGTTCAATTGAACTAGTTCGTTCGTGAACGTCACAACTCTATTCAAAATAGAAGGTTCTCTGTTCAGATAAATATACGGAGGGGGCCTTTTATTGAAAACATAGTTTACAACGTTTATTTAAAATCGTTTGTGTGTTATTTGTCATGAATATATACAATCTTCGGAATAATATTGTTTCATATTTATTTTTTTTTTCTTCTTCAATTAACAATAAAAGGCCTATGAATGACATTGCATTTGTTTCACACCATTGCATTGTGGCCGAAATCACTGATCTACACTAAAAAAAAAAAAACTGTAAAGTTAGCAAAAAAAGTTTGTAAACCTACAAGAAAATTTGCTGATTTTGAACCCACAATTTTTTTGGTAAAGTTAGCAAAACCGCTTTGCTAAAAATTAGTTAACTGAAATTATTTTTATTTCAACTTAGTTCATACACATTTGAGGGCCCCATTGGGTTCGGACCCGATAGGTCCAGACCTCGATGAGCCTAGACCTAGTTGGGTTCCTTAAAAATCGTCATAGTTTTTAATCCAAAATTTGTGTCCGTTTCGCTCTACCTTGCTTAGTTTTTGAGATACGTGATTTTAGGGGACCACCGGGGTTTTGAGAATTACAAAACTCGATAACTTCAAAAATATTACTCGGAGAGCTTTTGATTATTTTTTTCAAAATTGATTATTCTTGTTCTACGTCTTGAGAGCTACAAAAATGCTTTTGGACTTTTTGTTGTGTCGGCAATATTTACCGAGATATGAGCATTTTAAAATTTTCGGGAATGCTAACTTTTTTGGATCCAAAGTTAAGACCCATTAGGGTCCACACATGTGAAGAGGACCGGCGGTACTATGGAGAGCCCGAGAACCAAAAATGGCCTCCATTTTGCTCTATGTGGCTTAGTTTCCATTAGCGCCATTTTAAGTTTTCTGAAAAAAAATTACCATTTATTTTTGCTAATATTAGCAAAAAAGCTTGTAAAAATTTGGTCAACTCAATTTTAAATTTAGCAAAAAAAATTAGTTCAAATTTTGTTTAAAATTGCTAATGCGCTAAATGAAGTTTACAAGATATTTTTGCTAACATGCTAATCTCAACTAAAAATTTGCTAAAAGTTAGCTAACCAGCATTAGCAAAAAAAAAAAAATAGTAAATCTACTAATGTATTATTTTGAGTGTAAGAGCTTAATCTGAAATATGGGTAAGTGCATGGAAATTATATGTAAACATCGATTGAGAGTATAATTTCGGAACACCCTTTACAAAGCTTTTTAAGAAGCTGTGAGGCACATAAATTATTAGATTTCAAGTCGTTTGGATTTGACAAAATCCGGATACCTTAGTGTTGGGAAGTGTGTGGAATACTCTTCTGGGAAATATTTTTTCACTAAATACGGGACTGAATACAACTAAAACTGACGGAATTCGGTCGCCTTCCATCTTTAAATTTCTTTTTTGGTGCGTATTCTCCTACTAAACTCTTTGAAAGATTGTTTCGCCAGTTTTTGAATATCCTCTTACAGATCTTTTACTTTCTCGGGCGATATATCAAGTTTTTTCTTTTTTAATGATCGAAACCATGCTAACATCAACTTCTTCATTACGCTCCAACATACTACATTAGACTGGCATTTTTTTGTCATCTTTCGATTTTCCCAAGTGGCCGGGCAAATTTTGATTGTCCTAGGTCTAAAACTTATATGGTACAAATTTGAGGTCGATCGGATTAAATTAACCCGTGGCGCCCGGCGGTCAAATTTTGGATTTTGAAAAATTTTTAAAAAATAAAACTAAAAAAGTTTTTATTTTTCGACACATCATATTTGTTAATTTCGATGCGCTGAGCACGAATATCAAAAAAAAATTAAAATCGCTCAATCGGTTTTCGAGATATTACCATTTCAAATTTGAAAAAAATGGCGGTTTTTTCCTATGTTCAAGAAAATTTTTAAAAAAAAGTCTCAAAATTATATTCCGCCGACCCATTTGTAGAGCTTGAGACAATCTTTCATTTAAAATTAATTTGAGCCAAATCGGATCATTTTAAGCCGTGGCGCCCATCGATCAAAGTTTTGGCTTTTTATAAACTTTTTACCGAAAACCCTAAACTTTGATCGAAGGGTGCCACGGGTTTATAATTGGATGCATAATGCATTACAATAACATAAAAAATACTTATTTTATAAAAAAATGCATAAGTTTCAACTAGAGATGGGCTCACGGCAGGAAATTTCTAACGACACACACTCACGAGCATATTTTATCTACTTACACTCACTTACAATCACGTGAGTAAATTTAATACAAAATTACTTTTTCACTACTCGTAACACCTTATATATTATCTTCTGGTATGCTATATTATTTCATTTCTCGTAACCTATAAAATATCATATATTTTACACCTTACTCGTATTCTTCGTTATAAATTTATGACTTATTTTATACCTTACTGGTATTCTTTGTGATAATGTGGATGCATTACTTTGAGTCTCATCGCCTGTTAAAATCATCAATGCTGCAATGTATAAAATAAGAGATCCTATACCTTATTTTATACCTTATTTGGTAATCTAAGTTTTGCTGGGAATTTCACTTGATGTTGTCAACAACAAAATACTTAGGGCGGATTTTACAGTCTAAACTAAGTGCTAACTTAAGTAAAATCTTAGTTAAGATTTATTTAAGTATTTTTTATTACTTAAGTTAAATTCGATTTTTCGGTTTGTACTTAAGTTAAAAAGAAAATATGCTAAAAATATGGTAACACAAGGTATTTATTTTGATTTGACAATTCAAAAAGAATACAAAAAAATAAAATAATAAAAATATACAAAACAAAAATTATGTAAATTAACGAAAAATCCCACAAATGCTGTTATTTTCCCTTAAAATCTTTCACCGTGGGTATTGTTAGAACCATAATATTTAAGAACGCGGCTAAGAGAATCATTAAAAAATACTCCACCCGCTTTACTTTGGATTTGCACACCAACAAACGCCTCCATGAAAATGTTGCTGTTATTTCCACCAAAACTTTTTTCGATTACGATTATGTTACCTATTTGATAGGAAATCTCCGCCACTCTTAAATAAAAGGTATTTCCATAAAATTGAGTGATATTACCATAAAAAAAATAATGTTTAAGAAATGTTAAAGCTTTGGATAGGGTCCATCAAGTGGGTAACATAACCGGTAATCTTAATTCTTGTTGGAAATAACAGCAACCTTTTCACGGACACATTTTCAACGATACATGGACAATCAGACGGACGAACAGTAGATCAGTATTCTAAAATGTGGGTCTGGGACAAATAATTTGAGTAATTACAATCTTCATCACATACTCATCACATCACTCAATTGCTCTTCTATTCCAATACAATCATCTGCCTTGGGTCTTGTTAGAACCAAAACGACCAAGGCGCTAGGGTCATCATTGAAAAATTATCTATCCGATTGACTTCGGATTTCTACACCAACAAACGTTTTTATTATTTTCAACAAAATCTTGAGGAAAAAGATTGGATGTTATCCATTTGATGGGTCATTTCCGTCAATCTCAAATTCCTTACAGATTTTTATTTATTTAATTATTTATTTCGATATGATGGAAATATCTTGAAATTTGATGGCAATACCTTGAATTTGAGAGTTTCGGATGGAGATTTTAAAGGAAAAGAAGAGCAATTGTTGGATTTTTTTTTTTTTTTTTATGTTTTTATTATTAATTGAATTTTGTTTTGTATTTTTTTTTTTAAATTGTCAAATCAAAATAAATTACTTAAGTAAAACTTAAGTTATGATAATAGATGACTTAAGTTTTACTTAAGTAGATTTTATAAAATAGTTTTTTGGATTTAAGAAATTTCTTAGCTTAAGTCACCACTTAGTGCTGACTGTAAAATCCGCCCTTAAAGTAATTTAAATATAAACTAAGATTAAACGAATTAAATTCATTAAAATTATAAAACTAGAGAAAAATAAAATAATTTTATAAAATACCTTTCATTTTATTATTATTCCTAAAAAAGAATTGTTGTTGTTGTTGTTTAAATAAAATAATTAAAAACAAAAGGACCTTTTGTTTAAACAAAGAGAGAGGAAATCTCTAAAAGAAAAGTGCACTTTGGTATGGAATAAATAAACAAAAGTTGTCGAGTATTTGTGTCAGCAAACACAGCATACACAAATATGACAATGAGTGTATACACACATACACACACACACATTAACAGACACTTGCAAACACACACACACACACACTCCCTAACAGAAAATTAGAGCAAAAACAACAATAGTTGACAACATGCAATATAAATATTACCACACAAACACACAAGCAAACAATAAAACAAACACTCGTGCAAACAATTCATGCAAACAGACAAACACACAAACAAACATACAGACACCACAATAAACTAAACTTGGCCAAAATGGGAACACAAAAATTAACTGTGTAGACGAATGAGTACATAAGCAAATAAATATTTATATGCAACATTGTCAATTTAGCTGCTTTTACGCGATTAATTTAGCGTAATTTTTTACTCTACGAAACTTGAGAATTTCAAAATTTTAACAATACACCAATGCCCCGGTTTGCGTCGTTAATTGGGACCGGAGAAACGCGACGCAAACCGAAGCACGATTTTCCATACATTTGTATTGATTTTCATTTAATTGGTTCCAAGATTCATAATTTTAGCAGAAAAATTAGATTTTTCAATAAAAAATTAAATTTTTTTTTTTTTTGAAAACAGTTTTAATTATAATAAAAATATAACAAGTATAAACATTTTCATATTAACGACGCAAATCGAAGCACTAACGACGCAACTTCGAAGTCATGCTACGCAAACTGAAATATAAACGGGAAATCCCCTTTTTTTGTTTTAGCTTTGTACACACATTTTTATATCAACGACGCAAATCGAAGCACTGGCGACGCAACTTCGAAGCAATGCGACGCAAGCTGAAACCAAAACGACGCAACTTCGAAATCACAGAAATTTTAAAACGACGCAACTTCGAAACGACGCAAACCGGGGTATTGGTGTACAGTACAACACAAAAAAGTTATAGAGTTCCAAAGATTGATTTTGGTAAATGAGACAAGGAAAATATAAGTGTGTCGGCGTTTTAAAAGAACATATCGAAATTTTATTTTAGAGGCGGTTAAAGCTTCCAAGCTTTGGCTTGTTCTAGCAGCCGATTGGTACATAAAACTATGTGTTCTTTACATCTGAGGTGTTGGGTATTTTCAGCAGAAAAAAAGAAAACATAGTTTTATATACCGTTATGCTGCAAGTACAGGCCAAAACTGGGAAACTTTTACCTACTATGAAATAAAATTCCATAGTGATCGTTAAAAACGTCGACACACGTATATTTTTTATGGTCACCTCTACCTGAATCAACCGCCAGAACTTCGTAATTTTTTGAAAAAGGTGGAAATTGTTGTACAGTGTAATTTTGTAGATTAAGTTAATAATTCACTAAAACTTTTTCGTTTCACAGTAAAAGATTGTTTTGATGCTGTAGGTAGATAAGTATAAAAGTGTTTAACAAATTAAAAAAAAATACACTGTGCTAGTCGCAAAAATTAACAAGCTGGGCACCATTGTGGTTATGCTAATTCGGGTATGCTGAATTCAATGGCGCTAGCCGTTTTCGAAATTTCGTATTCGAGATTTTCGCCATTTAAAATTGTAAGGCCTTGGTACTACAAAAATTAAATTTGTACGCTTCTGGGATAGTTTTTAAATATAAATTTAGAAAATTAATTTTTTTTTGCAAATAAAATTCCGCGAAAAAAAAATCGCCAATTTTTTTTTTTTTTTTTTTTAAATTTTGTGTCTGTAATGTATCGAATTCTACTCATTTTCATAAAAAAAAATTGGAAAAAAAATTTTGCGAAAAAAATTCGCGACAAAAATTTTAGCATATTCAATAGAGTTTAGATAAAAAAACTTACCTCAAAAAAAAAAAATAATAATCGCTAATGCATACGCTAACTTTGAAAAAAAAAAAAATTACAATGGGACTTAGCGTACACGAACTAGCTTTACCGGATGGTTAGCTTAGGTTAGGATGGCGGTGTCCGATTGACACCTCGCATAGACCTCTTAGTCCATACACAGAAAATAAAATCGTCAAATTTAAATCAACAAACAGCAATTGTAAATTAGTCAAATATAATATCAACCAAAAATTTTGTTCGTTTGTCAATACAAATAATAATTTTAGAGAACTATTACAAACTCGTTTATCAATTTTTTTAACATTTTTTTTCAACAATCAATATTTACAAACGTTAGTTGATATCACAAATTTCCGTATAGGAGCACTTTCAGTGAAAAAATTAATTGTATTCACAAATATGAGGGTCGATATAACAATTCGTTTTTTTCTGTGTAGCGGTACCACAAAACTTTTTCCGCTAGCGGTGCAAGTTAAACACGTTCAAAGTCATTGCGAATATTTTCAATATCCTAAGATCCATTTGCGTTATATTTTGCAAAGTACCGAAACTTATCTGACCGGTAATGGATCGGCGACTCCTTGCCACGGCTGGGCAGTGACAAAGTATGTGTTCCATCGTTTCATCTACTCCTGGTGAAACGCATCTTTTACAACTAGCGTCTGATGCCGATAAGACAATCTCCAGTTATTATCCCAGTCAGAGCTCGGAATTCCCTTCTCGTAAGTGATAGTAGATATTTAGTTTTCCCTTGATCATAAGTTGGCCACAAAGTTCTACTGATTTTGCATATTATCAGTTCTCTCCACCTATTTGCCTTTGCAAAATTGATAGAATTCCGTTTAAGTTTATAGTGTTGAAGTGGTGGTAAAACTGGCACCATTGTACCTACACTCTAAAAAAATGAGTCCAGATTCCTACTATAAATTGGGTAAATTTCAACAAATTCAATTAATATACTACTATAAGTTGGGTAAATTTCTAATAATTTTAAGTAGAATACGCAATATGTGTAAATTTACCCAATTTATAGTAGGAAACTGAAATCATTTTAATTAGAGTGTATACCATCAGCTCCAAGTTTTGCGAGTTCATCTGCCTTTTCATTTCCCGGTATTCCGCTGTGTTCTGGTTCCCATAATAAATTAACCTGGTTATGTAGACACAGCATCTGCAAGTTCTCGTAATATTGTAAAACTATTTTAGATTTAATATAATATCATTGAAGAGCCTTCAAGGCGGCCTGACTATCTACGTACAAATTTATGGTTGTTCCCTTGGTTTCCCTGATATGTTCCACAACTAAAGTTATGGCAACTATTTCAGCCTGAAATATGCTCGAGTCCAAAGGTAGGTTAAAAGAAAAGTTCTTGTTTTGTTCCACGTTCGTAAAACCCGCTCCTACTCCATGCGTTTGTTTGGATCTGTCGGTAAAGATATTTACAGTATCTGCAGGGGTGTCCTAACAGTTAGACCAATATTCTCGAGTTGGAAATCTTACTTCATATTTCTAGTCGAAAAATAGGTTGGGCACTAAGTAACCTGAATCAATATTATTTATATTGTCCATGTTACTGTGTCCAAAATTGCGAAACTTGAACCAATTTGACTCTTTGAGTCTAAGGCAAGCCTTGTAAGCTTCACCTTTCGCAACAACGTCAATTGGTATAAGGTGCAATAAGGCGTCAATAGAGTTGTTCAATGTTGTTCTCAAAGCGCCTGTAATACTACGTCCCATAAGCCGTTGAAGACTTTGAAACTGCTTTGGTATTACATCCCTTTCAAGTGCCTTATACCAGACTAACACTCCGTATAGTAAGATTGGTCTTACTACTGAAGTATAAATCCAGTACGTAACTCTAGTCTCTAAACCCCAGGTAATACCGAACATTTTCTTACATGCGTAGTAAGCATTGTCACTACCGAATGGAGTGCTGTTTCTATGGATTTACCCTGCTGATAAGCATGTTGCGAATCTGATAGAAAGTTTGGCGCCAGGTTAGCCCTTATATGTAAATCCAATAATCTGTCTAGACTTTTCAATAAAAATGACGTCAAACTAATCGGTCTGTAAATCGTCGCGTGGTTAATTTTACCACTTTTAGGTATGTATGTTATAATGGCCTTTCGCCATGTAACACAACCTTTAACGGACATGGAAAATTGTCAATAAGTATGGCGTTATGCCATTAGCAACATTTTGCAACATGGCAGGTATAATACCGTCTGGTCCAGGCGATTTGTATGGTTTAAATGAACTTAATGCCCATTTTACACGATCGGTGGTTAAAAGATGTTCAGGAATTTCCAAAATAACTTCTAGATTTGCATTCTCCGGTATAGGATCCGTGGTACATCCCGGAAAGTGTGTTCTCAAAAGAACATCGAGTGTTTCCTCTGCGCTTCCAGTCCAGTTATCATCGTCTCGTTTTAATAAAATAGGTGGAACACTTTTTTTCGACAAAATTTTCCTTAGTCTGGCGGCTTCCATTGTGTGCTCTATACTACTGCACACTTTTCCAGCTGGTTTTCTTAGATTTTCTTATTAACTTTTTAAAAGCTTTTAACTCCGTTCTATAGCGAGTTTAAAACTTTCCTGAACCGTGGTTCGTACTTTCGACAGTTCCTTTGAACACCAACGGGGTTGTTGTCTTTTGCGCGTACACCCAAAAAAAAAAACGTGGGTATTCAATACTAAAAATTTAACTAAATTTTAGTCCAAAAGGACCTAGTGCAGAAACTGGTAACCAATACTAAAATTTTTTACTAAAATGATTGAAAACCAGTAAAAATTACTAATTTTAGTACTTTGAAGATACTAAAATTAGTAAATTATTAGTAGATTTTGGTACAAAATCACTTACTAAACCTTTTACTGTAGAATTATTTTGAGTGTATAACTTATCAGATAAGACTTTTCAAAAGAGTTCCGTAAGATTTTTGTTACATTATTATTTAATATTTCTACTTCCTCATGACTTGAAATAACTACATTCGGCAGAGCTGTTAGTTCCTTGTTTACTAATTCCCAAAATTTTTCCCAGTTGGATTTGTTTGATCTAGGTAAAATTACCGGATGGCTGTCGTAAATACAAATCAAACTAAAAATATTTGTAGTGTCTTTATCGGCGTATGCCATTTCTGTTTGTTATTAAGGGTTTGTGATTAAAGAAGAAAACATTGCATTTCTAAAGATTATTTTTAATGTGGATTTATTCCAAACCATGGTTTCTGTAGCCACCTCTACGACTTCAGTGGAGAAAATTACATTGGATTTAAATTGTTTTGTTTGGAATCGAACCCACGTTTGTATTGAACCAATTTTTTCACGAAAATAAAGATTTTTCGCGTACAAAAAAATGTTTTTCTCGAAAAAAAAATTCACCGTATTATGGTTTGTTGTGTTACTTTAACAGACTTGAATGGTTGTAAATTTAAAAGTTATCGCAAAAGTTAAAAAATATCGTTTTTTTTGTACTTAAGCATCAAAATTTTAAATCGCGAATACGAGCGCTAATTTCGAACAACGGCTAGCACCATTGAATTCAGCTTACCCGAATTAACTCCACCAGTAGGGTGCCTAGCTGGTTAAAAAAAAAGTGTCAAATTCTAGCACAGTGCTGTTATAACTAAGGAGAGGACTTTATTGCAAATGCATGTTTTTTCTATCAGACTTAGAACAACTTAAATATCTTTGCAAATCAAATAATTCACTTTAAAATGACATCGATTCGTTAGTACATATTTTGCTGATAATGCATATTTTTTCATATTTAGCAAGTATTCTGCTATAAATGCATATTTTAAGGTCATATTTAGTATAAAATTTTAGTTTTACTAACTTAATTTTTTCATTTGTTTTAACTTTTTCGTAAAAATCATTAATTAACCTGTTGGGCTGGCCTGAAAATTATTTTCGAGGTTAATTATTTGTCTGAAGGAAATGATTTTTTTGTTAATAACAAAGTAAAAATTAAAGTATTTTTTTTTTTTTCTAAAATGTAGAAATGCACAATTTTTTTAATTTTTAGTGCATATTTTAGGCGCGTAAAACATGGATTTTTAGTAGGGATGTCGCGAATAGTTTATTCGGCATTTTACCGAATATTTACTATTCCGTATTCGGTTTGAAGCGAATACGAATATTTGCCGAATAATTTAATTATTCATACGCCTGTATTTTACATGTAAAATCCCAGCAAAAAATAAACGAAGTGGTTCAAAAAGAATTAGTGGTTTCACTACATATAACGTAGCGATAGGTGCCGAACTTCATATTCCGTAGGAAGTAGTTTTAAAATCACTTCCAAAAATTCTAAAAAGTAACAATAAAAACATCTTTCACCAGTTCTTTGCTTAATGATTTTGAAGTACCTTTTTTATATGTTCTTAGGAATCGAATCAAATCAGATCACCTCACCATATGAACTTCTTTTTCAACTGAAACAATTAGAATGAGGGTCACCCTCAGAGGGTGATACACGAAGTATGCAATTTTTTCTACGTCCAGCTTTAAATAGATTTAGGTTTTGCAAAAATGGTGACAAAATTTGGTAGTGGCATTTCATTTCTCTTTATTTAGAGCTTAAAAAATCGAAAAGACGAAAATCGATTATTGATAAATTTTTCAAATTTCATTTCTTATATCAAAAAAAGTTGGTCCTAAATTAAATAAATACATTTACGAACTAAAGCGGATGTTGCTGCATCACATTATTAAAGATTGTTTAAGCTTTTTAGAAAATTGAGGTATAGGCTTGTGGTCAAAACAAACTTGTGAATCAATTCGCGTGAATTTTTATAGTTTTGTGATCTCTATAATTACTCCTTTTTTAATTCGAAGTATATACGTTAGAGTATCAATGAAATTCATTTTTCTATCACGTAAGGTTTTTAAGATATTCGCGTTTTAATATTGAAATATTTGGGTCTCCTCTGTAACGTATTCTTAAGTTGCTCAAACACAATAGAACTCGATTTAGTAAAAATAAGGCATCTTTATTCCAAATCTGACATCCAAATTTTTCTATCGCGTACTGTTTTTGAAATATTGGCGTTTGGAAAACTCAAACTCTACTGTTACGCACTTATATTCTTTATAAATCACGCTTAAATTTTCAAACGCGAATATCTCAAAAACAGAACATGCTTGAAAATTATGGATTGCAGTTTTGGAATCAGAAGGTCCATTTTATATGAAATCAAGTCCTATTTCGTGGAAGCAACGTAAGAACACGTAACAGTGGACCCCTAAAAGTGCTTTTTTACTTTTTAACAGCGAATATCTTAAAAACGGTACGTGCTAGAAAAATTTGGACGGTAGATTGGAAGCAGGAGACCAAAATCTATAAGGACCAGTTAGAAATTTCACTGGAAGGTTTTTGCTGTCGAACAGTGTTTTAGTGTAAATATTACAAAAAATACTCTTTTCAATCAATCTTACAAAAATAAGTGAAAAAAGAACTTCTAATTTAGAAGTTCTAAATCACCAAATAAAAATGACATAATCACACCCAAAATGCCAAGAAATATGTACTTCTAAAGAAGTGATGAAAAAAGTGCTTCCAAAAGGTCAAGTTATATTAACATCCGGATCACTACTTCAGAAGTTGTGATAAAAACACTAGTGATATATGTTATACTTAAGTGTTAATCTTTCGCCACTGAAAAGTGGCGATAAAAAGAACATACTTTGTGTGTCACGCCCATATTAAATTCATCAATGTTTCAGTTGAAGAAGAAGTACATCTAGTTCATAAGTTGTGGTGAATTTTGTAGTGAATGGTAAGCTCTTTTTTTGCTGGGATATTAAAAAAAAGTACCAGACTAAAAGATAACAACGCTGTTGTTGACACTATTTTTTCTGGAACCTTAACAATTCGAATTTTAATCAAGTGCTCAAGTTTTTTGTATAAAAACAAACTAAAATGACTACAAAAAAGAGTCAAACGTTAATAAAAAGTGTTTCTTTTAACTAATTTAAATTTTGCCGAATATTCGTCAAACTATTGACGAATATTTATTTAACCGAATATTAAAAAAACATGCCGAATATGCCGAATAGTGACGAATATTCGCGACATCCCTAATTTTTAGTGCATGAAGGTCCTGTGCCTGGTTAAAACAGAAAGCTTTTTAAAAAATCAATCAATGTTTAAATCTTTAAATCAATGATTGAAGTATAATCTACCAATAGGATTCTTTAATAACTAGGGATGTGATTTCAATACAAATGCATGTTTAATGTCGATAGTCTGAAAACGATATCAACCAATTATTGTTCTTGCATATTTTGGTGAAAATGCATATATTCGCATATTTTGGTTTAAATTACATATTTTGGGCATATTTTTAACATTTAAGTGCATATTTTTATATATTTTGGCATAAATTAGCAAAAACACAATTTGAAATTTATTTGATTCAAAAACATTTTAATTTTTAAAAATTTTATTTTGAAAAAAGGAAAAACTATTTTCAGATTTTAATTAACTACACATGTAGTTGTTTGCAACAATTATGGTGTTCACAATAATTTGTAAATAAAAAATATTATCTCATAACAGAACTTAGCGTTTTTAAAATTGGAAATATGTTTTGGCCACACTGTTATCTATGTAGGAGCAAATGAACTAACGAAAGAATGAACGGTTGGTTAGTAACAATACCCCATCCATGTTGGTGTATAACGATGTTTTGGCTTATTTTGTTGCTGTTGTAGTTTTTGTAAGCATTTCAAATTCTCGCGAGCCAAACCACTGTAAACAATGATGACGGGCCAAAAGATGGCACAAAAAAAAAAAACAACAAGCCCTTTAACGCAGGCCAAAGCACGTTTGTTAAACAATGGCGACGGTAAACTTCATTAGAAACTGGCAAAAGGACACTAGCTTAACCAAAAATACACACACACATTCATACATACACACCGTAGTGGATCATTTCAACGATGACTACAAAAACAACAACAGCAACGGCAACACAAATCCAAGGAAGATACACAGACGAATGAACGGATAGACGGACGGACAGACATATAGACAAACTAACTTACTGAAGTGGCAATTAAAGCAATTGCAGTTAAAATTAAAGGTTGCCTGGTCAAAATGTTCTTCACATCTATGAATGTAAGTGTGTGTGTGTGCGTGTAGAATAGAGATGGCAGATGAATGAAAGCGTTTAACTATACTGGATCATGTAACACTTTTGGTGAATTTTAATTAGAACAAAAAATCTTTTAACAACGAACGTGTGTGTGGATGTTATGATTGTGTTTGTGTGTGTATATATACACACACAAACACAATACTATAGTAGTTTGTGACTATATGACAAGTTTGTGTGTGTATATGTATGAAGCCAAGACAAACACCAACAGTTCGTTTATTTGTTTACCTATTTCGGTTTAATGCTATCACTGCCAGCATCAGTGACATTTTGTTTGTGCGTTTTTTTTTGTTGATACCCTACAACACTTATACATACTTTTCATTTCTAATTGACCCGCGAATAACTGTTGTCCGCCTTACATCAGAAAATCGTGGATTTTAATTAAAATTTCGGAATTTACAATAGTTCGTTGTTTTGTCATAATTTTACCATATAAAAAAGTCCACACTCCAGTTTCGTTTGACAATTTTCTTCCCCGGTATGACCGTCTTCTTTTTCCTCGCTACCTTCGTCGGACGCTTCGTTCACCTTTTCGTCAGATAACTCTCCCCCTTACATTTGACATTTCTCGATTTATTTCACAAGAGATATTCGGATCAAATAGTGCAACACCTTCACCACTGAGATACCAAAGATGTCACAGAAACTCTTTAGCAATCGTTGGGACACAATCTTATTAATTGAAGCATAATTAGCAATCGCTTTCAAAAAATTTAAACCAAGCTCTAAACCAAAATTTCACGTAAATTGATTTAGGTCAAACCTAAAATATTTTTATGCTATATGTGTATGTCTCAATGATGGGTACCAATACCTTTTCGATACCAATACCCGTTAATACCAATTCAAATTGAAAACCAATACCAATTAAAAACCAATACCTTTATTTGTGCGATACCAATACCGATAAAAAACCAATACCGATTCCCCACTACCAATACCAATTAAAAACCAATACTTTTATTCTTCAAAACCAATACCAATAAAAAACCAATACCAATTCATTTTTTTTACTTTCGTATCGGTTTTGTTTGGGTTTTTTTGTATTCTTATTTTCGTTTGTTTTAATTATGACGTCAAACATTTTCTTTCCATCACATTATTAGATTTTACCTGACTAGCGAATTGCTAAAGATGTTCACAAAAAATGTTACATCGATCAGTAATCGTTTGTCATATAACAAAAAGGAGTTAGCTACTTGAATTTTAAAAGCCATAAAAACATAAAACAAATATTTTTTTGTCACGTTACGTGATTTTTATGACCCCTAATAAAAGTAGATCTTAAAAATGAAGACCTTTTCTGTGATGAAATTTTTTTTTTTGCAAACATTGTTAATATTTGATATACATATGTTGAATGTCACTGCACTGTTCTTTGCGTTGTAAAAAAAATAATAATATCCTTTTTTTGGAAATCCCAAAATTTTAATCAAGCAGTCGTTACAAAATTATATGTTACAACACGAGAATAGTGTTGTAAATGTATCGAGTATTTGGGCATTGAGTACTCAATACCGAACAATTTTACCGGTACTCAATACTTAAAAGTAGTTACTCAATACTTTCAGAGTTGTATTTTTCTTAGCAAAACGCTACAATTTGGTTCAAAAACACGAATTTTGCTATAAAATACATGCTTTTTTTTTTTTTTAAATCTGAAAATTTATTATATTAAAAAATCAATTTTAATCTATAAGTTTTAAATTTTTTTAATTAGCTTCTGTTTTTTATACGCTCTGTAACGTAAATATAACGAAATTAAATGTTTTTTCTGATAAAAAAAGTTAATTCTAAACAAAATTGAAAAAGTATTGAGTAGTATCGAGTAGAGATGGGCGCAGGTCACGTGATTTGCGTGATTCACGTGAATCACGCGTGAGTGTGAGTGATTTTCATTTCAATCACGTGATTGTGAGTGAGTGTGAGTTGAAAAAAAATCTGAGTGAGTGATTAGTGAGTGAGTCATTTATTTTTTGCGTGAGTTTGCGTGATTAGATTTTTTGATTTGCCCAATTTTTATTTAATTTTTTGTAAAAAAAAATTTTTTGGATTTTTTTTATTTTTGGTAAGAAAATTTTATTGCGTGAGTAGATTTTGCGTGACTCACGCGTGAGCGTGATTGAATCCGGCGTGAGTCACGCGTGAGCGTGAGTAAGCTTTTTATTACTCACGTGAATGTGAGTGAGCGTGAGTAAAAAAAAAAATTGCGTGAGTGATTAATGAGTGATTCGATTATTTTTTGCGTGAGTGAGTGTGAGTCAAAATCCACTCACGCGCCCATCTCTAGTATCGAGTACTCAATTCAAAAGTATCGAGTAGTATTGAGTAGTCAAAAGTATCGACAATTTACAACACTACACCAGAATCCAGAAAAAACTTTTTGTTTGTTTCATTAGAGGCACAGTCATATTATAAAATAATTTAAGAACGCGTAATGTGCCGTTTACACTTGCTATTTTTGAGAGTTTAAGGGCTACGTGTTTAAAAAAAATCTTTATTCTGTATCCATTACGTTTTTATTCTGTTACTGATGTTTTGTTAAACTACTTGTTTAAGGTCGTAAGTGTGAACCCCACATAAGACAAAAAAATTACCCGTGTAATTGCAAAAATATCTAAAATCGAAAAAGAGGCCCCTGCACCATAACCCATTTTGATCACCTTTTTCAAAAAAACATTTATGTATGAAAAGGAGGGATTTCAGGTATATTTTGTTACAAATGTTAAGTCTCATCTTTCTGCAATTAAAAACAAGTAAGAAAGTTATAGTCGGTCAAGACCGATCATATGATACCCTACACCAGTGTTTTCCGGAAAATGGGTCACAAGTCCAAACATGGACCGATTGTATCTGTCTTTTGTTAGATCTTTATTTAGTGTAGAAAGCACACACAGATCAATTTTAAGTGGAATTGGCTAATTTTTTTGTCAATAGAACAATTTAACTGAATATCGGTCGAAATTTTTATATGGGGGACTAAGTCCAAAAATGGCCCAATTATATTCCGATTTGATAAGGTTGCTAAAGTACACGTTTAGCACCTAAAAATAAATTTTTTATCAAATATTTCCATTTTTATGAATTTTGAGGGAATTATGTGAATATCGGGAAGGTGGTTTGTATGGGGACTACCAGAAGGACTGACCCGATTCCTTTGAAATTTGAAATGGTGATTTGTGCATACAAAATTTGATTACTTGCTGAATTTCAAAGCGGTATCTATTATAATACGGTTATTAGAGTCATTAAAGCCGAATCCAAAGGGGGCGTTTGTATGGGGGCTAGATCTTAACATGGACCGCTTTTCTCCAATTTTAATAAGCTTCGTCCTTAGGCCAAAAGATGCTTAAGTTTCAAATTTCAGGTCAATTGATTGAAAATTGCGACCTGTATCGTGCTTAAGCCGATAGATGGACAGACGGACGGACGGACGGACGGACAGACGGACGGACGGACGGACGGACATCGCTAAGTCGACTCAAAAAGTTATTCTGAGTCGATCGGTATACTTGAAGGTAGGTCTAGGACCAATATTTCGGGTAGTTACAAACATCAGCACAAACTCAATATACCCTGTACCACAGAGTGGTGTAGGGTATAAATATCTCCCCTTGACCACCGCAATTTATATGTGCATTAAATGCAATGTGCATCAGCGCAAAAATTGTTTCAAGCATAAAAGTTGAAATACAGGCTTTTCTGGAATAACGGAACATTAAACATTTTTTTGACAAGATTTTTGAGATCTGCCGTGCTATTTTTACTAAAAAAGTACATTTTTCCAAAAAAGGAAAAATAAAATTGAATCTTAGTTTCATAAAATTTCCTTTTTTTAATTTTTCTCAAAAGAAATAAAATTAAAACGCCTTAAAATATATATTGGTGTGAACCACTTTTGATTTAGTTGGCTTTAACTTCAACTTTAATTTTATCATTATTATTTAAAAAAAAAAACGGAAAATAAGTTATTCTCGCGTACAGTGGACATAAATGGGGTAAAAACTGACCAATACAAATTAGGTAATTTGTTACGCATTTGAGATTATCGAAAATCAAGGAAATTTTCTTTTTCTCCTTCTTCTTTTTTCCACAATGGAGCATTGTCAGGCTTAAAGGTACCTACAGTCGACACAATATTAAGTACAATATGCAATTATATTGATCGTGTGTGGGTAAGATTGACGATTGTACAATGGTCAATCTAACCCACACACCATCAATATAATTGCATATTGTACATAATATTGAGTTGTCTGTAGGTACCTTAACTCTACAATTTTATCATTGACGGAATTCACATCAGAACTTTTTACTCTTGCAAATTGCTTAATGCAACATTTATTACAACAATAAAATATTTTGTGTTTTTATACCCTCCAACTACAGTATGGAGTCTTTTCGTGTGTAACGCATTGAAATATTGGATACAAAATAATTTAAATAATGATAAAATTGTAATACTTTAGTGCACAAAGCAGAATAAAATTAACTTGTAAAAAAACCACCCCTTTCAATTTTTTTAATATTTTTACATATTGGAGGGTATACAAGATTCGGAACAGGCGAATTTAACACTTACTTGTTTTATATCCCATGTGTTTGTTGTAAATTTTGCATTTCGCATTTTGCAAGAGTAACCGTTTCTGCGTTTTTTTTAATTATTTTAGAATGTATTCTAAAGACTATTGCAATAGGAATCTTCTCCAAAAAATTTTACTGGGTTATTAACCCAATCTGAAAAAAACTCAACTCAACCATTAAAAAAAACTTAGTTTTCGGAAGGCGATTTTTTAATACCCAATCAGAACAAAATATAGAAAAACAAACAATCAGAAAAAATAAACACCCAAAAACAATAACTACTGCGACTCAAAATTTTAAATATAAAGTCGATTATTAAAATTATATTTTAAAAGTCGATTTTATCGATTTTTTGAGGACTTGTGGTGAGGCTGTTTAAATTTTAATTTGGATATAACAACTAAATTAATAATACAACAAATGCTATTTACATCATTAATAAGAGGTTCAAATTAGAGATGGGCGCGTGATTGATTTATGACTCACGCTCGCTCACGAGAGGAATTTTTTAATCACACACACTCATTCACGAGCATATTTTTTCTGCTCACACACACTCACAATCACGTGAGTAAATTTAATACAACTCACACTCACGTGCTCTCGCACAAGCTTCACTCACACTCACGTTGACTCACAGCCACGAAACCCTTATTTTACAAAAAAAAAAATTAAGAACTAAAATTGAAAAAATCTTAGAAAATTTAAGCAAAATTTAAAGTTCAGCATAATTTTACAATTTTTCGGACAAAATCTTAAGTTTAGCCAAATTTTAACGATTTTTTGTTGGTTTTCTGGTACAAAGGGAAATATGAAGAGAAAATAAATCACGCAAACTCACGCAAAAAAATCGACTCACGCAAAAATCTTGCTCACGCACACTCACTCACACAATTTTTCCCCCACTCACACTCACAATCACGTGAGCAAAATTGAATTCAGTCACACTCATGCCCATCTCTAATTGCCTATCAAATTTTTTTTAAAGAAAAAATACTAAAAAATGTCCTTAATATTAGAAAAATAAATCATTCTTTAAAAATCCACCGTCCCCGATCGATGGCTAAGAAACAAAAAAAAAATATAAAAACTAAACTCGGTTAAAAATTGGACATAAGCACATGTTTTTCTCCACTGTGGGGCGCGCCCCACAGAAGGACGACGTACGTTAAATTAATTAATATTAACGACAAAACCTTTTGCATACAAATACCAAAACCGATATAAGATAAATACCAATACTTATTAAAAACCGATACCGATTCGAGGCTTAAACCAATACCAATACCCAATACCTAAATAATTCAAAACCAATACCGAAACCTATACCAATTCAACAAAAAATGAAAACCAATACCTATACCAATACTAATATAATTTTAAAAACCAATACCAATACCAATACTTTTATCGAATTGGTACCCATCCTTGGTATGTCTTTTGCCATCCATCGAGCATGATTGATGGGTCCTGGTGGGCTAAAATGTTTATGATTATCAAATCAAAATCCGGTCTACCCGGTTAACCGGCCCTTAGGTCGTCCGGTCTAGCCGGGTATTTTTTTAAAAAATATTAATTAAAAAATTTTCCGATGTCTCTTAAACTAAGCAAGATAGAGCAAAACGGAGGACCTCACTTTTTTGTAGTTGCCTCAAATGACTCCAAATGGAACATGGATATTCTGTATTCAACTTTTGTCCAGGTCGTAGAACAAAAATTCAAAGAAATCGGTTGTTAAAATCATTAAGTAATGCGTTTTACATGTATTTACATGAAATTGAGATGTTTTTTTTCGGTCCTAAATACGGCACTATTTAGTGGTTGCTTCAAATGGCTCCAAATGAAAGAAAAATGTTCTAAACATAATTGCCGATCTATTTACTGCTTTTGGTTCAGGTCGTTAAACAAAAATTTTAAGAAATCGGCGGTTAAACTCATAAGGTAAGAGCTTCGGGGTCCTGAAAAATTTGAAAATAACTAAAAAACCGTTGATCGAAGGGCTTTCAGATATTCTGCAATTAAGTTCTTCGAGTAAAGAGCAACAAAATTGCCTCAGTCTTTTTATCATGCGGCAAATAATTACCGAGATATTGGTATTTTAAAATTTTCTGAAATGCGGTTTACCCGGGTGGACCTGTATACCCGAAAATCGGCTAATGAGGGACTCTTGTTCAAATTAAATGTTCATAGACACTACTCCCATTTTCCTTCTTTTATAAACCTAACGTATTTTCTCAACACAATGCTTTTCAACAGTAGCGAACATCCCCTGATTGTTGACCTGGTATAAAAAATCTTTAAATCGCCAAAACGTGAAGTATCAAGAACTTGGTCTCTTGCATAGTGCTTTCAGAAATCGGTATATACTTCTCATTTTTGTTTAATTTTTTAAACAAATTCACTTAATAATTTCAGATTTTGTTGTTCTCTTTATGTAAGCGCTTTTTTCGGTATATTGTTGTTAGTTGTTTGTTAGACTTAAAGCTAAATGACAATTAAAACTTTTTAGTCAACTTAATGCGGATGTATTTCATGAAACTGCGGTCCGTTTTTGTTTCTATGCTCGAGTTGTATGTATATTGCTTCTTTTCCATTTTTTTTTTGTGTTCACTTGCTTTCTAACATTGTACATATTAACCTAACAGAGAAAATTAAATTGAAGAAAAAAAATAAGTAGAAAAAACGTTGTCGTGTTTATTTAGAAAACAAAACAAGTTTGTATTATTTTAATCAGTTTAAACGTGTTGAGAAATTCTAGCCAAAAAACAATTGCAGATTTTGTCTTATAGTTTCTTTTTTATCTGAAGTCATATACTCTACTACCACTACCATTACAAGTACATACATAGACATTTACCTAACGGAAATACACACTTCAGTGGAGAAAATAAACAACACAAAAAAATACTACTACTTCCGGTTGAATAAATATTGAGACAACCTATGCTAAAAAAGTTAAGTAAGTTTTACAGGCTCTCGAAAACTAAAAAGTTTTATATTTAACAGCGATTTTCCAATGTTGGCAATCGATACCTTTTCAATACCGTTATCCGTTTCAAAACCCTTTAAATTGAATACCGGTACCAATACCAATACCGAAACTTAGTTTTGGTATCGGATACCGGTATCCAAAAACCTTTTCCTTCGATACCGGTACGTACCGGTATAGAAACGGTATTAAAACGGTTTTTCCTTAAAAACATGTTTTTTTTACAAAAAAAATAATAGAAAATTTGTAATTTTTTTGGTTTTTGTAAATGAAAAATCGTACTCCAAATGCCTCCCCGAAGTCTCATAAAAATCAAAAAAATCTTTGGGCATCCACATCGTGGATTAAGTAAAAATTTCAAAAAAAAAAATCATACTTCAACCGCTATGCAGGAGCAGAAGAAAATTATTGATTTTCACGATTTTTTTTTGAAATCATTTAGACTCTCAATAGAAACTTTCCGCAACCCTAAGTATAGTTAAGTTTTTTGGGGATTTTTATTTAATCCGCGATGTGGGTGCCCAAGGATTTTTTTGATATTTATAGGACTTCGTGGTTCAAAAATTATTACAAAACCGTGAATTTCAAATTGGTTTCACCTTAAGTCCACATGTTGAAAAAACTGTTAAACCAGCTTTAAAAACATGGAAGAGTCATAGAATAATATTTAACAAAGTATTTTTGTCACTCAAAAATATTTTTACAATTAAGCAAAAAAAAACTTACTCTCGAAAAAAATTTTACACTCAAAAAAAATTTTTTGTAATTTTTTTTTTTCAAAAATGACTACAAAAAATTTGTTTACTTAAAATAAAATATTTCTAATCAAGGAGAGTCTCCCTGGTGACACCCTCCGATCTTCATGACATTTGGATATTTTGTTAGAATGAAAATTAATTCGACACTTATTTTTTTTAGCGGCCCAAACTCATTTTTAGGAGGTTCGATTTGCATGGAGGGAAATTTACCTTTTTCAGTTTTTTACGATTTACGTCTATTTGCTCAAAACTGATATAGGCGTATTTGGTATTAGATTAAAGGTATCTAAAATACCTATCTTGTGATGCTAATAACGTGTAAAACAAGTAAATATTTTTCGACTTATTAACAAAAATGTCCAACAATTTTGTCATTTTACTCAATATGACAAGTTGTGCATATTTGGACCGTTCCACAGTGCTTCGTTCCCATGTAACGAAGGGACAAAATTAGAAGGAGTTGTCAGATATTTTTGAGATTTGGTACACTAACATAAAATATATTAGTTAAGAAAAATTTGAATTTTTGGAAAAATCGGTGCAAGGATACGCCTACCTCCCATGTGTCCTGAAATTGAAAAATGTAATTTTAGCTTCAATAATGCACAAAAAATTACAAAAAGTGGTGATGCTAATACACATTCCACTAGCAACGTGACTGTAAATTTTCACTTAAATCGGAGCAAGGACTCAAGGTCCTGCCATATATCCTTTTTCTTTGAAACGCTTTAACACCTACAAAAATTGTCCGATCGTAAAAAAACTTTGTAAGCAAATTAATATTCCTTAGATATATATTAATGCCAAATTTGGGCAAAATCGGATTAGCAGTGTGGAAAATATAAAAACATCCTTTTTTGGAAAATAAGTTATTTTTATTTTTAAAGTCGTCTAAAAAAGGTCAAAGAAATGTATTAAATCAACTTCTGAGCTACATAATGTTTATACATGTCGATAGTAAAATTTGATGGCGGTTCTTTTTTTAGAATACATTAACCCCCTATCTCCCATTTTTAGGGGTCATTTTTGTCCTTTTTTAACATATCCTCATAGAACAACACTAAAATGTGCGTTTTAATAGTTAAAATGTTCTACAAAAATGTTAAGCATCAAATTTCACTAGGGGTTGTCAAATACCAAAACATCGTGCGATATAATCAAAATGCTTTAAAAAGTAAAATTGTAAAGTATCATATATTGTTAAATAGCTTTTACCAAAGTAGACTGAAATAGGTCGAAAAAATGTACTAAAAATACTACTGAGAAAAAAAAATGTCTTAAGATGTCTTCAGTGAAATTTAATGGCGGTTCTTTTGTAAGAACATATTAACCCTCCATCTCCCATTTTAAGGGGTCATTTTAGTCCTTATTTCAAATATTTTTATAAAATTTAATAAAACGAGCGTTTAAAGGTTAAAGCGTAATACTAAATTACTTTTTTAAAGTTTCTTGAATATAATTTATAATTTAAGAGTTATTTCACATAACTTAAAGCTTCAATAGAATACACTGTGCAACAAATTTGAGGTCACAGAGTGTATCTTAAATTGGACAAAACCAAAAATGAAGGTATACCATGTGTAAACCAAAAACGAATTGTTTTGAAAATTTACCTCGAGTTCTTTTTATGGCCCATTGAAGTCTTTACTTTTTTTTTTAATGGGTTTGGAATGATTAAAGATATCTATTAAATGTTTGTAGAACATTTTAACACTTTAAACGCACGTTTAAGTGTTTTTTTATAAGAATATTTAAAAAAGGGACTGAAATGACCCCTGACAGTAGGAGATAGAGGGTTAATATATTTTAAGAAAAGATAAACATCAAATTTTACCGAAGATAGCTATTAACAGTATTAGGCTCAGAAGTACATTTGTTATATTTTGTCGAATTATTTCAATTGTGGTGAATCACAATTTAACAATAAATGATAATTAAAAATTTTACTTTTTTAAGCATTTTGCTTATATCTCACGAATTTTTGGAATTTTACAACTAAAAATGAAATTCTATGCAGAAAAATTTTTTAGAACATGTTAACCCTTTAAAAGCAAGTGTAAGTGGTGCTCTACGACGATATTTGGAAAAGGGACTAAAGTGACCCCTAAAAATGGGAGATTGAGGGTTAATATGTTCTAAGAAAAGAACCGTCATCAAATTTAGTTGCAAATCTATTAACGTCATTTAGCTCAAAATTAAATTTAATATTTTTTTTTTTACTTATTCTGAACTCCTTTGAAAAATAATTAAAAACTTCAGTGGGCCATAAAAAAAACACGAGCTAAATTTTCAAAATTCTGCGGGGATTTCGATCTACTATTAAAATACATTTATTTTACTTTTTTACCCTTTCAAAACATAAAATCGTGTTGCACAATGATATTAAACACTCCTAAATGCATGATATTTAAGTAAAAATCATGAATTTAGGCATTTAAAAAAACGCATTTTTTTCTAATTTGTGGTAAAAAATAGGCGCTAATTTTTGAATACGCTGTTAGATAGGAGTTTAAACTTACAAAAAAAAGAAAAAAAAAATATCTATTTTTTTATATTTTTTTTTTACACTCCATCAAACTTTAGTTATTTTTGGATTTTCAACAAAAAAAACTTGTTTTTCTGCGCAATAAAAAATATTTTTTTTGGAAATATATACAAAATTCTATATTTTAACTTCACTACAAATATATCAAAGTATTTTAAAACAAAATTTCGAACCATTTTATTAAAAAATGGATTTTTGAGAATTATTTTTGTGAAACAGCTAAAAAACATTTTCCTGTTAAGTAGTTTTTGCAAAAAATTCTCTGAGTTTAGCGCCCTCTCGTGGTGACAAAAGCAATCAGAAAAAATATTTCTGTTAATATTTATTTGAGATACCTTATTATCTTTCAAAAAATCTGTATTTAAACACAATTTGAGACAAAATTTTTTTTTTTGACTTTTGTCCATGGGTCGAAGCATAGTGCGTTCTTTGCACATGGATATAGGTTTTATAAAGACCTTTCATTTGGTATGCAACATGACTAGGTTTATTTGTATAATATATGAGATAAACGCAAAAAAACTGAAAAATTACCGTTTCTTCCCCCTCATTTTCACCCCCTAAATATGAATTTGGGCCACTAAAAAAAATACGTGTCCCTTTATTTTTTATACTCTACAAAATAAAACCAATTCCATAAAGATCGGCGGGTGACACCAGGGAGACCTTCCTTGTAAGTCGAATTTAACTCTTCTACTTTTTTACATATTTTTTTACTTTCTGCAACAAATGAAACCTTTTTATGTCAGAATAACTTCAAAGTCCTGCACTTTGATCAAAGGGAATAAGAAAATTACAGTTTTCTCGGTCCGCCCCCTTTTGTAGGTGTGGTCCGGCAATGTCCCCGCCGACCCCCTAAGAAAACGCAATTTAATTTTTTTTTTCACATTTTAAGGCGCATTTTAGCAAAAATGCTAAAAATAAATACGTAAATACGTGTTTTAGTATTAAAATTGAAAAAAAACATTAAGGTTTTATGCGTTTTTTATATTTTTAACATTTTTTTTCGATAATACCGTTACGTACCGGTATCGACGTTTCGGTATCGGTAATACCGTAACCGATTCAACTCAAATACCGTAACCGATACCGATACCGAAATAAATAAAAAAACGATACCAATACCGATATCGATACCGTTATTCGTTTCGATTGCCAACCTTGCGATTTTCCCAAATCGAAAAACTTGTCAAGTTACTGGAAAATGTCTTGTTATCCCATTTTACCCATATCTAACAGTTTTTCTTGTTTTTTTAACAATAAAATTTCGATAAAAATTAAAATTTTTTTTGTAATTTTACACTTTTTCGTTAATGTCCAAGGTAATTTTACAGAAAGATATCTAGTAAAGTCCCGAGAGTTCGTTTTAAATTTTATCGCGTCAGAAATGTTGTAAATTTAAAATATTACTGGTAAAAATCTTGTTAAATTACAAAATTATTGGTAAAAAGCTTGTAAAATTACTAAGAATTCTTGTCAAATTGGAGGTAGCAAAAAATAAAAATAACAAACTTTTCTTGTCATTTTACAAGTTTTTTTTTTTTTTTGTGTTTACCAGCAATTTTCCGTTTCACTAAAACATCAAATAAGAGAAAAATCATTTATAAGTCTTTTTTGCTTTTCTTCAGTGAAATTTTAAGTTATTTTCTTAGAACATAATCACAAAGGAGAGGTTAGGTTAGGTTGTAAGTGGCTGCTGACGTTTTACGTCAACACACGTAGACTCTGAGGTCCATTGTGATACCACGGGACCGTAATAGGTTTCCCTACTAGTCCCTGTCGTTAAACCAGTTCAGCGACGTATCCAGGAATTTGAAAACGGGGGGGCACAACTTTCAAATTTTTTTTAGTCATCGCCGATTTAACTATGACTACACCCCCTATTTAACCCCTATTTACCCCCCCCCCCCCGTATTTATTGCTTCACGTAAGAGTCATAAGCGAGAGCCATAAAAATGTCTGTTTTGACAGATTTTTCTGCTGACTCGACCTAGATTATCCAGACAGAAATTTAGCAAATCGCGTCTGCTAAAATCAGAAGATCCTCATATGGATCAAAATGGGTGTATTTTGGGCAGATTTTTGAGGTTTAAGTATTTTTGAGTATAGTTTCAAAACTTTATTCATTTGTGCAATTTTAACCCAAAAAAAGTGCTAGATTGAAAATTTTACATTTATATCCAAAAATTGTTGTTATTTATTCCAAATTCATATTCAGTAAAAAGTCTGGTGATCGCACTGTTTTAGATTTTAGCTTGTTTCGTAGTACCATGTGATGATTTTGCTATAAAAAAGATTCAAAATTTAAGATTTTTTTGATAGAAAAAGTATCAGCATCTAAAAAGTTTTTATATAAAATTTCTTTCAGAATCTGATATATTTTTGTATAAAAATATTTGAGAATATGAAAATTTTACTATGGAAAATATAGTTTGGAATCTGATAGTTTGTCTATAAAAAAAACTAAGAATTTCAAAATTTTCTACAGATAAAATGTTTCAGAATCCTACAATTTTTCAATAAGAAAAAAAATTTCGCAAAATATAACAATTTCCCTGACGAAAAAATGTATTAGAATCTGAAAATGTTTCTAAAAAAATGCTTTCAGAATCTGAGAATCTCCTATAGATATAATATTTCAGAACCTTACACTTTAATCTTAGAATCTTGTAGTTTAAAATTTTTTTTAGACACTTTTTTAGATTTTTTTTTTTATTATCCTCATGCATAATTTTTATGGGATAAAACCATTTTATGTGTTTCTTAAACATATTTTACAGATATTTCGATATAAATGGCTTTTTAGAAATGAAATTAGATTACGCTCTTGAGCTTTTATAAAAAAACTAAAATCTTTTCTTTAAAAACCAAAATATTTTGATTCCTGTGTATTTTTTTGTACAATGCGTTGCAGTGTATTAATTTTTTAAAAATTTTCAAATCGAAAAGGGGGGGGGCACGTGCCCCCTGTGCCCACCCCCTGTATACGTCCATGAACCAGTTTGAGCTTCTTATGAAACTCCTTAGATGTTGATGTTGAAAACACCCGACAAATCAGAAAGATCGTACAGCTCCCTAGATCCCAGTGAAGCAAGTCTCTGACCAGAAAGTGCCGGGCAATGGCAAATAAAGTGTTCGATAGTTTCCAACACCTCTTCATCCATGCAACTTCGGCAAAAAGTCATTCGACGGCACGTTTAACCGCTCTGCGTGTCCGGTAATTATAGAAACCACCGTCGAAATCTCTCCTCTTGGAAGCAATATCAGCTCACTTGTGCGCCCCTGATTAAGAGAAGGCCAAATCAGTCGTGTTGTCTCACACGTCCATCCATTTGCCCATTTTTGATTAGTCTCCGTCGCAGAACAAAGCCGTAGGTTTTGCTTGCAAGTTTCTAGAGGCATACCAATACATTCCAATTCTGTTGGAACCTGTAAGGTAGTTCCTAGTCTTGCAAGCTTATCGGCTTTGCAATTCCCTGGAATGTCTCTGTGCCCTCACTCAGAAAATTATTGCAGTTACTACATGACGGTTGTTTGTGTAGTAAGTAGTAGCTGTTGTTTTTAACTACAATTTCGATCGTTTTTGTGTGAAAAAATCTCAAACAACTTTTTTTTGTAGTAGTTTCAAAAAATAAATACAAAAAATATACTACACTGTAGTAATAGTTGATTTATGTAGTTGTTTTTTATTTTTTTTCTAAAAACTCGTTTTTTTCTAAAAACTCGTTTTTTTCTAGAAATTTTTATTGCAAACGAATGTGTCGAACGAGTTGGTCGTGCGGGATGCGGAAGGAATTATCTTTATACCAAATAAATAATATCGAAATAAATTTAATTACAATTTATTAAATTTAATTATAACAAAAAATATGTTTTTGGAAAAATATTCTTGAGCGAAAGAAAATAAGTGGATAAATGAGACAACAAGTGTGTATAATATAGCGCTCACATAAGCGTGTGTAAAAACCAATCGGAAAAAAAACAAAATACAATGTATGCAGTATCTCCTACCACTGGTAACGATCTTGACGCGATGTGGGAGCTTACGTGTACATTAGTTGAGTTTCTGTCTGGGTCGTTAAAAGAAGTTCTCTTTTAACGTCAAAGACAGGAAATCGCGAATGGCACAACCAAAGGTTACCAACCCCCCCCCCCCCCCCCCCGAAGTTGTGAATACTGCAGAGTACCATGACGCGTAAGATAGCTTATTCTTTTGGAAGTAGCCATAGCCTCTCTGGTATCTAGGACCGACCATACGTGGTGAAGAGCCACATCCTGTCTTAAAGTACCTGCAGGCGGAGCAATGTTATATGCAGTATCCGGTTGCAATGATAATGTAATTGGGTATGTAATATTGGGTCATCTGTAGGGCCTTTATAACAGAATATGACGGATCTAGAGCGGAATCTCAATAAAATACCCGTAATCCCCGGTGTTATCTGGACCGTGCCCATGGGATGAGTAGCACTACGTTAGTGTGTTTTTGAACGGAGGCCTCCAAGGAACTGGCGACCCTTGGTTGTATTAGCTCGCTGGCAGTAAAGGGCTCTGCTGTCAAGCGTCTGTTGTTAATCCCTTTTTTCTTTTCTTTATACAGATGGATTTAATTAACAAAAGTTAAAATGAGAAAACTTTAATACAAAGTCAGGTTGAAGCAAACCTATCAACTGAGGACAAAGAGACTCAAGGTCTCAATAATCCAGTTGAACAAATGGATGTAGTTGAACATACAGTGGACTTAGGTCCCAATGATGTTGAAACTAATATCCCAACGGATGATGAGGATGAACTACTAAATTCTCAACCTAAACCAGCCGGTGATGAAGTAGAAGGCGTAAAGACAAACCCAATGTCTGACAAGATCAAGCTAAGTGGTGCTGCTCGGAAACGTCTTAAAATTTATCTAGATGATGGTATTGACATCGAGGTAGCTCGTATGCTTTGTAAGAAGCCAATGCGTGAAGCTCGGAAAGAGGTGCAGGAGCTTACATCAAGTAGAAAAAGGGTAAGATCAAATGGTTCCACGCCAACAGAGGAAAAACACCCCCCAAAACGGGCCGCTGAAATTGATGTTGATGGCACTCCCCGCAAAGCTGCAGTTAAGCCAGCGTTGCCGACCGTACCAAAGGAACCTCCTCAACAACAGAAAAAAGCAGCGGTACCCTCCTTCAAGGAAGTCGTCACTAGTACGAAGATTGGCGATTATATGCGTGTCCGAACGTTTACGTAGGTGCACAAAAAGGACAAACATATATATACTATCTGACAGTCAAGCAGCATTAAAGGCTTTATCAGCCTACGATGTATCTTCGAAACTTGTCATGGATTGTATTCTTTCCCTAAACGAACTGGGCCGTAACAATGAACTTACTCTCAGCTGGGTCCCGGGCCATGAGGGGCACTTGGGCAACGAACGGGCAGACTGTTTGGCCAATCGTGGTGCAAGTCGCCCTTTTATCGGTCCGGAACCCTTCTGTGGGTTGTCCATTGGGCATATCAGGGAAAGTGTACGATCATGGAGAGAATCTGAATTTGCCAATCACTGGAACCACTGTTCTGGACAGCGTCAGGCAAAAAGATTTATCTCTCCATCCCCTGGGGTATCTAGACGACTACTGAATCTCGACAAAAAGGATCTAAGGATTCTAACTGGTTACCTCACTGGACACTGTAATCTTCGCTATCAACTTAGGAAGAAAAATTTATCGAACACTGAAATATGTAGATTCTGTGAGACTGACGCCGAAACGGCAGAACACATCCTTTGTGAGTGCCCAAGACTCAGCATCAGACGAATTCGACATCTAGGGCGACATTCATTAGCTCCAAGTGACATATGGGAATCCATGCCTAATAGGATACTTGGCTTTATTAAAAGCCTTAACTTATAGGGCAACTGCTAGGCTGCACAAAAGATCATATTGGTCGCAGTGCATAGGGCCTTTTCTAATCTAATCTATGCAGTCTCTTGTTTTCTTATGAGCGCGCCATCTTTCTTTTCTTTGTATACACAACAGAACAGGTACATACTTTTTTGAAACATTTCAAATTAATTATTTTTTTATATAAATCAATTTTGCAAAAGCATTTCGTTTTTTTTTTATTCCAGACAAATTTTGATCAGTAGCGGTGAAAATTTGAAATGAACTATTAAAAAAACAAAGGTAAATACAATCAATTTATTTCGTTTAACATTTTATTAATATAATTTTTTTCTTCTATAATTCCAGATAAATACACCAAAAAATTTTAATTCCATGTCGAAATTCTATACAACCAACTGAAATGTATTGTTTTTTAAATAAATAAATATCAATCACTTAAACGTTTAAGAAATTTTTTTAAATAAAATTTCAGGCAAGTGTTGTAAAAACAACTGTATACCGTCTTTTGTATTAGTTTTTACTACATTTTGTAGTTGAAAATCAATAGTTAAAAACAACAACATATTCAGTTGTTTGTACCGTAATGTGTAGTGGACGCCTTTTCAACAACAAAATGTAGTCAAAACAACTGTCTTTTGTAGTAGATTTTACCGACATACTTTTTTGAGTGCTGGGACCCATATGAGTCGCATGTTAAACTGCTTGGCCATCTCATTTAAAGACGTGCGGCAGTTAAGAGCAGATCTTGTTTTCAGAAACATTTGATACAGGGACTTGACCGCGGCTTGACTGTCAGTATAGATGTTGACTGCGGTTGTAGACAAGACCAAGGAGAGGACTTTCATGCAAATGCATGTATTTTCCCTTAGGTCATAAAACAGCATAAACAAAATATCTTTGCGAATCAAAGAATTTGCTTTAAAATGGCATCGATTCGTTAGTGCATATTTTGCTTTAAATGCATATTTTTTTCATGCTAAAATTCCGAACGAAAAAATCGTGAAAACGGAACATGCTAGAAAAATTTGGATTGCAGTTTTGGAATCAAGAGGTCCAATTTATTTGAAATCAATTCCTATTTGTTGGAAGCAAAAGTGCTGAATTATTGTTTTTTTTTTTTTTTTGGGATTTTTAACAGCGTAATTTTTTGGTAGGTTTTTGTTGTAGAACAGTGTTGTAATTTAGGATTTTTGTGTCAACGAATTCTGAAAGTTCTAAATAAAGAGGATGAAATGGCATTACCCGATTTTGTCACCATTTATACAAAACCTAAACTTGCTTGAAGAGTGGTGTGAGTCGATCTTTTTTGAGTTACATCTGTAAATGGTGACCTTATGACCTTATTCAAAATGCTCGATAAACTTAAATTTGTTTTACAGTGTAATTAATTAAGCAAGAAAAATCATATTACCAATTCTGGTAGCGTAGGAGCAACTTTTTTTAAAACATCGTAATCATACTCATACGACATGTGGTACTTCAACCTGAAAGTATGCAATATTTTTCGAACCAAAAAATAAACTGTCAAATCTCATTGCGTATGAGTAATATTTGTGTTAACACCCGTTCTAGATTAGCAACCAACAAAGCAACCATAGAGGGTGTTCAGTGTTACATTTGACGTTTACAAACGCCAAACTCGATAGTAAGCAATGGTTAGAAATTTCATATAGACACTTGATTGCTAGCAATCTATAGTAGAACAGGCGCTCTACCATCAATTGTATACCATCATTGTATATAACTGTCCGGATTAGCAATCACAGCCATTACTATCGATTGTGACGTATGATGGAAGTGATGATTGCTAATCTAGACCGGGTGTAAGGTATAAATTCGTATTACTTATACGACATGTGGTACTTATTTTATTCCCAAAAGCATACAATATTTTTAGCAAAATGATGGCGTATGAACAATGTGTTTGTTACTTTTAAAATTCGCAACAGTCATACGCCATGTGGTACATATTTAACATCCCAGGAAAACATTTTGGTACAGATTTCAATAGATTCTTGAATATATCTACAAATCATAACAAAATTTTCAATCTAAATTAATTTTAAAAAAATTATTGGCTCTAAAAAGGATTTCTTTCGGAACAATTTCAAAAAAATTATTGATTCTGAAATGTTAAGTAGAATTGGATGCAGGATAATATGATACTTTCTGAAACCGATTACACTACTCTACAAAAATCATTTTTTTTTTGCTCAGACTGCTACACTTAAAAAATTATGTCATTAACAGTTTGTAGTTTATTTTAAAAATTTTACGTTTAGTCCTTTTTTAAAGAAAAAACATTTGTTTGATGTTCAGTTTTTATCAATGTTGGCAATCGATACCTTTTCAATACCTTTATCCGTTTCAAAACCCTTTAAATTGAATACCGGTACCAGTACCAATACCGAAACTCAGTTTTGGTATCGGATACCGGTATCCAAAAACCTTTTCCTTCGGTATCGGTACGTACCGGTATTGAAACGGTTTTTCTTAAAATCCATGTTTTAAAAAAAAAAAAAATGAATAGAAAGTTTGTAAATTTTTTGGTTTTTGTAAGTGAAAAATCGTACTCCAAATGCCTCACCGAAGTCTCATAAAAATTAAAAAAATCTTTTGGCACCCACATCGTGAATTAAATAAAAATTTCAAAAAGGCCATATTTCAACCGCGATGCGAGAGCAAAAGAAAATTATTGATTTTCATGAAACTTTTATGGATTCATTTTGACTCCCAATTAGTGTATTCAAAAAACCGGTCATTTTCAAAAACCGGTTTTCGGTTTATTCGAAAAAGCTTATTTTTGAAAAACCGGTTTCCGGTTTCGGTTTTAGCAAAAAAACCGGTTAAACCGGTTTTTTCGGTTTTTATTCTTCAGGTTAAAAATTAATAAAACTTAATTATATTTTTACAAAACAGGCATAACCCAATAAACACAAAATCGATAAGTCATAGCGAAAATAGTAGAAGAATTCCAAAATTTTTGACTACAAAAAAAGCACTTTTTCGGCCTTACCTATTTTAATTGTCTTAGAAATCGGTATATATGTTCTTCTGATTTTTGTAGAATTTCGGTTTTTGTTATTTAGTAAAAATTGTGAATGGTTCGCGTTTTATCGCTGTTCAAAGTTGCTATTTTGCAACAATTGTATGATAAATACACTATGTTTAAATGATCATATCTTTGGAACGCATCATCCGATTGCCACGAAATAAAGCGCACAATAATGGTTATGTCCTGTACTTAAAACAGAACTTTGAAAAAGTATAGGATGCTTTGCAAAAAGGATATTAAATTTAAAAAAATGTCCATAATTTGCAAATATCTCAAAATGCGTATCTTTAATTTTCCTATATTTTTTTGCACATTTAGCCCTAAATATACTTAACAACATATGCAAATCCCAAATTGGGGTGGTAAGCGGTTTAATTATAAACGTGGTTTCCTGAAACGACTTATTGATTTTGGTTAATAACTCTTGTTTACAAATGAAAAACAATTTCTGCGCACTTACCGCGAATAGTTTTTTTGTATGTATTTTGGATCGCTAAACTCAAAAATTTCTTTAAAACGACATTTCGCGAATACATTTTTGTTTAATTAATTTTTTAACGTTTTTTGGAGTTATTTTTACTATTTTGCTTATATCTTAAGTTCTGTTTAGCTGATCTTCTCGCAATAAAAACCAAACTGAAGATAATAAAATTTCCAACAAATCCTATATTCATCATTTTTTTATCAATTCATAGCTTTACGCGGAAAAAATTTTCTTAGCGTTATTTGGAGGTATTTTGACTATTTTTCTTATATCTTTAGTTCCGTTTATCTTATCCTTCCTAAATAAGAACCAAATTAAAGACAATCAAATTTCCAACAAATCATACATTCATCATTTTTCCATCAGTTCAAAGCTTTCCGTTCAATAGGCAAACATATGACTAAAATAAGTTTTTTGATTAACAAATCATTTAAAAAAAAGTTTAAGAAATAGAAATCTTTGCAATTAATAACGTTTTTTATTTATCTGCAAAGCCTGAACATTTAGAAATATAATAAAGCTCATTTGATGAAAATCTATAGGTTTACTCCGAAGTTATCACAAACTATATGAAGATACATGATAAAATACAAAAAAAAAATGGTAATTTTTTACGATTTCTGTTTTTAAAATTTTTAAAAAATGAGCTTTGTTAATAAAAAAATAGTTTTTCCTTGTTTGCCTATTGCGCGTAAAGTTATGAACTGGTATAAAAATAATGAATGAAGGATTTGTTGGAAATTTGATTGTCTTTAATTTGGTTCTGATTGCGAAAAGATCAGATGAACGGAACTCAAGATATAAGAAAAAAAAGTCAAAATACCTCCAAATAACGCTAAAAAATTTATTTGCGCGTAAAGCTATGAACTGATGAAAAAATGATGAATGTAGGATTTGTTGAAAATTTGATTATCTTTATTTTGGTTTTTATTGCGAGAAGATAGAATAAACAGAACTTAATATATTAGCAAAATAGTTAAAATATCTCTAAAAACGCTAAAAAATTCATTTAACAAAAATGTATTCGCGAAATGATGTTTTAATGAAATTTTTGAGTTTAGCGATCAAAAATACATATAAAAAAAATTTTCGCGGTTAGTGCGCAGAAATTGTTTTTCATTTGTAAACGAGAGTTATTAACAAAAATCAATAAGGCGTTTCATGAAACCGCGTTTACAATTAAACCGCTTATCACCCCAAATTTGGATTTGCATATGTTGTTAAGTACATTTTGGGCTATATGTGCAAAAAAATAAAGGAAAATTAAAGATACGCATTTTGAGATATTTGCAAATTAAGGACATTTTTTTAATTTCAATATCCTTTTTGGTAAGCATCCTATCCTTTTTCAAAGTTCTGTTTTAAGTACAGGACATAACCATTATTTTGCGCTTTATTTCGTGATAATCGGATGATGCGTTCCAAAGATACGATCATTTAAACATTATGTATTTCTCATAAAATTGTGGCAAAATACCAACTTTGTACAGCGATAAAACGCGAACCATTCACAATTTCGACTAAATAACAAAAACCGAAATTCAATAAAAATCAGAAGAATGGATATGTTAATTTTTGGATAAATTGAACCACCATCGGCGGATTGCCTATGCTATTTAAAATGGAACCATTCAGTATCATCTGTATGACACCGTTTACGTCGCACAATTTCGTCGGAAACTTCGACAGAAAGTAACAACTAAATTTTAGTTCTTTGCAATTGCGAGCGGAAATCCGTTTATTGAATTGTTTAAAGAGCACAATTAATAATAAATTCAGACATCGGAATTTGAAATTCAGATTTCAACAATTTCAAAAGGAGAATTTAAAAAAATGGTTTGCCATAGAACTCCAAGGTGCCAAATTTAAAAAATATATATTGATTTCAATATTAAACGAAGAGACGGACTTCCGGAACTCGTTGATATATTGATATTTACATACCAACATATCCACAAGCTGATTATGGAAGTACCGCTAAGTTTTGTGTGTGTTTCTAAAAACTGTGTAATGTCAATTCATATTTTAAATCATTATATTATAACTTTTTATAAAAACCGGTTAACCGACACAAAAAAACCGGTTTCTCGAATATTCGAAATTCAAAACTATTCGAAACCGGTCGAGTTTCTAAAAATGAAAAAACCGGTTAACCGGTTTTCGGTTTCGGTTTTGAATACTCTACTCCCAATAGAAACTTTCAGTACCCCTTTTGTATTGTATAGTTTTTTTGGGATTTTTATTTAATCCGTGATGTGGGTGTCCAAGGAGTTTTTTGATATTTAAAGGACTTCGGGAAAGGCATTTGGAATACTAGGAGGAGGTTTTTCACCATAGTATAATTTTTTTGAAGGTGCTTAACTCGTATAAAAGTCCCATAATTCACGAAAAAATTTGTTTGCAATATTTTTGAATGTGATCTTTTCTAAACAGGGAATACCTATTTTTCCAAATAGATAACACCAACAAAAAAAACTTGGTTGCCTAGAAATAAGATGAAATTGTTATTTGTTGGGGGTTTTAACTTTAACCGCGATGAGGGAGGGAAATAAATTTTATGGAGTCATTTTGACACACAATAGAAACTTATTGGACCCTTTTTAGCTCAAACAAAAAAGAAAGGTAAAAATCGATACGGCCTTATATTTATGTACTAAAAACATAGGAAAATGTCCAGCAAAAGCGGTCTAGTGCTTCAAAAGTTATGAGCAAAAGAGTGAATTTCGACAACGGTTTTTCGTGAATTTTCGATATAAAAAACACGCTAACTCTCTAAAGGCAATCCTGAGGATGCTTAAGGTTGGCATATATATTTACCGTTTCGCTGGCCTGGTTCGTATTGAATTTCAGCCAAATCGGTCCAGTGGTTCAAAAGTTATTAAGAAAACCGTGAATTTCAGATTTGTTTCAATTAAATTCACTTGTTGAAAAAACCGTTAAACCAGCTTCTTGTAAACTTTCACTCGAAAAAATGTTGTCAGTTTTTTTTTTCAAAAATGACTAAAAAAAGTTTTTTACTCAAAATAAAATATTTCTATCAAAATTGTTAATTTGTTTCACGTTAGAAAATTAAGTATATCTTTAGAAGGGCATTGTGGAGGGTATTGATGGATTCGTCCAAGTCGAATTTAACTTTTCTACTTGTTTTTACAATTTTTTTTAAAGTTTTTATACGTTTTTTTATATTTTTAGCATTTTTTCGATAATACCGGTACGTACCGGTATTGACGTTTCGGTATCGGTAATACCGTAACCGATTCAACTCAAATACCGTAACCGATACCGGTACCGAAATAAATAAAAAAAACGATACCAATACCGATATCGATACCGTTATTCGTTTCGATTGCCAACCTTTGTTTTTATTAATGACTACTTCTGTCCTTTGTTTCAAAAATAACACACTAAAAATAAAGACTTTCATTAACATTTAATTTTTAAAGTCATTTATCTTTGTTCTGTAAGTAAAAACTACTGATTATTCTTTAAATTTTTAATGATTTGTGTAAGTATTTTTTTTTTAAATAGTTGGTATTTTTTTATGAGATATCATTAGTTTTTACCTACACAAGTAGGTTATTTTTTGTATAAAAAAAAGTTCAAAAAATTATTTATAGAAATATAAAATTATGTTTGTATCAAGTCCCCCCTGGGATTTATATTTTGTTTTCCCTATGATTCAAAATCTAAATTCCAATAGGGAAGCATTGCTGAAGTGCTATGGGACGCCTCCACAGGTTGCGGATAGTGGAATGTCCCTGTCATGTAGTATGCGGGGCATCTGCGAATCAAATAAGCAGCGGCGGACAATTCAGCGGATTAGAGAAGAGGGTCTCAGAAGGACACGCGTGGCACCGTGTAACTTTAAATTTCTGAGTGCCGATGACTCACTAGTCGACATGGCGAAAAATTGGCGCCATTACCAAACCAATGCCACTTACACAAAACAAGCCTGGCTGGAGACTTTGAACTGGCAGCCCCAGTACCAGCCTACGACGCTTTGGGCCAATCCCTCACTCGTCGGAAACCCAACTTGATTAATGAAACCACAACAAATGAAATTAACGAAACACAACCCACGATGACGACTATTGGCTTAAAACAACGGACACGATTTGGATCATGGAATGTCAGAACTCTAAAAAAGTGGCCCTATGTTCCTCTTAGGAATTATCAAGGATTATATATATATCAAGTGACTTTGGCACGATGGGTAGAGTGTCTGGCCAGAATGTAGTTGATTGCGGGATCGATTCCCCAAAATTTTATTAAACATTTTTAAAAATATATTTCAATAGAAAATTCAAAAAAAAAAATAACCTACGAAATCATTAATTTTTAATGTTTTCGTAGGTTATTTTTTCGAATTTGTTGGTAAAAATAACCTACAAATCATTAATTTTTAATGTTTTCGTAGGATATTTTTTTCGAATTTGTTGGTAAAAAAGAATGAAAAAAACGTAATTTTTTAATGTTTAATGTTATTTATTTTACAAAATTTTGTCAACAGTAAAAAATATATGTTGCTGTTTGTTAAAACAAATGAATAATTACTGGGATGGTTTTCAATTGTTTATTCACTGGTTTTAAATGTGTTTTTCATGTGTTTTTGCCTACAAAATATTTTGAGTGTATTGTAAATTTTCTAAAGTATTTTGGGCTCTTAAGCACGAATCTGTCATCAGAAAAGTTGTATCAAATCACCTTCTCGAGATTAAGGCATTTTAATTTTTTATGGAAAAGCCCTCAAAACAGACAAATTTTTAATGTTGGAAAAGTGTATGTTAAAGTTATTAATATTTTTTTTATTATTCTAAGGAAGGATTACTCAAGTTCCAGTTAGCTGTTAACGGTCCATTTAATAGAGTCTTATGTCAAAATTTGTATGAAAAAGTTAAATTTAACGGAGAGTTTTTTTTTATAACGGAGCATTGAGTAATCCAGCCTAATTCCCAATAAAATTACATAACTTTTGCAAGAAATCCGGACACAATACGATCAAGGATACCAATATAACATTATAAGGAAGTTAAAATTTTTTTTTTTTTGTTATGTCCTTATAAGTATCCGAATTTTGCAAGAAACTTCCTGTTCAAAGCATATATAAAGTAGGCACTCCAATAAAGAGAATTTGGGATAAAAATCCAAAATCCGTTGAGTGTATCCAAAAATATTTGCAAAAGAAATCAAAATTTTAAACCAAATCTGAATATTTTTTTCATATATTTTTTGTTCAAATTTTTATGATTTTTTGTTAAAATTAAAAAAAATAAATAAATTTAAAACACATTTCCTAAAATATTTTTTGCCTCCTAAGCACGAATCTGACATCAGAAAATCGTATCAAATTGCCTTCTTGAGATATAGGCATTTCAATTTTTGCGGGCCCAATCCCTCAAAACCGACAAATTTTTTAATATTGGAAAAGTGTATGTAAAAGTTATTCATATTTTTTTTCGAACTTCCAATAAAATAACCTAACTTTCGAAAGAA